>CM062633.1:2500-375000 GCA_025617555.3 Puccinia polysora
GCGTTCCTGGTTGAGCAAGTATGTGACATTATAAAAGAATCTATTATAGGTTGGCAAGCAACAATAGATGAGTTGAGTTAGTTAATTTACTGTCACATGGCCACCCCACGTACTATAGGGTAATCTTAGATGATTGTGAGCACAAAGGAAGAGACTGAGTGCAAGGACAAGTGCAAGGTGGCAAAGCTAACTGCAAAGTGCAAACTTATGGTTGGGTAACTCCGCCCACAATGAGATGGATGAATTTCCATAATCTTCATGATATTTGATTCCTTATATGGCTTGACTTTCAGAATGATCAGAGCTCACCTTGATTTTCTTCTCTTGACCTCCAACTCCAATTGACCCATCAATTTTGAGAGACTGTGGTTCAAGGCAATGTTGAGGGGGTAAAAATTTTTTTGAAACAATGAAAATGAACATCTGAAATTGATTTGAAGCAAGACTCTGTCTGTGTTTACCAGAAATTATTCTGAAATGATAGAAAATTGAACCTCCATGGTGTGCATTGGATTTTTTTAGCACATTTAAAAGCCTCCCAATGAGTTTTCCCAGATTTCCAAGATTCATACATGATATCTATATCCTCATAAGCACCCATTTTGAGAAATGTTTTGACCACAATGATTTCTTTCTGAGGTGGGTTAGTGCTTTGAAATGGAAATTTCTTAATTTCTATCAGAGTACTGGGACTTAATTTCATGTTATACAAGATATTCATGGTTGAATCCATAGAATAGCAGATTTTTTATTCACATCCTTGATTTCTTTTCTCAAATGGAAATTTTCTTCTTTTGATAATTATTTTAATGGATTTCTCAGAAACCTTTGCCTTCCAATTTAAAATTACCAATAATTATCTAAATTTGCTCTATCTCAAAAAAAGAATCTTTCTGCAAGATATGGTTTGTTTTACTTAATCCTGTATCTAATGATGAAATGCTTGGAACTTGATCATTGAAGGTCAATCTATTTGTGTATTTTTTTTACTTCTTTGTTGAATAAAAATATGAATTTTGTGATTTATTATTATTAAGAAATTTTTTGGATTTTGAAATTGATTATAAAATCAAATTGGCGCTTTTTTGTGTTTTTAATCCTGAAGCAGTCTTAAACAGGCCCCATTTCATTTTTTTTTCCCTCAACTAAATTAAATAACAAATTCCCCAAATTTTAGGGTGATGATAAATTCATGACTCCAACTGTGTGGTAGTTGTTTAGGGCCCTACACGGTCCATTTGAGCTGTGGGAGCCCATAGTCAACTACAAAGGGCCATTTCAAATATGGGAAACCCCCAGGGGGTTGTATAAGAGCTGTTTACCCCCTGGAAACCGCAATTTTGAGCTGTGTACCCTCTTACATGGCTTAAATCAGCTGTTTTTGGGGGTGCGCAACCCCCCGGAGGTTGTGCCAGAATTTTGGTAACCCCCTGGACCATACTTGAGTTCCCTAAACCCAAATGTGGGATCAACATATACTATGTGGGAAAGTTGGATCACACCTAGCAATACTAAAGCAAAATTAAAGTGAAATAAAAGTGAAATCAATCAAATTATCCTAGATATTAAAGTGAAATTTGACACATCTTTCTTAACTCAAAATTGAGCAAACTTTGCAGTTGTTCATTTGAGAGCTATATTGAATACTAAAGTAGCATTGCAATTTTGTTGAATTATGGGAACAGTGGCAAGCCCTCCTTGTGAAATGGCTGCATTGAAGGACTATATCAATAGTTGCATTAACAAAGCTTTGCAAAAAAAAAGGTTTTGGGTAATGAAACATTGGAAGCCCCAATTGCATACTCATCTAAGGTGACAATTGAGGAAAAAAATGTTTCACAGTTGGATTTGACTTCTGGTTGTGAGTAACATTTTATCTTAATGAGGTCTTTGCCTGATTTAATTTGATCAAAACTAATTGAGGGATTGTAATTATGAAACTATGACATAACCAATGAATGTTTACTAGATCCACTTGACCCACCTCCTGTGAGAGCCTTTCCTACTAAGGAAGAGGCGCAAAACTATTGTCAAACATGAGCTATGAAGCATACTTACACTCTGACGGTTTTTAACTTGAAGAAAGATAAATATGTGGATTTGGCCTGCAATTGACATGGTTTCTACTTGAGGCAACTCCTTACCAAATGGTCTCAAAAAACTCACACAAGGAAAGTTGGGTCCAATTTTTTAATTTGTGCAAGTTGCACAAAGGCAGACCCCTTGTGGTGACTCTCCTACAAATGAAACTCAAAATAACCATCAACCATCAGAACATCCCTTGGTGCATGCTCAACTGAGGAGAATCACTGGGGTAGCCTTAGAAAATCTAATAGAAGGCATGAATGATGGACTCAATACATTACAAGTTGAGAGAAAATTGAGCAAGATTTATGGTGGCAATTATGTTGATGACCAAACAATCTATAACACTAAGCAGAAGGTAGAGCTTGAAGAACTGAAGGGGAAAAGTGTTATGGATGTACTCTACAAACAGCATGAAGAATCAAGTTGCATTCATTGGTCAAAATTCAGTGGAGAGGATCACGTGGAGGCCCTATTCTTGGCCCACCCAGAGTCATTAAAGCTTTTCAAAAAATTCCATCATATTGCTATGTTGGATTGAAATTATAAAACAAATAAGTAAAAAATCCCCCTATTGTATGTTGGAGGAATGAAAGCCAACCAGAAAAAATTCCAAAAAGCTCTTGTTTTTATAACAAAACAAACATTTGATTTCTACAGTTGGTCTGTAAATGAATTAAAGGAGTTTGCTTATGATCCTTAGAGACTTCCAAAATTCATTGTGATGGACTGTGAAAAAGCTCTGATTTGTGCAATTGAATCTAGTTTCCCACAGTCATCAAGACAATTTTGCACTTGGAACTTGTGTAAAAACCTACAAGCAAACTCTAAAGGGCACTTTGTTAATGATGTTGAAGGATGGAAAAGCTTTATGACTCTATGGGCAAACTACGGGGCCTCAAAGACCAAGGAGGAGGTGGAGGTCAATGATGCACAACTCAGAGTAGGTCCAAATCACTGCTTCTTATTCTTCCTAGTTTTGGGTTCTGACCTTTTTAATTGTATAGTGTTTCTTGAAAGACTATGGAGATGTGCTTGAGTATATGGAAAATAACATTTTCCCTATCAAAGAGACATTTTTAACAGCTTGCACTTGTATAAACCCAGATTTTGGAAACAAAACAACTTCTTGGGTTGAGGGGGCCCATGCAAATCTCAAAAAATTCCTTGCAAACTCTTTGGGAAACATGTTGGATGTTTGGAAAAACCTTGAGGGAAAAGTTTTGAATCAAATTAAATTGGTTTATGCATCACTACACAACTCTCAAATTAAGGTATGGAGAGTTCTCCCAACTGAACTGTTGCCATTGGGTTAAAAATTGTTGTTAGAGGCAATTCAGCTTATTAGGTAACAATTCAAGAAGTTCAAACATGATCATGATGGCAAGGTGTGCACCAAGTCATACTCCAAGACTATGGGTTTGCCCTGTTCCCACCAAATAGGTGATCATCTAGCATTCAGAGGATCTGTGGTACCCAAAGATGTTCATCCTCAGTGAATGTTGGAATATGACCCTTGCAGTTCTAGTTCTGTAAGTTGGCTTAAGTTGGATTGTTTAAAGCACTATTTGATTAATGCTTTTTGATTAATTATTCTTACTTCACTAATGGTTGATCCTTTTGAATTTTTGAAGTGAGACGTAGACAAAATGCTGAGCATTCCTCAGTTATGTGAAAAAATGAATGCAATGATCTTGGAATCTCCAGATCATGAGCAAGGGGGCCTATTCAAGTATATCATTCAGAAGATATCAAAATATTGATTGAAGCCAAGACAAAGTCTTGCAAGCAAGTAGGGGAAGGCCAAAATTGACTGATATGCGGCAAGAACCATCCTGCTTTTAGCCTGTTGAACAACTCAAGCGGGAAAATAGGACTGGAAGGGTGCCAAATAAGAAAAGAAGAAAGATTTTAAGTCTTTTCTTTAGGGAAATTTCCATTTTTTGGCTTTAATGAACTGACTAACTAATGATGAATTGTTAGACAAAGTTGGCAGGATGAGAATCTGAATTTCATAGTTAAGAGGAAGAGACTGAAAGTGAATTGGTATCACTTAATTTGGAATTGGAATCCTCTTCAGAGGAAGAGAAAGTGCAGCAAAGCTCAACCAGAAGCTCATCTTTGGTGAGTATTCATTTCATTGATGTGATTAAAGAAATTAATACTAATTTAGTTTTGATGATAGGAACCAAACGTGAAATACCTCAATCAAATATCCAAAAAATTCCATAAGTTTTTGGGTGAGGTTTGGGATCCAATTGGGGATGGGAATTGCAGATTTAGAGTCATTTCTAAATCTCTTGGTTACAATGAACATGGATGGTTTAAAGTGAGAAAGGAAATGATTGAAACATTAGAGAAACATAAAGCATGCTACATTAGAATGCTTGGTGTTTCAAAAGAGGTAGAAAAGATTAAAAAAAGTCTTGATGTTGAAGACATAAATCAAAAGAGTCCCTCTTCAAAATGGTTGGCTAAACTAGATATGGGACAAACATTATCAGACATATATGCCAGACCCCTATGTTTCATTTCATTAGAGTCATGTTGTTTTTATACTCCAATCAAAAATGGTTTTACAGATGAATCAGATCCTGTTTATATTTCCTTTGTAAACAATAAACACTTGGTTCTATTGGTACTTGAGGGAGAAATGATTCCAATACCACCCATTGTAGCAAAACCACATTCCTTGATTTCTAAAAAAGCCTCTGGTTGGTTTGATCATCAAAAAGATCAGCTGCAAATGTATTCTAGATTGTAGAGATTATAGAATTTAAATTCATTTCATCATTGGTGTGGAGACTCCTTTGGGATTGGGTAAAAAGTTTGGCAAAAAGCTTTCTGTCAGTCACTTGAGGGGGAATTTAGTACTACAACTATTGATATGATAGAGGAATACTAAGGGTGGTTTTGAATTGCCTTCCCCTCTGAGTACTATAGTAGTCTCACAACAATAAAAGAAAAGAGATTGGTGGCTGATTTTCAGATACATTTGCTACTATAGTAGTCTCTATCAGACCTAGGATCAAATGTTTCAAGCTTGATAAGGAAGAAATGGTGGAACCAATGGGTGGATTAGAGGATAGAAGCTGATAAAGGGAAGAATCCTTTATCCAGTCTTAATCCTTCATGTATTTTATCTTGTTTAATGGGCTACTTATTGATACTCCTTTGATGTTACAGGTGATGACTGAATAAGGTTGAAATGGTTGAGACTATACTTGACAACTGATGGTGATGGAGGTGGATGATAATAGGTGATGATGATGGTTGATGATGGTCAAGGTCGGTGATGATGATGGATGATGATGATTTTTTATGGTGATGATGATGGTTGATAAGGTTCAAGGTAGATGATGATGATGTACAATGGTGATGATGGATGGTGATGATGATGGTCAAGGTAGGTGATGATGATGATGGATAATGTTGATGTTGATGGATGGTGATGGTGATTGATGCTGGTCAAGGTATGTGGTGATTTTTGGTGATGTTCAAGATATGGGGACATAGTGATGATGTTCAGAGGTATAGGGTATTGGGTAAATAGTGGTGGTGGTGGATGGTCAAAAGTATGGGTTATTGGGTTGGTTCATGGTTAAAAGATGTGTTGATGGTGGTGAATGGTCCAGGGTAATGGTGGTGGCTGATGATGATGATGATGGTGATGGTGATGGTGATTGTATGGGATATGGGATTGGTCATGGTCACAGTATGGGTTATGGGATAATGGTTGAGGATGGTAAAAGTATGGGTTAAGGGTGCCTAGGAGGCATGGTGATCCTTGGAGGGAAAGATGGGGGGATCTGATGGGGGAGAGAGGCCCTCTATTTATAGAAAATCCTGCCCTCAGGGCTCCCCATGTGGGTTCCCCTAGTACAGGGAATACAGTTCATGAGGCATTTTGGCTGGTCAGAGGAGGAGGCTGTGCAGGATCTACATGCATTTACACCCTTGCATGCATTGCTGTGCTGCATTGATACAGGTGCCCCCTGCATAGATTACTTCTGTATAGTGGTGTTTGGTCATTTGTTTGGTCCTTCATGCAGTGCCTTGCATATATTTATATACAGCTGTTTTTTTTGTGCTGCATGCAGTGGCCTGCATATATTTATTCTGTATACAGCTGTTTGTTTGGTCCTGCATGCAGTGCCTTGCATATATTTCTTCTGTATACAGCTGTTTGTTTGGTGCTGCATGCAGGGTCTTGCATACATTGCTGTGTATACAGGTGTGGTGATTTGTTTGGTGCTGTATGGGTTGTAATGTATGGTGTATGTACTTGAAGGCATCCAGGGTATGTTGGTGACCTTTCACTGATCTGTGACACCTGGTAGGGGGATGGGTAGGCCAGGGGTGATTTGATCTGTATCTTTTAAACCATGAGAGATAGAGGGGTACTTTGGCTGAGCAACTAGGGGTTATTTTTGGTGTAGAATCCAATTTTGACATTTTTATGATTATTGAAGCTGTACTTTTACCAGAAAAACAAGTCTAATGGCTATAAGCTAGGTTTTGGAGCACCACATGGTGTTTCATATAAATTGTAATTCTGATGCAGCTAACAAGTTCTATTAATATGAAGGGTTATCAAATTTTGAACATCATTATGCTAAGTGTTTTGAGTTAACATCATTGTATTGAGTTTTTTGAATGAGAGTTTAATAATAAGTCAATTCAACTTGTGTTGGGCTGATTCCATCACTTCTTATGATGGGATCCGCTTAACACAAGTTGAACTGGTTTTTTTTTGGTGTTTTTAGTTTAGGGCTAGTCCAGTTACTTGTGTTTTTTTTGGTTCTTTTTAATTTAGGGCTAGTCCATTGGATAGTACCAGTTTATTTTTTTATTCATTTTTTGTTTTTTTAACCATAAAATGAACATTTTTTGATTTTTTGGTTGATTTCTGTTTTTTTGGAAGGTTTATTTAGTTTATGGGTTATGTTAGTACCCTTCCATTCCTTTTTTTTTTTTTTTGGATCAACACGGTCCAGTGGCGTGTGGGATTCTACACCACTAAACTCAAGCCATGTGGAGTTCTACACGGCTGGAATGTAGTTGTGCCGCATCCCACACAAGCCTGGACCATGGTATGTGGGCTGCCTGGTTCTTTGAGCCGTGGGGACATGGACACGGCTTGAATGTGATTGTGTGGTGTGCCATATAGCTCATTTTGAGTTGTATCCACAGCTCAATGGGCGGTGAATTTAAAATTAACCTAAAGTTTATTGCAATTTTTCTACAAATTTAGGGGAATATACCCTAGTAAAGTATCATAAATAAACCCTCAAAGTATTAAAATATGTGAAATAAGTTCATAAGTCCCACCAACAACAATTTTGTGAGTATAATCTATCCTCTCAGCACTTGGGCTCTGAGATTGGTCAAAAATGAATATAAAAGGAGGCTCTAGTGCCACCTTTTATACTGATTAGATCTTTATATTGTAAATCCTTAACTAATCTTCTCAGGTGAACTGGCAATTAATATTTTCATCTATTCAACCCTTTTTTCTACAGTTTCAACCCCTTCAGGGGTATCTGCAGCAGTTGAGTTTCCTGCTTCAATAAATTAGCACAACTCTTATGCTGATAATTAGTATAATCAGAATAAGTACTCATTCATGAAACAATCTGTTTAAAGCCATATATTTTTGTGTAAAATGAGTTGAATTGAACTTTACTTCTAAGAAATTTTTTCCTTTGTGAGTGGGTATTGCTTTGGGCAAAATTGAACCAAATTTCTTTTACAAGGGAGTGCCAGAACTTCTTGCAGATGTTGAATTTCTTTTCAAATTTGATACTGCTCAAATTAATCTTATTGGAATTTTTTTCATTGATTAAAAAGAATAGTGAAACTTGAAATGCTTATTTGAAATATCTCTCAGTTTGAAAAAATTCACATGCATGGATTTTCTTCTTCCTTGAATCAGTTCAATCTAATTCATTAGGCTAAATATCATAGAAAAGATACTTGTTTGGAGAAGATAAGGTGTTGAATTTGTTATATCTTCATCATAAATCAGTGATTTGAAAAGAATCATTTAAACACCATTGAAACTCCTTTCAAGAAGCTGTTTTGAATAGATAACTAACTCTATAAATCATATCACTTCAAAAAGGTAATATTTGGCCAGAGAGGTTATCCTAAATTGAATAATTTTGTCTTACAGACCATATGAATCTTGTTTCAATTTTTTCTTTTTCTAATTTCTTTTTCTTCTGCTCCAAAACCCCAGGCACATCTGAATAAAAATATAGGCACATACTTTGACTCTAAATGATTTCAGTCTGTAAATAAAAATCCAAAAGTGTGGATTTGACAAAAAATAAAAAAAATGAGAAGCTCAGAACAGCTAGGCAATTTAACCAATATTCTAGTGATTCATGGTGCTGATCATTTTTCAAAAAAACATCATAGCTAAATTACCATGTATTCTACAATCAGCACATACATATTAATACAAAAAGGTGACGCTTTATCTGTAATCCAGTTGTGAAACTCTTTGGAGTTAATAGGGCCAGAAACAAGATGACAAATAAGAAAGCCTTGATCTTTGTGGTATATATACCATAGGAGCTACCCAGATGTATCAGAAATTCCATTATTACCGGAGCCATAATCCTTTGCCTGAAAGGCCAATGATTTAATGCCCCAGCAGACAATCCAAATTTGAGCAGATATTTTGCACATGCTTCTGTTTTATGGATTGTGACAATCTGGGGATATCAAATTTACATACCATGTGGGAACCTGTGGAGAATGATATCAGCTTATAGATGATACAAAATGGAGTATTAGATGATGCACTCACCTTTACAATTAAAATAAGAAATTCTTAAATGTGGCCATGGAGAATGATAAACCCTTAATTTTTTTAGATCTACACACCATCCACAGCAGTTTTTGTACTGTTCCATAAAATCAAAGATTGATCCAGCCAGTTGGCGTTCCCTTGTGGTGAGAGATATGGTGTGGTGTTGATTGACTTGAATCATGTTGCCATGAGAGCCAGAGGGCAAAAGTTCTCAATTGAGTACCTTGGTATTGTATTGAGGAACATGCAGAACAAATTTTATTTTTGTTGAGAGTGAAACAGGAAGATGGAGTGGTATCCAGATGTGAGGAGAATACCCATATTGGGAAGCATCCTGGATTCAAGAATTGGGCAGATATATCATCATGGGGATAAAGAGGTATTGGATCAGGTATCATCAACACCATGCAGGGA
Source organism: Puccinia polysora (assembly GCA_025617555.3). NCBI lineage: Eukaryota > Fungi > Basidiomycota > Pucciniomycetes > Pucciniales > Pucciniaceae > Puccinia > Puccinia polysora. The sequence continues at coordinate 11,820 of CM062633.1, forward strand.
ACTACATCTCTTCCTCCCCTTCCAGCTTGTTGAAAACAGAGATTGATGGATTGCTTAGTAGGCAATCCAAGCATAATCACCATTCAAACATGAGGATAGTTGATTCCAATCCCAAATGCACAGATGGCAATCATGCCACAGGAATCAGTTGAAAACCATTTTTCTTGTTGAGCCTTTGCCACATCTTCCTTGATGCCTGCATGATAGAAGGCTACAGAGGGGATAAGAGCATTTTCTTGCTCAGACAGCTTTGAGTAAAGGGATTCCCCAAGATTGTTTGACTTCATAAAAACCATTCCTATTGATTTTGGATTCAATTTGGGGAGTTTTAAGAAGTAGGATGTTACTACTGTGGCAAGGTCATCCACACAACATTTCTGGTTTTCAAGGTTTAATATTTGAAAGTCTAGCTCTTTGCTGGCTGTTAATTCTCTGAAAGTGTTTTCTGAAAGTGTTTTCTGAAAGTAGGTTGAAGACTGAGGAGGTGAGGTCATTTTCTGAGCTGGGGGAAAGGGAGCCTGTAGTAAAAGCAAATTGGCCAGCCAGTTGTTTGAGTCTAGTTATTCCAGCCTTTTAAGTTTGATAGGAGGTGCTGTCCAATTATTGATTGGCCTCATCAATCAAAAACCTGTGGATGGACAGGGTTTGTAGAGAAGTGAGAAAATAGAGTTGAGATGCCACATTTGCTGCAGCCACCAAAATCTGAGTGTCAGGGGGAATGGTATTGGTCATTGGAGAGGCAAACAAAAATGCTTCAATGTTTGTCACAACTGCCCCTGGCATTCAAGGGGCAGAAGGCAGAGGCACTACTGCTCTCAGAACTCAGGATGGAGAAATGAGATTGATTGCAAGGAGGAGTAGATGTAGAGTAATGAAAATGAAGAGGGGAAGAATCCAGGAGTAAGGCTCTGAAGGAGGTTGACAAATGAATCCTATAAGAGTAACACCAAAGGGATAGGTGATATGAGTAAGGTAGGCTGGTTGGATTTTTTGTGCTGAGATGACACCTATTAGAAGGGGACTAACCAATAAGAATTAGTATACTAATTCCTGGAGGGGAATTAGTTCAGGAGGAGAAGAGAGGCCAGTATATGTGAGAACTGAGAGGAGGCCTTGAGGAGGGTGACTTGTGTTGGGCTGGGATGCCCCATTTGACCAATTTGGCTGGAGGCTGTGGCATGAAAGATTGGTAATGGATCTGTCCAGGAATGGCAGATACTGAACTGGAGAATGGGTTGTCCAGACAGGAGTATGTACTATGGGTTTACTGTATGTATTTCTCATACCAGATAGAGTTGAAGGAGAGATAAGGATGTACCAAGCCATAGAGAGGTGGAGGGTATACCTGGAAGATTACCTAAGGACTGCGGGGTATGCAGGAGTTAACTTTAGGATGTACAGCCTGTGGATCCAGGGACGGAAGGTAGATTTTACTGGGCTGTGAATGGCTGAGGGTTGAGTAAGGCTGAGGACACTGAGTCAAGTTTTTGTTACATAAGTACCCCCTCAGAAGAGGAAGGGGTAGCTCCTGAAACCCTTAAGAAGAGGTGAGAGTAGATTGAGCTCTTCACCATGACTGAATTGTCTTTCCCCCCACCATATCTATCACCATCACCACCTGATAGCTGCCCATCTCTTTCATCCTACAACAGATCATCCACCCTCTCATTCACCATGGAATTTACAAATGGTTATAACCCTGTCAACCAATACTTTCCCCCATGCTCCAGATGTGTTGAAACTGAGAGGATCTGCCTCACCAGCATCACCTTCAAGTCAGGGAAGTGTGAGTAATGTTGAAGGTACAAGATACTGTGTTCTGGAGCCTATGATGCTGGAAGGAAGGTAATTGGGCCAGTTGCTTGGTTGAGGAATGAAGTTTTTCCCAGAGTTGAAGTGAAAGAGGCACCTGAAAACTCAAGTGTTTCCCTAGGAGTAGCCAGTAGAGTAGGTCCATCAGATTGTGAGTGTTTGCTGATGTTCTGATTTCTGAAAGGCTTTCTTCTGATAGGAATTGTTTTTTATTGTTCTGTTCCCAGTTGAGGTGTTGAAAAGATAAGATGAAGAGGTTGGAAAAACATTGACTGGAGTTGAGGAAGAAAGGCCAATTGGCCCTTGAAAGTACTTTGAAGAAAGACATGGTGAGTTTGAAGGTGATGGATATCCATTGAGGGACACCTTATTTGTCTTCAATAAGTTCAATAAAGGAGCCCAAAGGTGTAGAGGACCAATCAAACCTTTTTTGAAGCCAGCCAAACCACCGTCAAAGCAGTTAAAGCAAGTTGAAGCGTTTTCAAACTGGTCAAAGGTTGAAAGGCTTGGATTGAATTGTTCAAATTTCAACAATCAAAGGAATAAACTGTCAAAGTTTTTCATAGTTTGGTCAAACCCACCAAACCTTGTCAAAGGACTATTGAAGCGGTAATTGTCTGGTCAAATCATGGTCAAAGTAGCAGCAAAGGAGTCAAAGAGGTGTCTAAGCGTCAAAGAGACCTCAAAGTTTGAACTTTGAAAAACATTTGAATTTCTGGAAAATTGCCTGTCAAAGCAACCTCCCTCCCTGTCAAAGCTGGAACCTTCCAAGTTGAAGATGATTCTAAGGAAAGGGTGGAGGAAGTTGAAGAAGAGGATGAAGATGAGGATGCTGCTGGAGAGCCTGATGAAGAAGGGGAGGAAATGGAAGAAGAGGAAGAACAGGAAGAGGAAGAAGCAGGATTGGAGACAGGTAAAGGAAAGGTAGCAGGCTGAAACATAGTTCTTAACATCCTTAGACATTCCATTCCAGGAGAAGGATCTCTTGATGAGGTTGAGAGTCTTCTGTTGGCCAGGGTGACCTGCAAGAGAAGAATCATGTCTTTTCTGGAGTATATTTTGTTTAAGATGGTTAGCTTGGTCAGGTATGAACACTTTACCATGGAACAGGAGCAAGCCACTAAAGGGGTCCAAGGAATAATCATTCACTTCCTCATTCTTATTTAGTCTTTTAATTATACCTTGAAGTAACTTGTCAGCCTGTTGACCAGAGGTAAATTCACTCAGTTGATCATCAAGTTTATTAGCAGAAAGAAAAAAGAGTCTAGAAGATTCACCTTCATTTTGTTTCAGAAGCTGTTGAAAATTTTCAGGATTCTTTTTAGAATATGATGTTCCCCCAACTATATACACATCATCCAAACTTAAAAGTATATCCGGTATGGCTGAAAATTTGCCAGGCATGTAAGCAATCACAAAATTGAATTCAGAGATAAACTATTCCCAACAAGCCTGTCTTCTAGTAAGGACCTTGGAAGACATAAAATACTTCAAAGAGGAATGATCAGTTAAAAACCTAAAAGGGTCAGTAACACTCAAGAGGTAGGAATGCCATTGCTGGAGAGAAAAGACAATGGCAAGGAGTTCTTTGTCATGGATTTCATAGTTGAGCTCAGAACTGGACATTTTTCTGCTGTCAAAGGCAATAGGGTGTTAGTTTTATCAGCAGTAACCTGGTGCAGGACTGCACCCAGGGCATAGTCACTGGCATCAGTTTCAACATAAGTTCTCAGAAGGGGATCAAAATGGTGAAGGACTGGAGCTTTGATGAAAGCTTGCTTGATGTTTTTGAATTTTTGCAAAGCCTCAGGAGTGAGGGTCAAAGGGGAGCTGTTTCCAGCAATGGAGGTGAGGTGGGAGACCTTTTTGGAGTAGTTCTTCATAAACCTGCAATAGAAGTTAGCAAACCCAAGGAAAGAATGCAAAGCCTTTCTGTTTCCAGGAGTAGGCCAGTAAAGGATAGGCTTGATTTTGTTGTTTCCCATGAAGATAGCATCCCCTGAGATCACATAGCCAAAGTAGTCCACAGAAGGTGCATGGAAGTTGCATTTGGAGGCCTTTGCATATAGCTTATGCTTTCTACGTCTGTTCAGTACTTCACACAAATGAGGGATGTGCTCCCACCACATAAACTGTGAGGAGATCAGAAAGAATGTCATTGATAAGGTTTTGGAAAGAAGCTGGGGCATTGGTCAGCCCAAAGGGAATGACCAGGTATTCATAGCTTCCAAACTGAGATCTGAATGCTATTAAGTGTTCTTCTCCTTCCTTGATGTGCAGTAGGTTGTAAGCACCTCTGAGGTCAATTTTGGTGAAGATAGAAGAACCTGAAAATACAGTCAGTAGGAAAGTCATTGGAGGAAGTGGATATTGGTTCTTCCTGGTTACAGCTTTAAGTTTGAAATAGTCAACACACAACCGCAAACTCCCATCCTTATGTTTGACGAAGAGAACAGGCGCCCCAGTGCTTAAATTGCTGGAACAGATGAAACCTTTCTCTACATTCTCTTCTTTGTAGGCTTGTAGGGTTGACTTTTCACTTTCAGATAGCAAATAGATGGGCCCAACTGGAGGAAGAGTTCCTTCCAGTTTGATATGGTGATTTTAAGTGTGGTCATGAGGGAGTTGATCTGCTTTAACCTTGGAGAAAAAATCTAGGAAAGAATGGTAATCAGCAGGAAATTTTTCAAATACAGTTTCTATTTATTCAGGGTCTTTGTAAATGTCAAACTCATCCAAGTCAGCTGAAGTATTCTTGTGGTAAGTAACAGAAATATTAGAAGAAGTAACAAATTGCATGATATACAAGGATGAATCCTTAGGTTCCTCCTCCAGAGGAATAGTCAAGGGATCAGTGAATATCCAGCTAAGGTGAGAAATCATTGAACTCAATGGAAATTGGATGGAGTGTTGAGGATGCAAAGGTTTTGAAATGAGGGGAAATGCAATGGACTGCAGTGCTAAAGGAAGAGTAGAAAAGAAACCAGTTGAAGGTGGGTTGGCCATGTTGAGTTCAACATAGTTGGAGGAACGTTTGTCAGCTTTTTGGTGTCTTGGGGTGATCATCCCCATCTTCCAGTTTAATTCAGGATTCCATTAGTGAAGGAAGTTGATTCCCAGGATGAGGTTTTCTGAAAATGGTGCATTTACAAGGAGCAATTCCCATTCAAAGCTAGGAAAAGAAGGAAGTGAGACCACCCAAGTTGCCTTGTGGGTAATTATTTGAGAGGGTGACTCATTTGGACTGAAGTTGAGAAGAGGAATAGGTTTTCCCAAAGTAATGGTCTGCAATGAAAACTTTGGAACCATAATATTAGCCATTACAGATTGAGTAGCACCTGAATCAATTAAAACGCTGTAACTCAAGTCCTTGTGAAAGAGGATAAAACATAAGCCTTTAGACAGATGATCAGGGTAGTCTTTTTGTATCTTTTGTACCCTAAAATCATTAGGATGATAATCCTGGAGTACAGCAGGAAAACCGCCTATTTTTTTTTTGGCTTGGAGGTAGAGGAAGGGTTGGAGGCAGGTTTTTTCACTGTTTTCCGTCTTGTGCTTCCCTCCACAATACATGCATATTCCTTCCTTCTCCCTTCTTGCTTTTTCTTCATACTTGAGCTTTCCATCAGGAATTAAGTCCAAGTTAGGTTTGGTTTGGAAAGATTGCTTCTTTTTAGATTTGTCTTTCTTCTTGGCCTTAACTTTGCCCTTGTTAGACTGAGAGGAATTGGCTTGGGATTGAGAGGAATTTTTCTGTTTAAAGTGGCTTGGATGGGAAGACTTTTCCTAGACTTGTTTGTGATACCTGGTATTGTAATCCAACACTACATCCATAAGGTCTTGAAGGGTGTCTAAAGAACCATCATAACCAGCTAGCTAGTCCAGAAGTCAAGAATGGAGACTTTGGAAAAAATAGAAGTAGAAGGCTCTATCCCCCTATCCAGAAACTGAAGTCATAAGCAATCCAAATTCTGTGATGTGGGTTGAAGCGTATCCAGAGTCCTTCATTCTCAAATTCACAAGTTCCATTTCTGCTTTGGCTACTTCCAGACAATCACCAAAGAGAGTATGAAGTTGTTCTGTATAGTGTTTCCAGGAGTTGAGCAGGAATGAAGGCTCTTGATTCAAGAGGTGAGCCAGGTAGGGTTGGATTCAACAATTTGCGTTCCCAGTAAGATAGGAGACAGCAAGCAGGAATTGCCTTTGATCCAAACAAAAGTTTCCTTCATTGTTCACAAGCTTGTAAAAAGGGTCTGAGCTTGGTAAGATTACTGCCTTCAAATTTGTCTGGCGGGTTTATTGATTGGGCTTTAAAGGTTTAAGAGTGGGAAGTACTAGTTTTTGGGGGTTGAGAGAGTTTGGCTACCACTGAAGTCATAGTTTTGAGCAAGGCTAGGAGAGTAGGATTGACAGCAAGAGGCTGAGGCAGTTGGCTTTGAGGATCAGGGATTGCAGTTGAAGCAGAATGTTGGGAAGCTTCTTCTTGAGGTCAAGAGGTTGGTGAGTTAAGATTGCTAAGGATCCTTGAATCAAAGCCTGAGTCTATGCTTTCTTCCTCCTCTTCATCATCCTCAGGGAGAGGGATTAAGCTGTGATTTTACAAAGGGAAATCCAATCCAAATCCTGCTTGGGAATATTTACCAATCACACAATTAACAAATGGTCTAACAACAGGAGGAGCAGGGGACAAGGAAGCTCTTGGAGGAGCTGGAGGAAGGATAAAAGTATCCATGGTGTTGAAGGCTGGCGCAGGGAGGTTGGAAAAGGTCCTCCCATTTCCTTGGGCTTGAGGCCTAGATTGATCCTGTTTTGGGACATCTAAAGTGGATCCACATCCTCTGGCTGCCCAGGTTAGGGGTGTACTGGTGATGATGAAAGGTTGTGCACATTGAGGAGACAGGGTTTTCAATTATGCTGTAGGGAAGTGACCCAAGGAAAGTACCCAGAGAGAGGAGAGGGGATTGGCCGAAAAACTCTTGAGGTTGTACAACTTCTGTCAAAGCAGGTCAAAGCATCAAAGCGGGTAAAAGTCAAAGGTAGAAGTGTTGAAGACAAAGGTCAAAGTGTCAAAGCATTGAAGTCAAAGGTCAAAGTCAAAGTGTCAAAGTCAAAGTCAAACTAGTCAAAGTCAAAGCTCAAGTTCACATTCAAAGTTTTTGAAAGTTCAATCACAGCTATTGGAACCTTTGCCATGCCATTGGACTGCCTTCAAAGTTTAAATTTCCTGTTGTAAAGCCGGATTGTTCTGTCAAATTTGCGTTCAGGGCCAATTTGAGGGAGGAGATAAATTCCACAGGGAGATCCCTTGGAAACGTGGAGGACACACACTGATCAGCTTTGTACCATGCATACCCACAAATATTTGAGGTAGTATTATCCAGAGATGGAATGGGTTGAAGTAGATGGATGTAATAGGTCCATTGAGATATAGAGATGGGTAGTAACCAAGGGGAAAGAATTAGTTTAATTTCAAAACTGCCCCTGAAGTGTAAGGGGTGGAAGGCACAGGCACTACTGCTCAAAAAAATCAGGATGGAGAAATGAGATTGATTGCAAGGAGGAATAGATGTAGAGTAATGACAATGGAGAGGGGGAGAATCCAGGAGTATGGCTCTGAAGGTGGTTGAAAAATGAATCCTATAAGAGTAACTGTCAGCCATGAGACAATTTGTTGGAATTATTCTGACCATGAATGATGCGCTCTCTCTCCTGCCTGTCACTTGAGTGTCACTACCCAGTCCACTTTGTCCTTTCTCATCTCCTTCTTGGATTCTTTCTCCACTCTTTTTCCTGATCTCTACCCTCTACTCACCTCCTCACTCTCACTTGCCAACTCCACAACTTCACCTTCAATACCATCAATTCTCTCCTCTCAACTTCTCCTATCCCACTTCCCCTTCACCCTTTTTTTTCTTTCTTTTCTTTCTATTTGCTTCCTGCTCTATCTGCTTCCTGCTCTATCTCACTCTCATCTATCTTGAACTCCATTGAACGCTCCTACAAGCCAAGCTTGATGCTTATCAAGAACTCACTTTGACATCTTAAGATCCAATAGCACCCCGGCAAGTTCAAGGATCTTCTCCAGGCCAAGTTCTTCTCATATTTTGTGAGAAAGAATACAAAGAACTACTATCTTTCTCTGCAGCTCATTGATGTTAAATAAATATCTGCAGCATCATATCAAACTCTTTGGCCATCTTGGTCACTACTCTCAAGCTATCTAAGTCCTCACTGGATTCTTTACCTCTTACTATCATCTTGGATGCTCTCTTCTCTCTTTCTAGTGTGCAGCTTGGTGTGTTTCTCAGCCAAATCCTCTACCTTTATTATTCTTCTGACTCTGGTGTTGTAGTCTGGTTTTGGTTCTTTAATTATATCAAGAAATATAGTTTATCATTTCATCACAATTAACAGTGAAATTGATAACCTCTTCAAAACCTCTAACCAGACAACAGGCCCAGATGGACTCCATCAACCAGACAATCCTCAAGACTTCCTTGGAGGCCATACCCCTGCTAACCAAGGACAACTTCTCCACCTGGCGCACTTGAATGCACTCGCTGTTCAATCTGGCCAAGATCAAGGATCTTATGCTGCTCAAAAGCAATCTTCCTCCTGAGGACAACTCAACTCTCACTTCAATCATCATCTTAAAGTTGTCTCCCGCTATCCACTCCAACATCATCACCTCTGAAAATGAGGAAAATGCTCAAGCCATCTGGAAGGCTCTTCTAAAACACTTCATCTCATCCAAACCAGCAAATTGAGCAAGGGTCTTCAAGAGTTTCACTTCCATCACTTTTAACAAGGCTATCATTCAACTTTTTATCACCAAGATTAAATCCAGAATCACCCAACTCCAAGAAATTGGCATCCAACTACCTACCCATATCCTGGCCTACATGATTCTGGATAAGTAGCCCTCAACGCCAGCCCTGAAGAGCATCCAGCAGTCTATTACTCACTTGGCTGTAGAGTACAAAATAACCCCTGATGCGGTCCTGGATCATGTGTGCATTCATCTTAAGGAACAGAAGATGTCCTTGCAATCCGCCTCCAAAAGCTCATTGCTCTCCCTATTCACTGACGCCTTGGGTAAATGCAATCCTTGCAAGCAAAATAAATCGGCCAACCATCCCAAGAATAAATGCTGGATGCTGTATCCCCATCTTTGCCCTCAACTGACTAAGCCTAACAAGGATGAACCTGTTAGCTTAATTTATAACACTTTGGATCCCTCCTTCCTCCTCTTTGTGATTGACTCTGGCTTGTAACATCATATGGTTTCTGAAAGAAGCTTCTTTGAATTGTTAGACAAAGAGCCACTAGGTTTTATCAGCACAAGTTGTGGATCCAGTACCCTCAAGATACTTGGGAAGGGAAGGGTGAATTTGAGAGCTGGCTTGGAATAAATTACGCTTGATGAAGTCCTCTACTTCCTGAAACTCTCAAGAAATCTTCTTCCTCTGCATTTTCTCTTACTGGAAAAACTTCATGTTTCCTTTCATTCTGATTGTATCATCCTCATGTGCAATTCAACTGCTGTCTGCCAAGGATTCTACCGCAACCACATTCCCCATTTCAACCTTGAGTTTTCCTTGCCCTACTCCTCCCAACTTTCATCAGCTGAGTTTCTGCACAAGGCCCTTGGTCATGTGATCTACCACAGGATTTGGCAAAAACTGAACCTACCTGTCAAGAAAGATCAGGAATGCAAGTCTTGCGCGTTGTCAAAAATCACTTGCACCTCACTTAAGGATTGAAATGCACGGGCTTCTAGAGTATTTGAGGAACTGCATGTGGATACTGTCGGACCTCTTCCCTCCTCCTCAGCTGGCCACAAATACTTTGTCAAAGTTGTCAACTCACACTCCCAATATTGCAGGGCTCTCCCCATGAAGAACAAAAGAAATTGCCCACCAATTGATCAACTGCATCAAGCTGGAGGCTAAGTGCTTTGGCTACTACTGCAGAGTCCTTCACTCAGACTAGGGCACCAATTTTGTTAAAAAAACAATTCATGACTTCTGCTGCTCCAAGATTATCAAACACACAGTCTCTGACCCTTATAATCCGCAACAGAACGGGCTGGCTGAGAGCCATAATCAAACCATTCTCACATCCTTTGAAACCATCATCCTCAACTCAGGTTTTTCCTCTCACCTCTGGCACAAACTGATTCCTTCTTCTACTTTCACATTGAACCAGATCCCCTCCTTCAAGTTCCATACCCTACAAACTGTTCAAGAACTGCTCTCTCCCGTTGTCCTACTTAAATCCTATTGGCAACCCACTGACATACCTGGCTCAGCCAAAGCTCACTGGCTCCAAGCTGGTGCCTCCTAGCTTAAGTGGGCACCTACTTGGCTAAAATCCTGATCTTTGCTCCTATTGTGTGCTGGCCGCTAATGGTAAAATCATCAAAACCAAGAATGTCACATTCCTGGAATATTCTTGTTCTCTGAATCCTGCTGACACTCAGCTCAACGCTTTTGTGCCCCAGCTGGTTGGAACGGCAGTGCCTTCCTCTCCATCCATTACATCAAATAACCCGGTCCTTGAAAAAGACCCTGACCCTGGAGTTGATCTCAATTCAATCACCTATGCTGAAAAACCTGAGCCTTCAACTGTTCCTGAGAATCATCTACTCCCAACCAACAGAAATCTTTGAGAAAGGACTCTAAATGTAAAGCCAAAAAAATAATCCTACCACTCCAAACTAAAGCTGGACCCTGAAAAGGTCCATCTGGCCAAACTCACCAAATTGGACAACATAAAAGCCGAAAAAGTCTGGGAGGTCTATCCCAACAATCCCAAAAAATATTTACGTACCACCAAGGAAGTGCACAACAAACCAGCCACCAAGTCAACTGGGGCTAAAACCAAGGCTAGACTTTGCATCCAGGGGTTCCTGCAGATTCCTGGTGTTGATTTCAAAAAAAACTTTGCTCCCACCAGCAAATTCACCTCCCTGCTTGTCCTTCTTGCCATTTCCTTTGAAGAGAAGTTAACAACCAGACAATTTGATGTACAGAGTGCATTTTTATACGCTCCTCTTCAAGAGAACATCTATATCAAGACGCCACCAAAATCACACCAATCCTCCAGCTTCCTCAAGTTAAAAAAGTTGCTATATGGCCTACTTCAGGCACCCTATGACTGGCACAAGACTCTTCAAAAATGTTTGGAAGGCATTGGCTACCACCAGTCTGAATCCAAAGTCTGCATCTTTCTCAACAAGAACAAAGCCTCCCTTCTGTTTTTTCACGTAGAAAATCTAGTTGTTGCTGGTGGCATTGATGTCTTTGAGGAGAAGTTCCTATCCCGTTTTCCCAACTCATCCACCCATCCACCCAACACCCTGCTAGGCATGGATGTTGTCTCTGATGACCTCTCCTGTCAACTGAACCAGCAAAAGTTGATTGAGAAGGGGCTAGAGCTTCTCCACCTGGAAAATTTCTCACCTTTCCTAAGGCCCCTGACTCCAAAAATCCAGCTCAAACAAGCCAGTGAGGAAGACATGGAACAGTTCTCCAGACTAGGCTTCAATTACCAAACCTTCACCAGAATGTTGAACTACCTGGCCTGTTGGACCCGTCCCAATCTGGCCATGGCCTTATCAACTCTGTCACAATTTAACCATTGACAAGGCCCAAGCCACTGGAGGGAGGTCATCCACTGCTGGAAGTATCTCAAGGGGACCTCTCACCTATCTCTCACCCTTGCCCCCAGACTCAAGGCACCAGACCGACTTGAATTCTACACCAACACCACATGGGGAAGCAACCTATATGACTGAAACTCCCAGAGCGGCTCCATCTACTTATGGAAAGGCTGTCCAATTATGTGGAACATCAAAAAGCAAAAGATTTTCTCCATGTCCTCCACCAAATCCAAGATGAACGCCCTGACTAATGCCATTCAAGAAAATCAATGGCTTCATCATCTACTCAGTGAACTGCGCAACTCAGCACCATCTCCTCCTATATTGTTAGTTGAGAAAAAAGGGCTAATTGATCAAGTCAAACTTTTTGGATCCAATGCAAAAACCAAACATCTAAATATAAAAATGAAATTTGTCTGCCCACTAAAAAGACAAAACCATCCTCTTTGAAATGATCAACTTGACTGAGATGATAGCCAATCCTCTGTCCATATCCTCCTGCTAAATATCTCTTTTCAATATTCTGACTACCTGTTTTTCAGATCCTTAAACTCCACCAATTCTCTTTCATCACCAAATATCCGGGTGTGTTGGAATTATTCTGACCATGACTGATGCGTTCCCTCTCCTGCCTGTCACTTGAGTGTCACTACCCAGCCCACTCAGTCCTTTCTCTTCTCCTGCTTGGATTCCATCTCCACTCTGTTTCCTGATATCTGCCCTCTACTCACCTCCTCACTCTCACTTGCCAACTCCACAACTTCACCTTCAATACTGTCAATTCTCTCAACTTCTCCTATCCCACTTCCCCTTCAACCTTTTTTTTCTTTCTTTTCTTTCTATTCACTTCCTGCTCTATCTGCTTCCTGATCTATCTCACTCTCATCTGTCTTGAACTCCATTTAATGCTCCTACAAGCCAAGCTTGACCCTTATCAAGAACTCACTTCAACATCTTAAGATCCAACAGCACCCCAGCAAGGTCAAGGATCTTCTCCAGGAAAAGTTCTTCTCATATTTGGTCAGAAAGAATACAAAGAACTACTATCTTGCTCTGAAGCTCATTGCTTTTAAATAACTATCTGCAGCATCCTAGCAAACTCTTTGGCCATCTTGGTCACTACTCTCAAGCTATCTAAGGCCTCACTGGATTCTTAACCTCTTACTATAATATTGGCTTCTCTCTTCTCTCTTTCTAGTGTACAGCTTGTTGTTTTTCTCAGCCAAATACTCTACTTTTATTAGTCTTCTGACTCTAGTGTTTTAGTCTGTTTTTGGTTCTTTAATTATATCAAGAAATATAGGTTCTCATCTCATCACAATTATATATGTCCAAATGCCTGCACAATTCATATGTCTTGCTGGTATAGTGGTTGAATAATAACCTTACCTCCCATTATCTGACAAAAAGGTCACTGGTTCAAACCACCAAGGAGACAAGAATGATTAATGATCAGGATTTTCAGAATTATATAATATTTTTATAATATTTACATTATTTTATAAGTATGTTTTTATGAGTATTTAGTATGGAATTAAAACCTTGATAATGTATACTATCAAGATGGGGATCCAATATAACTCTGAATTAAGTTATGAGGACTCAGGTGCGTCCCAACTATTTATAAATAACTTCCCAATAAGTTCCTTTCCTTTGGGGACAAGTTATAGAAATCAATTTAAGCTATACTCTCCACTCTGTATAAACCAATCACATAATCTTAATATAATCTTCCTTGGGATGTGATTACACTTTAATAAACTCTCCTGAGCCTTAAAACCATCCACTCAGAAGGTCCTGGGCTTAGGTTTAGAGTATATAACTTCTGGGGTATGCAAATAGGACCCTTATACATTGAAAATCCCCCCAAATGAGTACTAGTACCCTATTTCTCATTAAGAAGGATGTAATGGGGTTCTGAGACCTTGAGGACAAAACCAGGGAGAGGCTAGCATTCTCCTGACAATTCCTTGAGTCCCCTCAAGGCTCCTGTTACCTTAAAAGAGGAGGGTCTTCACCCTATAGCCCCTTCCTCACCAGTAATATATGATTATTTATTTGTAAAAGAATATGGCAAGAGTTAACAAGCCCACCAACCTTAGTCTTAAGAAGGGATCAAATGGGTCTATCAACTTTAGTATTATATTCAACTAAAAATCTTATTGGCAAGTTCAATTTTGAGTGGAAGGTCCTAATTGGAGTAGTGACCCTTGGGTGTTACTAATATAAAGGGTGTGAGCTTGTTTATAAGCAAAGCTCCTTTGAGCTTCATTTATTTAAAGCTAGGCCCCTTACCTTCTATAAAGGTTCAAGGTGTGGCTTTTTCCTCACAATAGCAAGTTATTGTTTGACTCTGTGAGCTTTTCAGCTTTTTTTTGAATTTTTTGAGTCAGAAACTGACTTTAACCTTGGTTTTGACTTATCATTTCAGGTACAACCATGGCCCATTTTGGCAGTAGAGGTTGTATCCCTGAAAATTGGGGGCCTCATTGAATTTTAGGACCTTGTAGAGGGTTTTTCCTGCTTAAATTATGCATTTTTGTGGTATTTTTTACCCACCTTTTGACTAATTTGTTTTTTTTGAATAAAAAAAAAACAGAAAAAATAGTTAAATTTTGACATATTTTGGATTATTTCTTCTAAGGCTTTTAAACCATCTTGTGAGTGTCAAGTATTAGTGTGTGCGCCGTCTTGAGATTCTTTTTCCCATTTTAATTTTGTCACAGAAGGAAAATATAGTCTTGGACGGACGGTGTGTTGATTGATTAATTACCAACGGCGCATACTTGTGGATTGACAGAAAATTGTTGCCAACAATCCTCTACCTCAGCAAAGGGATCAAAATCATATTGGATAAACTATCCAATACGTCATTGATATAGCCTAAAACCAGTACTAAGAGAGGTTTCCAAGGACCAGCTATCATTGACTGGTCAATGAATAAGGAAAAACCAAACCAGTAATAATGACCAGACAGATTGTTGATATTAGATGCCACAACCTCAACAGAATAGAAAGGATAGCACCATTTCAACCGGCGTTTTCCATTGCTCAGTTTATACACAGACAATTAATTATATCTGCTTAACAAATTTAATAAATTCCGCGTGCTAACATCAAATCCCCGCGGAAGTGTCAAAAAAACTCTCTATTGACTCATTTATTTCTGCCAATTGGGGAAGGGCAAGGGGTTTTGTGTCAGAGCCTAGTACCAACCAACGCAGAAAAATCCAAGAAGGTAGCGTAGCTCCAACAGAAGGAATTGCAGCGCCGGGAACAGACATTATCCCATCAAGTAAGTTGTGATTTGTGTCCAGAAGTCAAGGGGTAACTCCATCCTGTCTGAAAGAAATAGAACCATTGAAAGCTGAATTTTCTTGTTTTTTTGAAATGGCTACCAGGAGCAAGGGGGCTGAGCTTATGCCCCTGGAAACTTCAGTCAGAAGAGAAGACAACCTACCTCCAGGAACCGCAAACCTTCTGAATTGCCACAGTCAGAACAAAATAAGCTACCTGGAAGCAGTAGCGGCAAAAAACATGGAGAACCAGGAAAAATTCTTGACCCAAGCCCTGGCAATGTACAGGGCCCTCATCAAGTTTTTGGGGAGGGACAGGTTGATGAAGGAGATGGAATCATGGGATCCAAATTAAATAAAGAGGCCAGTAGTGCCAAAACCAAAGGTAAAGAGGAAATTACTGGAGGGGGCATGTCAGCCATGATACATATATAGATGTCCAATTGTCTGCACAACTCATATGTCTACTTAGTACAGTGGTTAAGTAATGACTCAGTTCTCTGCCTACAGAACACCCAGGTCTTGTGTTCAAGCCTCCATTGTGTCACTATTCTGATGTTATCAAACATTTTGTATTTTTACAAATATTTTATAATATTATTTTATAGTATGTTTTTAACCCAGATTTTATCACATAAAACTTTGATAAATTATATTATAAGTTATGGAAGATCTTATAACTTAAATGTGAGTTGGAATCACCAGGATGCGTCCATTTGGATGCACAATGAATGTCCATAAAGATTTCCCTCTGTGGAAATAATATTCTTTAATAAATTCCATTTACCATAACCCATACAGGGGTAAATTATTATTAATGTTCTGTTTTTCTCTCCTTCCAGCCTGTGGATAACTTTCAGGAACCCATACAGGCTGGAAAAGCGTACACACAGAGGCCATTCAACTCAATTGGGGCATATAAACTCTGTGGGATCATCTGCCAAGAATGTACATACTAATATAAGCCATAATATGGTTAAGAGTATGGTCTTAATCTTTAAACACATGCCAAGAGAGATCTGTTTAGAGTTACATGATGATGTATACTTATTCTGAAGCCCTGAGAGCGTCCACTTGGCTGCTAATTAATTTATTGGGATGATATACAGTCTATATGATACCTGTTGGGGTGATTAGATTAAACTTTACATTGAAAATCACCCCCAATGAGTATGTAATTCCTGCTACTCAATGGGGAATATTACAAGGAGCTCTGAGCCACTGGAGACAAAATCTAGGACAGTGGTCTACTCCCCTGATGGTCCCCTGAGTCCCCTGAGGACTCATGTTAATATAAAAGAGGAGGGTCTTGCCCCTATAAGTCCTTTTCCTCATTGTATTTTTGAACCAGATATTGCATAGTTAACAAGCCCATTAAACTTAATCAAGAAGATTGACTGGGGCATTTTAATTTAATATCACGTCAATCCAACAATCAATAAGAAAACTTCAAATTTGAGTTCAAGGTCCCTTTTGGAGTTCTAGCCCTCTCTGGCTACTATAAAGGGTGTGAGCTTCCAGGTGTAGGCAAATCTCCTTTGAGCTTTATTTATATAAAGCCAGGCCCCTTGCCTTTTATAAAGGTTTAAGGTGTGGCTATTTTTCTCCTAATACCGTAGTATTGGTTGAGTTGTACTGATATAAGCATTGAAATTAAGATAAAACTGACATATAACACTTGTTATTGTGTTATTTTGCAGGTATTTTTCACAGCTTGTTACAGCAATAGAGACAATACGCTGACAGGGCAAGCCCACAACCAGTGGCTTCAGGCTCCCAGGAGCCTTTAAGGAACAAGAGCACATCCCCTCCCCTGAGTCAAGGAGCAAGGATGAGGAAGAGGAGAGAACACATGGCCAGAAATTATCTTAGGCAAATGAGCAGTATTTAAAGCAAAAGAAATGCTGGACACCTTGTGTCAATAATTGATAATAGGCTCTCAAAATGGGGCAATACGTTGGGTGATATTGTTGATGAATTTGATTGGATGTTGAATGAATGATGGAAAACAGAAAAGAGAAGAGCTCCTTAAGTACCAAAGATTGGCCTCTTGTGAGCCGATGATACAACAAGCCAAAAGGCAAATTTTCCGCCCCAAAAGAGCTCTACAGCCTCTACAGGCCTTGTTACTTGGTTTGGGCTATATCAGCCTGCATGGCATCAGTCCCTGTACCCTTAAAACCAGCCTATTCTGGTCAGTTCTGGTGTTTCCACCGTAATGGGGCTGAACCAGCCCCTTAGATGTTCAAACCCCGGGCCAGTTGTCTGTTACAACTGGCCCTGTTACCTCACATGCTGGTTGGTTGCCTCATGCAACCAGCCCCTTGCCATACAAATGGCCAGGTGGGACCCAGGACACACCTGGGTCCGGTCTCAGACTCACATGGGGTGGGGGTGTAACCGGCGGACATGCCGCCCCCCCTCTTTCTGTCAAATCCCTGGAGGGTGTGGTAAAATCCCCCTACCAGGGGCCCTGGAGGTCAAGACCCCCAGGGCGTTGTCAAGGTAAGTGGGCTGGGGGTGGTCAAATCCCCTCCAGCCCGTTGCTCCTCCCCCTTGGTAAAGGGGGGGAGAGCTCCCCTTTCAATGGTGGAGGGGTGATCAAATCCCCCCCACCCCCGGTTGCCTCACTGCAACCAGCCCAGCCATCCTCCTGGGCAAGGGGGTGATGAAATCCCCCTCACCCTGACTGGTTGCCCTCCTGCGGCCAGTTGCTGGCTGGTTCAACGAAGCCAGCCTTCTCCTTCCCTCTTGCAATGGCAATCAAGGGGAGGGAGGGGAGCCGGGTCTGCTGGCCCCTGCTCCCATGGCGCTGACCGCCAGTTGCAAATGGCTGGGCCTACACGGTGTTGCACCCCAGGGGATCCCTTGGCCACAGCAACAGCCCCGCACGGGCTGTTGGGCCCCACATGGGCCAAACCAAGGGAGATGAGTGGCCCCGAGCAGGCCACAACACGGGCAGCAGCCCAAAATGGGCTGCAAAACGGGCAGCAGCCCTAAATGGGCTGCAACACGGGCTGCAACCCCAATGGGCTGCCCCAAGCCCAAAAAGTGAGTTTAATATACTTTTGTGGGCCAGCTGGTCTGGCCAAGTATGTCCAAAATAAACCTTGGGCCCAATTATGCCCATACAAGCCAATCTGGCTGTATATGCCCATATACCCCACCGGGCCTGTGTACCAATAGGCTTGTTTCACACATTTTGAGGCCAGTTTCCCCAAATCCATGACATCCACACAGGCCCGTATGGTCCATGTGTGTGTCCAATGGGCCCCAGAGGCCCTCATGTGCATCTCATTTGTATTACACTTATACGTAGCACACGCATAATTGCATACGTATTTTAACACCGTGATTCCCTTGTCATTTTTCCCCACCTTCATTGAGTTGGCCATTATGGTCTTCCTTTGAGTGGTTCCAGCCCTCCCCCCATTCCCTGGTGCCCAGTTGGGGCATTTCCCTTTCCAGTGCCCAGTTTGCTTGCAGTGATAGCAGATCTGTGTCTTCCTGTCTTCCCAGAAGACTCCCCCAAGTTTTCCTTATTGTTATTACGTTTGGGTTGCTTTTCTTGAAGTTTGCGGTTCTTATGGTAATGCATCAGTTCAACTTTGGAAATTTGCAGTAGTTCTAAGTTTGAGACACTCCTGCTGGGTTTTGGGAGTATATCCACCTGCCAACATATGTTAACAAATGGATGGCTATTGATGCCTAGAAGGGATAGATGGAACAAGAGACCAATTAAGGATTCTTTGTCAAGGAAAAACCCCAAGTGGAATAACAAGAATCCAAACCCCTCAATTTTTTGAAAGTGAGAATTGAGGTCCTTTGAGGGGTTCCTTAGGACAAATTTGGTGATGAGCATCTCTTGAACAATGCTAATATGGTTTGAGAAACTGTTTATGCTAAAGCACTTGGAGACATATTCAAAAGCTTCTGTAGCAGAAGGGGCTTGTATTACCACCCCCTGAAGTGATTCATTGATGAGTTTTTAATAGAATTTCTCAGAACTAGAACCAGCAGACTATAAACAAAAATTAGAATCTGAGAAGATTAGACAAGGCGTAAGAAAAGAAAGAAAAAGAATACCAACAGCTTATAAAGATTTATCATGTAGAAAGGAGATGAGATGGCACAAGGTGTAGATATCATGGAGGTTGATGAAATTCAGACAACAGAGATGAAAGACAGGGCGTAGATAGATGGAACACTATAAGGAAAAAGCTGAATGGTTAGAGTGCTCAAGTGAGAGTGATCTTGAGGATTAAGCTCTTACCAGGCATAGTTTCAAGGGCAGATTGATGAGGCTGACCAGAATAGGAATCTTGAGTTGGTGAGAGACATTGGGCGAGAAAACATAGACAAGAAAAGAAGGGATGGGAGATAGGAGGAGGAGGAAGATCACAAAAGAGAACCAAGAGATAGAATTGAAGAATTGGTAGCTGAGAGAGAAGAGGAGACCATGAGATGTTCACCCGGGTCAACTCGCAGAGCGGGAAGTCCCGGGTAATACAGATATGTCACAGGATTTGCCTCAGTTCACAGAACTACTGAGGCAGAGACAGACAGAGTAAGAGAAAGAAACAGAATACGGAAATGAAACATAAGAATAAAACATAATAAATAAAAATAAATCATGATAATCTCAACACTCCCCATGACTGGTGAGAGAGTAATCTAGAAGATCACTGATCTTTTGTATTGAAGATAGATTTTTGAAGAAGTTGTAAGGAAGCCACCAACAAAGCTTTTGTGAGAGAGTCTGCAATCATGGATGGACTTTCAATCAAACTGAGTGTAAACTCCTTGTTTGAATAATCTTCAAGCAGTCCTTTGGTTTTGATATGAATGTGTCTGGACTTTGAATGTGATCCAAATTTCTTAATTTTGTCATCCAGGCCCTTATTATTGATATGTAGAATAGGCTTGGGTCTGGCCATTTGATAGATTTCTCTGATGAGGTGCTTGATCTATTTAATTTCAAGGTAACAATACAATAGTGCATTTAGTTCAGACTCAGTGGAAGAGTAAGTAATATTCCTTTGTTGGGTGGAACTCCAGATGATGGGACTGCCATAATGAAGGATCATGTATCCTGTTTGAGATTTGCAAAAAGTTGGGTCATCCCCCAAGGTGGCATTGCTGAAACCTGAGAGGATTTCTTGCTTTGGATCATATTTGACTACAAGTTTGAGATCTTTAGTTGTTTTGAGATATTTCCACACTTTCTTGACTTCTCTCCAGTGAGTCATGCCCGGTTTGGCATTAAACCTAGCCAGGCTAGACACAGAGAATGAAATGTTGGGTCGCAAGTAATGAGCTAGATGATTCAGAAGTCCAATTGCCAATCTATAGTTAATGTTAAGTTGGCAGAATTCCGCATGATCGAGGTCCAACGCAGGTTCAAGGTTTAAATTTTGCATTAATGGAATAAGAGTATCTTTACAGGAAGTCAAACCTAGCTCTTCTAGTCCTCTGGCAATGTGGTTTGATTGAATCAGCAGAATTCTATTGTTCTTGATTTCCATAAACATGCCAAGAATAGTATTAGGAGGATGACACAAAGAATTTTTGAATCTTTTGAGAAAACTAGTTTCAAAGAGATTGGAGTTGCCCACGTGGATCAAATCATCTACATGGAAATAGAGTATTTTGCTAGTTTTGGAGTTGAGATACAGGCATGGGTCGCTTGCTGACTTGTGGAATCCTTGAGACTTTATCCACAAAGTCAAAGTTTCATACCAATTCTTGGGGGATTGTTTCAACCCATAGAGAGATTTCTTGAGTTTTAGATAGGGAGATTTTCTGTCTGAACCTTCCGGAGTTCTTATGATAACCGTTTTGTCAATAGGTGCATGAAGGAATGCACCCTTGACATCAAACTGTGTGAATTTCATTTTCGTTTTTTGTTGGAATATATTCCCAGTCTCATAATCTTTCTACCCATCATGTCTATTCCTCTACTGTTTCTTTCATTATCTCAGCTATCAATGATTCATTATCCCAGTTGTCACCTAATTCATCATCTCAGCTCCGCCTGTTTCATCAAGTCCCGCCTGTTTCAGTCTCACTATTCAATATTCATTATACAAACCTATCATGTCACAACATGTGTGACATTTCAATCATTGATGTATACCTGAGGGCAGAAGCCGAGCAAAGAAGAAGATCTTTTCTCATCCTTCTTCTTTGCTCTCAATCTTTTATTCCTCAGGTAAGACTTGGTTCCTTGTTTATTCTCATCTCATTTCTTATTTCTTTCTTTTCTTACTGAAATTCAACCATCCTTCTTCTTTGCTCTCAATCTGTTATTCCTCAGATCAAGAGCTCAACATTTTTAACCCATAGACTAGAGCCACTTCACCACAGAAAAATGGCTGCCACCTGTATGCAGGTGGCATTTCTGTATCGCATTGATATCTAAGGGTTGTGTGATGCTGTATCTCATCATTAACTTTCAGCAGGTGGAGAAATATTGTGACTAGAGATCAGCATTTGCTGAACTTCTGGCACATTAGTTCATAATAGATTGTCAAGGGAAAGCTAGATATGAGCAAAGCTGTTGCTTCACAAGCAGTCCACACATCAGCCACAAATTACTGCAGTTGGTGTTTGGGAATTCTTTCAAAGTGAAATTTTAAAATTCCAGAAGAGGCTGATTATTTCCAGACTTGAATTTCCATTAAATGGTCAAAAACTGGGTAAGTTCTCTTATTCAATTCCCAAAATTAAATTCATAAACATGTATTTAAGATAATACTAACACACCATGCTCATAAACTGTGAAAATCGTTCCTCATATAAATCAGCCATTCATGGCTTTTTTTCTGTTGGTTTCTTATTCAATAACCTATGTTGGTGTAAATTTATTTTTTATACTTATACTTTCCATCAGGGAAAATACAGAAAGCCAAGCCAAAATTGTTTTTTCAAATTTCAAAAAATGAAGAATATTTGAAATGAAAGATGACAAAGTACCAAAGAGAGGAAATAAAGGAAAAAGAACAAACAAGGGAAGAAAATAAAGTCAATATCCTCACTTAGATATCCTGATCACCTTCTCTGGTCTGCACAAAAGAGCTGGTTCTTTTTTTTTTTGAGGGAGAATGTTAACTGACACCAAGGCAAGAGGCAGGCTTCTTTTTGCAGTGTAGAAAACCAAGAATAGGTAAAATTTATAAAAATAGAAAAATGCATTGAACTAGTTCTGGCCTGAGCAGGAGGGCATCCATTGTGGAATAAAATAAAAAGACATCAAGTTGAGTGGGAATAGGGCTAGTCACCAAGGCATGTCATCATTGAACAACTGTCTCATGATTCATTTCAGAAAAACCAAACCCTCATGCAAAAGTATCACATCTTATATTTCTCCAACTTATTTTTTGATGATCCTCTTGGAACCAGCCCTGATAGCATACATGCAAATTGCACCCACATATTTCTTGGCTGCAATGCAACAGTACCTGGCCAGAATGCACCAAATTGGATTGTCTTTGCAGCTTTCAGGGCACCTAAGTAGTCCCTCATCAAGTCTTTGACAGATCATTGGTGTCATTTCATCATCATGGATCTCAAAAGCTTCTGAAACCATCTGCTTTTCTTGTAGCCCAATGTATTCAGACATTTAAAAAAGATAAGTGGTCCATGGCCATTGCATGTATTGGCAGCAGTAGAACAGTGGAAGAACTCAAGGAGATTGCTCAATTACTGGGCTTGTAAATATATTTGATTTATTACTAAGGTAAAACTTTCAAAAATGAAAAAAAATACAATAGATGAGATAAAACTTTCAAAAATGAAAAAAAATACAATAGAAACAACAAAATCAGCCATATTGGGCCTTCTTTCCCTAAATTTGTTCATCAATCTTTGAAGGACTAGAATTTTGGAGTTTTAAAGATACATTGGCTAGTTTTTTATTAATTTGGAATGAGCAGCCAAAGTCAGTGTGGGTTGAAGAGGTTTTTAAACTAGGAGGAGGAAATGTAGTCTGATGTTCAAAAATTTGAGTCTGCCAAAGAATTTCAATAATGCTTTTGGCTTTTGCAAAGTCAACAATACAACCAAGTTTTGGAAAAGATAAACCATGACCCAAATCATTGCAGGGAGGAAGGATAGGCTGTCCTGTTGATCTGTTGATGTAAGAAAATATCCCATATGTGAAACCATTTAAATCGTTCTTATCAGTATGGAGCTTGTTTGAGAAATCATCAAATGTCACAACCACATTGGAAAAAATGCTGAAATCTTGCTCAGCTTCCATCCACTCAGATGAAGACAAGTTTGGGATTAAATATTGATCTGAAACCTTCTTGTTTTGAGCATGAGCTGAGGTACACAATGATTGGATTCTTTCAAAGATGAATTTGTTGTGTGCAGGAAGATGCTCCCACAGTTCATCATCTTTCTTTATAGTCTCTTCATCCAAACCTGGTTTTTGAGAATAGACCCCTGTTTTTGATTACAAAGTCAACATGGATTCAATTTTTTGAATTTTCATAAACAATTGGACAAACCTGCAGAGGCACCCCTATCACCTCAGTACAAAATCCAATGGGATGCATAAAGCCAGTTAAGGCGGATGTGTTGGTTTTGCTGAGTGAATGGCGGTTCTTTGCCATTAGGTAAAAGTCCAAGATGATGTTGCACAAAGTATCCACTTGTGGAGTTTTGGGGGCCTCCAAACTGTGGTATTTGATAATGAAGTAGGGCTGGAATAGGCGGTTTGTGACAGCATTAACCAGCATGTCAGGGCACACTCATGGTAAGACAACATGATTGGGTGGAAGGTTTTCCCAAAGGGTCACAAAGTATGTTGGCTTGTCACAATCTTGTGCAAATTGCCTTCTGGCATGGTTGAACTTCTTTTTAATTTTGGATTTTGAAGTAACATCTGAGTTTGGTAGTCTGTGTTGTTTTCCTACTACTAGAGGCTTTGATCCATGTTGTGTCTCCTTGGCATCTCCTGAAATGCCAAGCTCATCAAAACTACAAACTGTGTTTCAGGATGACACCCAGGAATCACAACATGAATGGAAAACCCAAAGAAAAATAATGCAGAATCAAAAGTTCAATTAGTAATTTTATTGTCAAAGGATATTGAGGAATAAAGTTTAAATCCCATACCCATTTTTACTAGACATGCCTTCATTCAATTCCATCAATATTGTTATCTACAAAAAATGAAATTCCATCAATATTGATATCTACAAAAATTGAATACCCTCTCATTTTTTTTAAAAAAAAAGGTTACTTACAAATGGGGTGGTGGTCGTGGTGGATGAGGTGGATGAGGTGGGTGGTGGTGGGTGGTGGTGGGTGATGGTTGGTGGTGGTCGGTGTTGATTGTGTTGGTGTGGTCCAGGTTACTAAATGGCTTCCTAGGTGGGGAGGGGATTGGAAAACCCCCCCACCAAGCCTGTCCCTCCCCCCTTTCTCTCTTGCTAGGTGGGGAGCGGATTTGAAATCCCTCCCCCCTTCCCCCCCCTTGATCTCCCCCCTTGCTCAATCGCTAGGTGGAGACGGAATTTGAAATCCCCCCCTCCCTCCCCCCTCCCTCCCCCCTTGATCTCCCCCCTCTTTTGCTTGCTAGGTGGGGAGCGGATTAGAAATCCCCCCCTCCCTCCCCTCTTGATGTCCCCCTTGCTCGCTTGCTGGGCGGGGGGGGGGGGTGATGAAGTGCCCCCCACCACAAGCCCCACCAGCTCCTTCCCCCTTGCTTGCTTGCCAGGCGGGGGGGTGATGCAGTCCCCCCCACCGCAAGCCGGTGGCTTGCTCCCCCCTTGCTTGGTTGCTGGGCGGGGGGTGATGAAGTCCCCCCCACCGCAAGCCGGTGGCTTGCTCCCCCCTTGCTTGGTCGCTGGGCGGGGGGGTGATGAAGTCCCCCCCCCACTGCAAGCCCCACCGGCAGCCCCCCTTTGCCGCTCGCTTGGTCCGCCCACCAAGCCGGCCCCCCCCACTGCAAGCCCCACTGCCCCCCCCCCCTTTGCTGCTTGCTCGGTCCGCCCACCAAGCCAGCCCCCCCCCTTTGCTGCTTGCTTGGTCCGCCCACCAAGCCGGCCCCCCCCTTTGCCGCTTGCTTGGTCCGCCCACCAAGCCGGCCCCCCCACTGCAAGCCCCACCGGCCCCCCTCCTTTTGGCCACTCGCTTGGTCTGCCCACCAAGCCAGCCCCCCCCACTGCGAGCCCAAACGGCCCCCCCCCCCTTTGCCGCTCGCTTGGTCCGCCCACCAAGTTGGCCCCCCCCTTTACCGCTCGCTTGGTTGGGGGGTGATGAAATCCCCCCACCAAGCTGCCCCCCCCTTTGCCGCTTGCTTGGTTGGGGGGTGATGAAATCCCCCCACCGAGCCGGGCCCTCCCTCCTGCCTCACTTGCTTGCTCGGTTGGGGGGTGATGAAGTCCCCCCAACAAGCCAGGCCATGCTTGGTGCATCGACCTCTTTGAAAAAAGCAAAAAAAAAAATCAAAAAAAAACCCCCAAAAAAAAACCAAAAAAAAACCAAAAAAAACCAAAAAAAAAACAAAAAAAAAACCAAAAAAAACCAAAAAAAAACCAAAAAAAAAGCATAAAAAACCAAAAAAAAACCAAAAAAAAACCAAAAAAAACCAAAAAAAACCATAAAAAAACCATAAAAAAAACCAAAAAAAAACCATAAAAAAAACACCAAAAAAAACACCAAAAAAAACAAACACAAAAAAAAACACCAAAAAAAACACCAAAAAAAACACCACAAAAAAAACCAAAAAAAACAAAAAAAAAACCAAAAAAAAACCAAAAAAAAAACCAAAAAAAAAAAGAAGTCTTCAATTGACGGCTTGAATGTGAAAAATCATAGGGTATATAAATAAATAAACCCCACTTCAAATAAAAAAAAAGAAACATACTTTTGAACAAGATCTTTACTCACAGGGCTGGTAATTTCTTGTAGTGGCTCAATTGTGGGGTTTCTTCTGTTAATAGATTGGAGAATGTTTGGTGACTGATTTTTCTGAATTTTTGTATTTATGGCACTTGACCAGTGATGTTTTGAAGTTTGATGAAACCTGGGAAAAAATCACTCACATACATTTGTAGAAAAATCTGATTGTAATATATGCGTTTGATGTGATTTTTTTGACCTTCCAAAACCAGTATATAGATTACCTCCATATTCAAATGTGCTTTGAGAACATATGGTGCATTGGAATATACAAATGTTTCCAACACTGGTGGTGTTCTCATTGTTTTTGTTGAATTGTATTGGGTGTTAAGTCAATTTTTTTCAGTTTGCAGAAAGTGAAAGGCTTACAGGGAAATAGATAAAAAGATTGATTGGATTTTGAATTCAATCTTACATCTGCTGATGAGCTTAATCATTCAACATAAAAAAAAATCTCAAAAGCTTATTGGTTCCATTTTGAATATGTATATTAACTTCAGTGGGAGTGTAAGGGAAAGTTACATTTGATGTTTTGAGAAATGTCCCTAATAAATGGATCATATTGAATGCGCATGATTGACCAATGTAAAATACATTGGCAATACCAATATCTTTGGTTTTAAATTCAAAATCAAATTCCCTGATGGAAAATCATGTATTTCATTTGAAGATTGATGATCTCAATAAAAACCCACAATCGGAATTAATATTTTTACATCAGGAAATTTTAGAACTCCACACTAAGCAAGGAAATATCACATGCAAAGAGTTTGTTTGCTTCCCCAAAACAACAGATTTCATGACTACAAATATTCATTTTTCATAATTTTTTTATAGAGAGACTTTATTCAATCATCTGGGAGTGTGGAAACACCAATTCATTGCATCATGACTTCTTCAAATTGAGGTTGGCACATGTTCCATTTCAGAAAAACCAAACCCCCATGCAAAAGTATCACATCTCATCTTTCTCGAACCTATCATTTGATGATCTTCTTGGAATCAGCTCTGATAAAATACATGCAAACCACATCCACATATTGCTTGGCTGCAATGCCACAGTACCTGGCCAGAATACACCAAATTTTATTGTCTTTGCAGCTGCCAGGGCACCTAAGTAGTCCCTCATCAAGGCTTTGTGACAGATCATTGGTGTCCTTTCATCATCATGGATCTCACAAGCTTCCAAAACCATCCACTTTTTTTGTAGCCCAATGCATTCAGACATTTGTTCCCAGAAATAAACTATCAGAAAACGGGGACAGATTGTTTTTGTGTTTTCCTTGCTCCACCATTGATCTGAATGAAAAATTGATCCAAATTACAGGCATCCAGATCAATGGTTGACCAAGGAAAACACAAAAAGAATCTATCCTCCTTTGCTGGTAGTTTCCTTCTGGGAAAAAATGTGTGAATACATTGGGCTACAAGAAAAGCAGATGGTTTTGGAAGCTTGTGAGATCCATGATGATGAAATCACAACAATGTTCCATCAAAGACTTGATGAGGAACTACTTTGGTGCCCTGGAAGCTGCAAAGAAAATCCAATTTGGTGCATTCTGGCCAGGTACTATTGCATTGTAGCCAAGCAATATGTGGCTGCAATTTGCATGTATGTTATCAGGGCTGGTTCCAAGAGGATCATCAAAAAATAAGTTGGAGAAATATAAGATGTGATACTTTTGCATGAGCGTTTGGTTTTTCTGCAATGGAACATGTGCCATATTGATGAAAGGGGTGGGATGGGATGGGGGAAAACAGCTTGAGGGGAGAAAGAGGACCTGTTTAAGTAGTTCTTGATGGATGCTTTAGTGAGGTGGTTGAGTAGTGGGTGGTGGCAAACAAGGTGTGGCATTTTGAATATGCAATTTATCTAAAAGTACTGAGTGGTGGGTTAGGGATTTAGCCAGTCCAAATCCAATAGTTGACCTTGAGAAATCCAATCTCACTTCTCAGGGGAAAATTATTGTAACTGGGGCTTCTGGTATTGAAAAATATTGGAGAATCACTCTTTTGAAACGTTGCATTATGAATTATCATGCAAATCAAAATTGGCAAAATTTCAGAATCAAGACATAAAAACAACAAATTGTACCTCAGGATCTCCCTTTGAAAAGGAGACCAAACAGTGAGATGAATTTTTATTCATACATTATCACCAAGACTGTCAAGGTTCAAGATCAAAGATTCAAAAGAAAGTTTAATTTCTATGCAAATAATAATTATGATCAGCAATATGGAGTGCTTTGTTTTTGTTAGCTTTGGTATAATGTATATTACCATCCTGAATGCTTCTACAAGTGTTTAGGGTTCTAACATTGATTTGTAAAGACATGGCAAGACTGGTATACAAAGAATTTTCTACAGGAGGAAGTGTACAGTGCCAATACTTTTTTGATTGCCGGAGTAACTTAAAAATTCCTTTTTGAGTAGAGAAATTGATCCCAACCCCATAGTCAGGTATGAAAAAATGCCCATCATGAAAATTGTGGCCCTTGGAGGGAATAGCAAGTGATCCACATGCTTTCTTCTGTGGTATGAATAAAGCAAAGGCAAAGTTGGATATATCATTTTCATCAAAATGGGGTGAATTGCAGAAGCCGTCAGAGGTGAAGGTGAGGTGAGGTGAACAGGAGCTTGTTCCAAGAGGATCATTGAATGATAAGTTGGAGAAAGATGGGATATGATACTTTTGCATCAGGGTTTGGTTTTTCTGAAATGGAACATGTGCCATATTGCTGAAGAATCCTCCAAGTATAATAGAAGCCCTTTCTGAGTAAGACATAAGTTTGTCATACTGGCATTTGGTAGTAGCAGTCTTTAGGTCCTTGATGTATTGGCAAATCATTTCAGCTGTTACAATGGCCTTTCTCCATCCAATTACCCACATTTTTCCAGCCCATGATCTAGATGGTGAGCTCACTGGGTTTACAAATTTCTTGCATTGGTGCAGGAAACAAGCAAGAAAGTCAATATCATCATACTCCTGAGGTGATAGGTCCTCAATCAGGGTAAATTTGATATATGCAATAATATCATTCTTGTCCTTATCCATTAGTAGCACTCAACCATGATAAACTAGTTGAAAGTTGGATTCAACAAAGGCATGGGCCTCTTGTAACTCTTCATTTGTTGGCTTTCTTCGATTTTCAGGATCAATCTGGGGATAGAGCTCACATTTTTTGTAGGACCTGTACCTCCACAGAATTTTTGGTTGCTGTCCCTTGTCCTTGTTACCTGCGATTTTTTGGGTAAAGAGAAGATCCCTCTTCAATTTGTACTGGGCTGGTTTTCCTTCAGAAATCTTACAATTACAATATGCTTTTGTCCTTGTGAATCATGAAAGTAACCACATTAATAGTTGAGTGGTATGCAGTTCATATTCACCAGGGGAAGTATCCGTAGCATATCGAATCATAGAATTTCAGAAAGAATATTACAGCCAAAAATTGGGGAGGGATTGGGACAATGTCAGCTTGGTGAATCAACTTAAATGATAATAACAAGGAAAAAACTATACACTTCAGTCCTTTTCCTGGCCATGAAAATATCAATTTGGTTGGTAGCAATTCACTGGGGAGAGGACCGTGAGGCCTTATGCCCAGAGAGTTTGATTTACGTTAGGACAACACAGGATTTGAGTGAATGTGGTATGGTGAAAGTTCCGATACAGGTATTGGTGGGTTAGGATGGGGTGAAATTGCTTTATTTAACAAGTCAGGTAAGGAGTTGGGTAAGATTAGTGTTTGAGAGACAGGGTCCAACTGTAGTAAGCCAAGATCTTAAAAGTAGTTTGTATGACAGTATTAGTGGTGGGAGGTTCTGGGCCGTTTGACCAATTGAGTGAATGTGGTATGGTGACAGTTCCAACAGGGGGAATTTGTGGGATGGGATGGGGCAAAACGCTTTATTTAAGTAGTTCTTGATGGATGCTTTGACCAGGTGGTTGAGTAGTGGGTGGGGAAAAAAAATCTGTGGCATTTTGAATATGCAATTGATCTCAAAGTGCTGTCAAGCTTTCAAGAGAGCTATTAACTCCATAGGAAATTTAGCCCTTAATACTTCAGGTTCCCATGGTCAGTGAGTAATAGGTGCCACTTCTCACCAATACACTCTGCATGGTGGTGTGAATGTGATTTCCATTGTCATTCAAGTTGGTGATTGTTCTGTCGAAATCTGGCAAATCCACAGTGTTGATGAAGTCAAGGATCATCATCATGGATCTCACAAGCTTCCAAAACCATCCACTTTTCTTGTAGCCAAATGTATTCAGACATTTGTTTGCAGAAGTAAACTACCAGCAAAGGAGGATAGATTCTTTTTTTTTCTTCCTTGATCCACCATTGATCTGAATGAAAAATTGATCCAAATGACAAAGGCATCTGGATCAATGGTGGACCAAGGAAAACCCAAAAGAAATCTATCCTCCTTTGCACGTAGTTTACTTCTGTGAACAATTGTATGAATGCATTGGGCTACAAGAAAAGCAAATCCTTTTGGAAGCTTGTGAGATTGATGATGATGAAATCACACTGATGAACTGTCAAAGACTTGATGAGGGACTACTTACTTAGGGGCCCTGACAGCTGCAAAGACAATCATATTTGGTGCATTCTGGCCAGGTACTGTTGCATTGCAGCCAAGCAATATGTGGATTTGCTTTGCTTTTATGTTATCAGAGCTTGTTCCAAGAGGATCATGAAATAAAAGTTGGAGAAATATAAGATGTGA
Organism: Puccinia polysora; assembly: GCA_025617555.3. Classification (NCBI taxonomy): domain Eukaryota; kingdom Fungi; phylum Basidiomycota; class Pucciniomycetes; order Pucciniales; family Pucciniaceae; genus Puccinia; species Puccinia polysora. The sequence continues at coordinate 42,237 of CM062633.1, forward strand.
TACTTTTGAATGAGGATTTGGTTTTTCTGAAATGGAGCATCTGCCATATTGCTGAAAGGGGTGGGATGGGATGGGGGGAAATTGCTTGAGGGGAGAAAGAGGACCCTGTGTAAGTAGTTCTTGAAGGATGCTTTAGCCAGGTGGTTGAGTAGTGGGTGGTTGCAAACAAGGTGTGGCATTTTGAATATGCAATTGATCTAAAAGTGCTGAGTGGTGGGTTAGGGATTTAGACAGTCCAAATCCAAGAGTTGACCTTGAGAAATCCAATCTCACTGCTCAGGGGAAAATTATTTTTACTGGGGCTTCCAGTATTGAAGAATATTGGACAATCACTCTTTTGAAACGTTTGATCATGAATTATCATGCAAATAGCAATTTTAAGAAATTTTAAAAACAAAAAATAAAGCTAAAATTATGAAAAAAGTATTCAAATTACCTGCAAGATGACACAATAAAGCTAGAGAAAATCAGAGAAGAAATGACAGCACTCATATTAAACATTTGAGCTTGGTAACTCAGAGATTGGAAGGGGTTCTAGGCTGAAAGGCATGTTGGAACAGGAATTTTTGTTCATGTGGTTCATGTAGTCATGAGCAATAGCCTTGGCTAGATCATGCTGGGTGGGTAATGTCAATTTCCCAGTATCTTGAGGGTTCTCAGCTATACTGAGCATGATGGATCAAATGTACATTTGAAGGTGAGACCATATGGGTTCCTTGGCTGACGGTCTCCCATCTGAGACAGACTGAATTTTTTGAATTAAACAGAGGAGTTCATGACAATCAAATAAAGAAGCAATCCTTCTGTCTCTTGAAGCAATAAAGATCCCCCGGATGCCAGCAAGCAGGTAGAAGACAAAAGGGAGGAAATTGTGGCTGCATTCTAGTTGAGTCAACTCAGTGCAAAATTTTTCATTTGAAAACTTTGAGACAGCGAGGGAAGAGTTTTCAACAGTGGATGCTGGAGGGTCTTTGCGCTTGGGCTTTTTCTTCTTGCCGGTGGTGGGCTCCTTTGGGTCTTTCTGGGAATGAGCCTGAAGTAAGGTGAAGCTGATCATGATATCAATAATGAAGCTACGTAGCTCTTGAAGACAGTCCCTTGGCTCAATGGTCATAGCCTCTGACTGATTGGTGATCATAGCCTCTGACTGATTGGTCTCAGCCTCATTGTCTAGGACCATGTGATGCTCTATTGATTTGGGCTTCAGTGAATTTGGCAATGTCTTGATGCTTTGGATCCAAATAACCATTTGTAGGTTTGCCTTGACATTGGAGACAGGAGATGTGAGAGGATGGGGAGGCTGTGCACACAGTTCATCGGCAACTGTTTGCACTGAGAAAGCCACTGTGTTGGCCCATTTATTTATGGCTTTTCCAGTGGGATGGTCCAAGGCATGAAGAAAGTGCACCAGATTTGATTCTAGATGAGCAGTTTTCTGATCTAGGGGGGGTGCACCAGTGTAACAAGTATGGCTGTTCTGCAGGCGGTTGAGGGCAGGAAAATTGATGATGTCTGGTGCCCACCATGGCTCATGTGAATCCAAGCGTAGAAACTCTGTTGCTGTGAAATGAAAAAGTGGTCATTAGCAAAAAGGAATCTAGCAAGCTGATGAGATGTTCAAATAAAACTAACCTTGCTCACGGATCTGCCAAACCCAGTTACCATAATCAAAATTGGCTGAATGGGAGATGTACCGCATCTCTGGTGGTTCCATAGAAGTGGTGGCCTGGAGACAGAAATCCAAAAAGTGCTTCAACACATCCCATCCCATTTGGAGATTCTTTGGAGATTTCCAACCCTTGAAGGATTGAGTGATTGAATGAAGCTCCTTGCGTATTCTTTTGTGGTAAATGATGGTAAAATAACCTCTAGTTGCTTGATCATCAAAATCATAAGCGGGCTCCTCATCTTGGGGTGAATCCATACCAGAAACAATGGGCTGGGGAGAGGTTAGGTCTTGTTCAATCACTAATGATTGATTGGATGTCTTGGGTTGATCCGGGGCCACCTGGGGTTGCTCAGAAGTGACTTTGGGTTCCTCCATGGTTGCAGCAGGTTGGCCACAGAGGGAAGGTTCAGGAGTTATTTGTACTTCTGATTGAGGGGAGGGTGCAATGGCTTTGTGATTTGATGCTGCATCAGGGGAGGAGGGGGCTGGATTGTGATTGCCCATTATTTGTAGATGTGGGGTCATGTCCACAGGGGGATGAGTAAAGCGTGGACGTTTTGGAGGTGGCTGTGACGGGGGCCGTTGGGAAAATGAGGAGCTGGGTGTGATGCTCAGCCGTTCTCTGCAGGGGAGACACCTTTTACAATTGTATTCTAAGGGAAAACAAACCAATCAGACCTCCAAATCTGCAAATGTGAAGAATGAAAGTGGGGCAAAAACTATCCTTTTTGGATATCACTCAAGCAGGAGTTTAACCTGTTCACAGTATCTTGGATTGACCTGGGGATCCTGAGGCAAGAACAGGTCATGACCATCTCTTGAATAGTATCTACATTCTGATAGAATTCTTCCTCAGTTACTTCATGGACTTCATATGCGGGGTTGGACTCGTCTGCAGGTGCTGAGAGTTGTTCATCTTCATGAGTTGATGGTGAGGACTCTGTTGATTATGCCAACGCATTAGTCAATGGAGGCCAAGGTTGGTAGGGATGGTTCTTTCAATTTGATGAAATACAAAAAAGTGGGTCAACAAACCTGAAGGTGGGATTGCTTGTGTAGGAGCAGTGGATGCCATTATGAGCGGATTGATAAATAGATGGGAAAAAGATGTGAAGCTGGCTCGAGGGGTATTGGGGAATGGAGAAAAGGGGAAAAACCTGAGAGAAGGGAGGGTTATTTATAGCCATTGACAAGAAGACTTGTCTCATTTTTCTTGCTGAAACCCACCAAACAAACATGGCTGCTGACCATGTCTACATGATGTGACATGCAGATCCATGGTCATTTGTGTGTCATTCTGGTGTGATGCATGTGGCTTGCATTATCTGGGGATAGACCTGTGAATATGTAAGCCTTGCTGACTTGCTGCATTGGCTGAAAAATAATCTAGCACATTTATGGATGATGACAATTGCTTCTCATGAGCAACTGCAACCATTTGAATGCCTCATGGAGGGAAAGCAATGTTCTTCTTAATGGTTGCCGACCATTGCAGTTTTTTATGGATGGAAACAATTGATTCTCATGAGCAACTGTGACCATTAGAATGCCTCATGGATAGTGAGCAATGTTCTTAATGGTTGCCAACCATTGCAACTATTTATGGATGATGACAATTGCTTCTCATGATGGACTGTGACCATTGGAATGCTTCATGGAAAGTGAGCAATGTTCTTCTTAATGGTCGCCAACCATTGCAGTTCTTAATGGATGATGACAATTGCTTCTCATGAGCAACTGCAACCATTAGAATGCCTCATGGAGGGCAAGAAATGTTCTTCTTAATGGTCGCCGACCATTGCAGTTTTTTATGGATGGAAACAATTGATTCTCATGAGAAACTGTGACCTTAATGGTCGCCGACCATTTATTCTTGTGCCAGTGTCATGACCAGGACAAGAGTTTCACACACAATAACACACAGTGTAAAATATTATCTACACATTTGAGAGTATTGGTGACAGGCGGTGCATGGCAAGCCACGCAAGATGTGAATTGTGAGCAAAATTACTCATGGCATAGTGGAAAAATTGTACTTCTCACAAATTATGATGCAAGAGTAATGTACAGGATAGTGAGGAAGGAAGAAAACAACCATATGAGTAAGATTGGGAAAAAGGAGATGAGGAGCTAAGGGAGAGGAGATTTAGGTGTCATCCTGCAGGGATTGGAACACTTCCCTCCAATCCCTGGTGGTGAGAATAGTTGACCTGAATATGATATGAGCACAATTTCATGAATCAGCAAACTGTAAGGTTGGTGGGTATCTTTTAAGGAAAAAAAGACTTACTGGGCAAGTCGCTCCTTGCGTTCCTGAATCTGAAGGAGAGATGGAAAATTCAGTGAGGTGCATATGATGAGTGGAGTATGAGAACATTACCTTCTGAATATTCTCCTCAATGGTATTAGGTGCAATGAGGTAATAAACCTGCACTGGCCTTGTTTGACCCATTTGATGCAGACAGCCGACTTCCTGTGCCTGGGTTGTGGGGTTCCAGCGGGGTTCCTATGTGGATTAAATAAATGTAGACTAAGTAAATGGAAAAATTCTAGAAAGTATTGGGTGCTTACCATGATGAATACAACATTTGCTGATTTGATGTTGATTCCAACACCAGCTGCCTGAATGGAGGCAAGAAGCACATAAGTTGTGCTACTTTCTGAGAACTGCTCAAGAACTGATTCTTGCTGTTTTGCCGTCAGCCCTCCATCCAGACAAAAGGAGGAGATTCCATATTCATCTAGTGTCATTCCAATCCTGCACATGGGGGGAGAAAATGGACTTTTGAGTGGGGTCTGATTTGAAACAGGAGAAAAAGACAGCCAGCTTACAGATCAAGATAGCGTTTCCAACACAAGAAGACCACAACTTTGCTTGCTCCAGCTACCACCACTGATCCTGGCTGAATCATCCCTACGAGCTGTTTGATTTTGGAGCTCTCAAGGCAGGTGTCAATATCAATGTGGTGGACAATTGTTTCAACTCCCGTGCTATGATCCTTAATGGGACCCGACTCTTCTGTGAGGATGAATTGTCCATTTTGGTCTATAATGACATTGGGGTCTGCCAAAACGGGATGATTACATGCTCCTATGAGCTGGCCAAGATCTTTGAGGAGTGACAACTTCATTGGCTTGGATCCATCAGCAGGCAGCTCATTCCTGATCTTGGAAATGAATTGGTCCTGGAGTTGGCAGTAGAAGTCTTCTGCTGCAGGTGAGAGCGGTGTCTTGATGTAGTTATGAGTAATACTGGGGAGATTTGACAGCTCATCAACCTTGGTCCTTCGAAGAGTGGTGTGTTGGAGGACCATTTGTATTGGGGAAAAGTCCCCTGCTTTTAGGTGGGGCAAAAGGGTAGTTGCCCAGTCACTGTACTCATTTTCTAGACTGATACCCAGGAAGCTAAGGAGAGAGAGGAGATCTTGAAGGCAGTTTTGCACTGGCGTTCCTGTGAGACAAACTCTAAAATCGGTGGCAACCTGGGTGACCGCTTGGGAAAGCTTTGCCTTGGTATTTTGGATAGTGCTGTCATGCAAGTGAATTGCAGTCAGTTTGATCCAAAGAAAATTTCCTTGGGTAGGAAAGATGGAAAAATGAAGGTTGGATTTACTGTGCCTCATCCAAAATAATCCTGAACCATTTTCTGGAGAAGATGATGGAGCGTTGGTTGTTGAGGTTGGCTTGCATTTTGCTGTATTCCAATGACACCAGGTGATATGATGTGAGAATCACGTCTGCATGTTCCAGTAGACAATCCATGATCTGATGCCGCCATTTCCAATGGTAGGTAAGGAAATTGATGGCCTTTTACTGGGTATGCTTCATAATCTCTTGTTTCCAATTTTTCAGGAGGCGTGGGGGGGTTATCACTAGTGTGGCTTGATGTGGAGGTTTTTCAGGGGGGGGATCCAGAGGAAGGCCATAGGTCCGCGCTTGCAGCAAGGTGGTTGCAATAAGTGAAATCAATTGTATTGTTTTACCAAGACCTGTGTCATTGGCCAGGATAGATCCAAGTGGGGATTCTGAAATGTCCTCACCCCTTGCAAGAGCTAGGCTCTCACCAGTGATCTTGTTCTCCCATAGTGCACCGTTATTGATTGAGGTCCTCTTCCACAAAGCCAAGGCAGATGCAGCATGTGGTGATTCCCTATCAAGGAGGAAAGCAAGTACTTGAGACTGATGTGGCAGCAATGGGGTTTTGATTACATTGGCTGGGGGAGAGACAGGGTCCAGATCACATCCACTGGGCACCTCAAGTAGAGAGGGGTTGTAATGTAGCTCCTTGATAGCGGATGGGAGGTCTACAATTTCTGTGGCAAGGTTGGAAAGGGAAATGGAGTTGTGTTTTTCAGGATTGTATTGTGGAGGGCGTTCAAGGGTTATGAATGAGGAAACCATGGAGGTGGTGATGGCCATGAGATCAATTTTTCTGCAAAATATCAATAATGCCAAATTGAATGTGATGACAGGCTGGGAGGAGACATGCAGAACTGCCTCAACAAAGATCTGTGGAGCTGTCTGGTTGGGAAATTGCAAAGGGCATTTCCCAGCAGGATCAAATGAGGTTTGATCAGGGATATAAGGGAGAAGGAGATGTGATAGGGGAAGTGGTAAGGAGCCAAAAGGTTGATCTAGAGTTGGGATTCTGACAGCAAGCTTGCCATTTTGGTGAAGAAGGGAGACCCAATGAGTTGTTGGGTTGGAAATGAGATAGGGAAGAAAAGTTTCAGGAATTGAGGTGAGGGTGGTTCTGAGGAGGCCGAGACATTTAGCAGTGAAGGAAGCCATGGCTAAGTTTTGATGAAGTTATGTGATGAGTAAGGGATTTAATAGACGGATAGATGGAATATGTGGGAGATTGTGAGAAGAGAAATGATTGGGAGGGGGAAGAAAATCATGTGAAGGAGAGTACTTATATCTTTGAGCTGACCAGGAGGTGGCTCTGTGGTAGGAATTCATGTCAACAGATTGTTTTTTTGGTCTTGAGCTCTGTGGCCAGATTTGCAGGTTAGTGGAGGAGGAGTATGCAATTCTGATATCTCTGAGATGTGCATTATGTGGGTGCTTTGCCCCAGCCCGCCTGGGCCATTCAAACAGGGGATGGCTTTGTTATATTCCATGGGGCATAGTCTCATGCCGATGATTTAAACCATTGTAGATCAAACTATATACAGTTCTGGAAATGAGTGGCTTATGACATCATTACATTCAGGGTTATGCAAGTTCTAGATGTGGAAGTATGCATGATGATGGGAGGGTTGACATCTCACTTTCATCAATTGTGGTAAATGGTTGGTGACATATTGATTTGACATGCTCTGAAATCAACTTGTGTTCTGGATGGCAAGCTTACAGCTCCATTTTTGACAGATCTACATGGGATAAATGGGAAGGATGCTGGTTTACATGGGATAAATAGAAAGGATGCCGGTAGAGGAACCCAAAATGGAGTTGTACGCTGGGCGGCCAGCGTACAACTCCTGAAAGGATCATGGCGCCTAATACATAATGAGGTTGTGCAATTGGGTGGCAAAGGTCCAGCTTGGCTTTTGGGTGCTCCACGAGGGTGTGGGCATAAAATAAGCTGTGGATCAAAACTGGCTTGATATGCCCACACCCTCGTGAAGGGACCCAAAATGGAGTTGTACGCTGGGCAGCCAGCGTAAAACTCCTGGAAAGATCATGGCGCATGAGACATAATGAGGTTGTGCAATCAGGTGGCCAAGGTCCAGCTTGGCTTTTGGGTGCTCCGCAAGGGTGTGGGCATAAAATAAGATGTGGATCAAAACTGGCTTGATATGCCCACACCCTTGTGAAGGGACCCAAAATGGAGTTGTACGCTGGGCGGCCAGCGTACAACTCCTGGAAAGATCATGGCGCATAAGACATAATGAGGTTGTTCAATCAGGTGGCCAAGGTCCAGCTTGGCGTTTGGGTGCTCCACAAGGGTGTGGGCATAAAATAAGCTGTGGATCAAAACTGGCTTGATATGCCCACACCCTTGTGAAGGAACCCAAAATGGAGTTGTACGCTGGGCAGCCAGCGTACAACTCCTGAAAGGATCATGACATGTCATACATAATGATGTTGCGCAATTGGGTGGCCAAGGTACAGCTTGGCTTTTGAGTGCTTCACAAGGGTGTGGGCAGAAAATAAGCTGTGGATCAAAACTGGCTTGATATGCCCACACCCTTGTGAAGGAACCCAAAATGGAGTTGTACGCTGGGCGGCCAGCATACAACTCCTGAAAGGATCATTGCATGTAATACATAATGAGGTTGTGCAATTGGGTTGCCAAGGTCCAGCTTGGCTTTTGTACGCTCCACAAGGGTGTGGGCATAAAATAAGCAGTGGATCAAAACTGGCTTGATATGCCCACACCCTCGTGAAGGAGCCCAAAATGGAGTTGTACGCTGCGCCGCCAGCGTACAACTTCTGAAAAGATCATGGCATGTCATACATAATGATGTTGCACAATCAGGTGGCCAAGGGCTAGCTTGGCTTTTGGGTGCTTCACGAGGGTGTTGGCATAAAATAAGCTGTGGATCAAAACTGGCTTTATATGCCCACACCCTTGTGAAGAGACCCAAAATGGAGTTGTATGCTGGGCGGCCAGCGTACAACTCCTGAAAAGATCATGGCGGGTAAGACATAATGAGGTTGTGCAATTGGGTGGCCAAGGTCCAGCTTGGCTTTTGGTTACTTCACAAGGGTGTGGGCATAAAATAAGCTGTGGATCAAAACTGGCTTGATATTCCCACACCCTTGTGAAGGAACCCAAAATGGAGTTGTACGCTGAAGGGCCAGCGTACAACTCCTGAAAGGATCATGGCATGTAATACATAATGAGGTTGTGCAATTGGGTGGCCAAGGTCTAGCTCCACTTGGCTCCCAGTTCTCTGCTTGCCCCCCAGAGGACAGAGCCAAATGCGCCCACCCAGTTTTGGCTGTAAGGCATGCGCATTTCCTGGCTGAGCAGCCAGGAAATGCCATGCAGTTATGCCCACAAGGGCTCAACTGCATTTGTTTTGGCTTGTGTAAGGGTGTGGGCATAACTCAAGGGACACCTGTTTTGAAGCTTCATTTTGGCCACCCCCTGGGGGGGTTGGCATAGATATCATGCATGTTGTGTTATCAAGCTGCTTGCACAGAGTTGCAATTGAAACCATAGGGTGCAGGCATCTTGGTGACACACAACTTTCATGCTTGCCCACGGTTGGCAACCATTGGTGCAAGCTAATGGTTGAAAAGCATTGGGGAGAGCTAATGGTTGTGGACCATTGGGTCAAGCTAATGGTCGGCAAACATTGGGGCAAGCTAATGGTCGGCAACCACTGGGGCCAGCTAATGGTTGGCAACATTTGGGTCAAGCTAATGGTTGGCAACCATTGGGGCAAGCTAATGGTTGGCAACCATTGGTGCAAGCTAATGGTCAGCAACCATTGGGGCAAGCTAATGGTCAGCAACCATTGGGGCAAGCTTATGGTCAGCAACCATTGGGGCAAGATAATGGTTGGAGACCATTGGGGCAAGCTCAACCTAGGCTAATGAAAACCAACCATGAGGCTAAGGTAATGGATGGGGACCATTGAGAGTGAGTCACTCCTCAATGCATAAATGCATATGAGGTAGTGTATAAGATGTGGGTGGATAGTGCGCCCAATTGATGATTCTATCCCTCCCTTCCTCCCTCCCTCCCTCCATCCATCCATCCCTTCATCATTTGATCAATCCATCCATCAATCCATCCATCCATCCATCCATCCATCCATCAATACCATCACCACAAGACTTCTCCACTATGTCTACATCACTTGCACACAGCAAAGCCCCACCCTAAATTCCATTTTCCCAGCCCACTGAGCCCACTGGAGATCAACAAACCGCCGATTCAGTACACACCAAACCCCCACCCTCAATTCTGTCTGCCCAGCCCACTGAGCCCACTGGAGATCAACAATCTGCTGATTGCCAAGAAATCATCACCCCAGACCGTGAGTCCTCTTTTCACTTTGTCATGTTGGCCTCACTTACTGACCAGACCTCCCTTAGCCTCTCTTCCACCACCCCCACCATGGGTTGAAGTTGTAGGCATGGAATCATCATCAAGCCACAATGCTACACCCCCACCCCCACCCCCAGCCCAGACCGGTGGCTTGATGAGCACACAGGAAGCCTCAGTTGTCTCAAAGTCTAACTTCCTTGCTAATAGCAAGCGGCAAATGGTAAAGCTCCTTAAAATGGCTGATGACAAATAACTGCCACGATCAGTGCAAGACATGGCGGTCAAGGCCTGTAAGGGTCTTCAAGATGCAATGGCCTGTGAGTTGAAACACTTGAATGCTAGTCTAATCCCTGGCTGATCCTCATTGTGTCCTTCACCAGTGGTTGAAAATGGTGATGACCTCCCTCCCAAGGAGGAGGTTCAGATTGGGTCTGGGAAACTTCTTGCCAAAAGATGGGCTGCAACTGCCTCTGCCAATCCCAACAAGAAGAGGCATAAATTTGCGCCCTTGATGGAAATTGATGAAGAAGCAAGTACCTCAGGCCCTGCTACTCCCCCCACACAAGCTGCTCCAAATGAAGTGCCCTCCAAAGAATCCCAAAATCCACTCTTTACCCCTGAAGTCCCAGCAGAGCAGGCCTTCATCACCACTCCCCTTGAACCCAATGATACACCGGTGGTACTAGACTCCCAACCCACCAAGGGGGCTACTCCCACAGCTGCCGCTGATCCTTCAAATGACCCTGGTAAGTCACTTCCACCACATCCATCCAAATTCCTTCCCTGATTGCCAATCAATGTAGCTCCCTCCATAGATTTGCCTACACTATTCAAAAAATACCAGGCTGAACTCCAGGAAGCCATTCAACCCTTTTCAAATGGCATCATTGACTCAAAGTGCTACAAAAGCGCTGTCAAGGCAGCAGTGCACCTCTTTGGATTACGTGTAAAAGACCACAAAAAATGGCAATCTTACCCTCAATTACTATCTCACACAATCTGTTTCAACACCATCAGTGCTGGTATTAAGGAATGGATCAGTCAATTGGCTACAAGTGGTAAGCTTGATTCCACTGGGATCTTTTGCCCTCACAGTAGCCAACCTCTCCTCATTCCTACAGATGCAAATCCCTTCCCACCTTGCACATCTGAGCCATATTACATGCCAGATGTATTTGCTCTGCCTCTTCTACCTGGGTCACCACCCCCTCCAGCCACCACCATAGGGTCTAAGCTGCACAATCTCTGGATCCACTTTACTCACCCTCAAGAGTTTTCACAGGTTAGATGGGCACAATTATGGTTCCAATCAATCCTTCTGGTCTTGAGAGAACTTACCCAGCCACAAGAATTTATCCAACCACCAGATACTGAAGATGAGGCAAGCCGTGATATCTCAATCATCAAGTATTTTGCCGCTTGTCTTGGCTCACATGAAGACATGGCTTGGATTGAAGGACAGCCAGTTGACAGCCCTAGTCACAAATCTGGCTTCAACTCCCTGGACAAATTGGTTGACAACATCTACCACCTGCTCATTGCATTTGCTCTCCTGCGGAAAAAACTTCAATTGGAGGGGTCCTCCACAGCAGTGGCACCACAGCAGGCTGAGTTCAACATAATCATGGTCACCATCACATCCCAACCCTACTACCACATTCTTGTGGCCTACCTCGTAGCCGGAGTACGTGGCCTCTTGCTGATACCATCAGACATTAGGAAATTTCCCCTGGTTCAATCCCTCCAGCTCCTGAGCCTTGTCTCCAAAGCCAACCAGCTAGAGCCCAAGGACATTGAGGAAAAAGTATGGAAGTGGAAAAATGCTTACATAGTACAGCTTATCCAAGACTGCTTTTTCAGCCCTGAATTTTGGCCAGGAACATGGGTATCCTGCGTGGACTTGGCAAAATGTCTTGTCCTTGATTTCAGTGATCATTGGCTCTCCCAAAACCCTTCAACTGATAATCCTGTATTTAGTTTACCTTGCAAATCTAATGTTTCTATTTCAGCTATCCCAAATTTATCAGTGTCTTAGTGTACTAGATTTTCTTTCTCCATTGCTTTTAATAATCATGCTTATAAATCAATTCATGTATGCCTTATGCAACTTAATCCTTGATAAATGAGTTCATAATGTGACATTGCGGTGAGCTGACTCCCATGAGCACCTGTGAAAGTGAGAGACTCAAAGCCCATGCACACTGTTCATTCATCAGAACCATTGGCCAGATGCATTGTGATAGCTCTATGGATGGTGACCATTGTTTTAGTCCACTGTAAGCATCTGATCTGGTAATGTGAGACACTCAAAGCTCATTCACACTGTTTATTCACTTGCCCAATGGGCCAGATGCATTGTGATAGCTCTATGGACGGCAACAATTTTTTTAGTCTAAAAAATTGGCTCAAAACCCTGTGATTAAACTTGGGCAAAAATTGATTAAACCCAAAATAAATTTTTGCCCAGTCCAAGCATTCTTAAAAACACAATACTTGTTTCATCCCGGGTTGTGTTATCCCTGCATTCACAAGATTGAATGGCATGTGAAATGTGCTGTGTGGCAACCAAGCACTTCCTGCAATGCAAGGTAACCTGATCATTGAAACTTTTCATGACATCAATGTCATTTCCACTCTCTTCCATCTATGTATTTCAACATCAAGCTCAATATAAAGTGCCCAATCTCTCAGTTGTGTTTGATACATATACTCATTGATCACTTAAACACATGCATCACTTAAAGAGACATTAACACTGAAACTTGTATATCAACGTTTATTGCATTAAGAAATATAAGAATAGAAAGGCTCTCAAGATACAGGAGGAAACAAAAGACAACCCAAGTCTCAACTATTTTTGGTGCAATCCACTTGCCTCGGGGGTGTGAGCTGGAACTATGCTAATTGTGGTACCAGGCTTCTTCTTGATTTTTTCTGATAGTAAGTTGATTGCTGCAACCATTTTTGAGTTGTCACAAGGAGCCACAAGTTGGAGGTCAATTTCCAAAAGGGTTTGCAGTGCTGCAGGGTGATAAGCATCAATTGGAAGTTTTTTTGGGCATTCAAGGAGGGTGAATTCCCTGGGTTTCACCTTGCCTGACACACAATCAAGTAGCGAATGCAACTGCTTGATTTCTTGGTGCTTCATAGCAACTCGTAACGTTATTTCATCTAGTAGTCGAGTTAGATGATTTAGTTCACAGCTTCTCCAGGGGGTTTCAATGGTTGTGCAAGTGCCAGTTTTATCCTCCTCCCAATCGGAAACAACATCCACACGGTCAAATATTTCAATGACTTCTGCTGCTTCTTCGGGAAGGTATTTGCGGGCTGTGTGAAAACGCTTTTCACTTATCTGGAATGCAAACCAACACACACCATCAGCGTCCATTATTTGAATACAAACCCCCAGGACTCATGCTCTAACCTTCTTTTTGGCTTGCTGGATTGATGTGCGTTGGGCCTTGGTAATTTTATTTTCTTGCAACTTTGACCCTAATAGTTTAGCTTGCCGTATTTCTTTTCCCTTCCCCAAGACCCATCTCTCCAATAATGCGCTAATGTTCTCCATGCCATCCCACACCATACCAGGTTGTGCCTTTTTCCAGTTTGAGTAATGGTGGACTATGATTGCACCTATTGCTGCATTCCAGCCTGATGATACAAAGGAACTTGCATGCCACTCAAATGTAATCCTTGAGAAACCTGCCTTTTGCACATCCCTCTCACATGTTACCTTAGCACTCCATGGGAAATTGTTGGTTGATGGCACATTGGGTGCTGGGTGGAATTGTGGGGGTACCATGTTTGTTCTGAGTCTAGCCACTTCTTCATTGTATCGCAGCTGCCCATCTGCCTGATTTGCCTTTCCATGATCTTTCTGGACAGAATCCAGATGCGCCATGACCCGCTGCAACCTCATAGGAGCCCACTGTTCCCATTTCAGTATTTCTTCAGCAGAGGGAGGTGGGGGGAAGTTCATTACATTTGCTGGCATCCCCATCAAAAAGCGGACCCATTGCCATAAAGAACGTGAGATTGTACTAGATTGACTGGGAAGGGGGGTTTTTGTGATCATCTGGTGCACTTGTCTCAATTTGTGGTCTAAAGTCTCCTTTTCAAGTTTTTGCTTTTCAGAACGGTTGGTCAGTCCAATCCTAGATTGAGCAGTGCAATCATTCATGTCCACTAAACCAATTGCAATCAGCATCTCTGTGTTAATGAAATTAGTGGACTTCCCAGTTCAATCATACTGCTCACCTGATTCTGGTATAGTATTTGCATCTGGGGGAACCCCCCTGAGTAAGTCATCCAGGTGTCCCTCATGATATTGCAAACCAAAAGATACTGTGTCTTGCACACCAGAGGATATTGTCTCTGCAGGCAGAATCGGAGTGTCTTGACCAGCTGCAGAAGATTGGGAGGTATGGGCACTTTGGTCTGGCATGATAAATAATTAATATTGAAGGGTTGGCTAAGGGTAATATAATACTATAGTACTAGTCACGTAATGCCCCAAATGTGGGGAGGAGGGCCCTATGGCTGGTGTGAGAGGCAAGGCACAACACAGCTTATGGTTAAGTTGCGGAGCCAACACTGGGGACTGAATTGATTTTGGAGAGGGTTGATGTTGGTATTTTCCAAAGCTTCAAAAACCAATATTGTTATAGAGATAGATGGTGAGTCTGTGAGATAGTATTGTTGAACTGTGAGAGAGTATGAACAGATAACTTGATGGATAGACCCGGTGATTGGTATGGGGGAAAGAACAGATAGAGGATGATGATCAATGTGAGATAAGAGGATTTATTATTTATATTCCTACCCTCCTCCTTCACCATTCCCCGATTGTAACATTTGACAACTGAGGATTTGTCTGTCAAATTCATTGGAAACTAATAAAATGCATGATGACAATCTTAATATCCAAGATTCTGTTGTTACAAATATTACGTCTACCAACCTCACATCTAATCTCCATTTCATCATCCCTCAGGCCCCATTCATGTACACACAAAGTGTCATATGGTTGGCGTTTGGTGTCCACTTGTACACGTTTCCTGAAATGATGCTTGTTGATACTTGCCAAGGTTTCAGGTCATTCATAGGCCAAACACCATTGGTACATTCATGTTGAAATCCTTCCCTACACATTCCACAATCAGTTTTGACCTTGTCCTTGTATCAGCTAAAAGGGAAACTCACTACTCGTGCCAGGGAAACCAAAGTCATTGTTTTGCCTGGATAGCCAAACGTCCCCGCAACATTGTCCAAAACAGCCACATGCCCCACTATCTCCTTTCCCCTCACCACCACTATCTCCCCTAGATCTGTTGAGACCACTTGCACATTTAAGTTGGGGTGGGCTGTGTATGGATCTTTGGTTTCTTCTGAATGTGCATCTTGGAATAACTGAATCACAAACCAAACATCCCCACCTTCTGATTGCACAAAGAGCTCAGTGATTTGACCAAATGAACAGAGTTATCCCTGCATGATCTCCACATAGGAATTGGAGTGATTTTTCCCTTGATCAAGCCGTTTCACTGTAAATCTTTTATGATGTATCAAGGTACTGTTGATTTTATGCACATTGTAATCAAGAGACACATCCTGTTGCAGACCCAATCTTCCAACATCTTGGATCCATAAGCAATGGATTTCCGGGTCTAATGGGGTGAGGCTGAAGTGGGGATTTGAGTTTTCTTGTCCCTTTTTAATTACATTGGAATGGATCAATAAACTTGAATATTGACTCCTTGATATACATGTCTTCATGATTGTACCATGTATATCACCTGCAATAAATTCATTCATTATTTGCTTTGTTTGCCCAGTAAGAAGAAAGGTCTACAGCATGATTCTTAGTCAGCTCACCTGTGCAATTGTTCTTTGGTATCCTTCCCAAGATACCATTCAACCTTTCATGGGCCCAGGCTGCCGTGGCCATTGGTGGACCAAACCTTTTGATCACTTCTGGGTAATGCTGAGTAATGTGTACGTTGGGTTTACTCCTTTGTTGTGGCCATCCAGTCCTTAGTGTTTGAAAGTATTCCAGCATTAGTCAATCAACCTCCATGATCTCTTGGTTTGAAATATGATGCTTCATTAACATGTTGGTTATGTAAATGAGAAGCACAGTTGAGTACTTCAAGATTTTTATCAAGCCAGTGTGATCAATACCAGGTCTATGCTTACCACCCCACAAAGGAATCATAGCAAGGGGATAGTAAACCATGTAGAGTGTCAGCCACTCTGCGGCCTTGAGGGATCCTGCACCAAAAAATCCAACATTCTTTGGTACCCTTGTCATCCATGATGGCACCTTTGTGTCCTCAATCACCTGTTGGATGCAACTCAAATCATGAAGCATTAATTGAGGCCCTTGGATGGATGATTCTACTTGAGCTGCTTTCCCTCTTTCATAATCCTTGTTCACTGGACTGCTTCCCTCACCCCCCATCAGCTTCAGAGTACTTGTGTGGCTTCCTTGACTGGCTATACTTTGTGAAATTCCCAAGCTCCCAATAATTCTACTTCTTAAAGAATACGAGTGAGTACTAGTATATTCAGAAGATGGTTGAGATTTCTTGCTTTTCTGTGAGGCTGATGATGATTTCCCAGCCTGTGAAGATCTCAATTCATATCGTCTGGATTGAATCGTTGAGCTTTCTTCCATTATTTGTGTAATTTCTCTCAGATTGCTGGCATTAAGCCGTCTCTTGGGACTTCTCTGGTGGTGATCACCCTCCTCTGATTGATCTTCAGGAGACTTCCTTTTCTTCCCCTTTCCAATGACGCTTTCCACATTAACCAGTGATCCAGTTTTCTCTCTTCTGTTCTTCTCTTGGATTTTTTCCTTCCCCAATTCTTCTCCCACTAGAGCAATGTTAAGATAACTCATGCTATAATCCTTGAGATTTCCCAAAATCCACCCGTGCATGAGCTCTATTACTGAATATTCTATTGGGCGCCAATATGGAAGCCTGTTCAAACAGCTTTCTCTGACCCCCTTCTCCTTGGTAATTTGATCTCGCTCCCATGATGTCTGACATTCCTCCCACTTCTGTGCATTCTTCATGTGCTCGGCATTTCTCCTTGGCTGGAACTCCTTGACATTTGGATCATTGATCTTGTCTTTTGTAATTTGAAAATATGAGCAGAAAATGGTTGAAGAATGACCAGAGAACCCTGCCACATTGCGCATAGCTGGCAAATCCCCAATCAATGGGAACAGTGCAACAAATATCTCCCTACCTTGAGGAAATAGGCTGGTTTCAGAAAACCATACTACTTCCCAGAGTTCTTTGATTTCATCAACCAATGGATCTAGAATGTGGTTAATTTCTTTGACTTTGGGTTCCTTGGGCCCAGGGATAATAACAAAAAGGAAAACATTCTCTATCTTGTAACGTTCTGCTAGTGGAATTTTGAGACAGATCAAGATCACTGCTCCCACTGAGATTGATTTGTGCCCAACCTTATTTCCAAATGGGTTGAACCAATCCACATAGAGACTGAAGACAAGGTGCCCTGGTTGTTGCGTAAATTTCCTCTTCTTGTCTGCGCCTCCAAAAAAGTTTCACCAAACTGAGCCATCCCAAACATTGCTCATCAAATTTGAATTGAGGTTTTTATGATGAAGATTGCTTTCAATGAGCTTTTCAAACTCTGAAAACCATAATTTTCTACCAAGCCAGGCCTTCAAGCTTTGGTAATGAAATGTTTGAGCTGGTTTGATGGGTCTTTTATGTTTCCCACTGGTCTTCATCAGCAATTCTATCACAGTAAAGGCCCTGCTCATTACCAGTTTGGCGCACAAAGATTTTGCTAGTGGAATAGAACTTGGCAGTACATTTCTTGAAAATTGATGCTTGGTTGTTGGATTTGTCTGGTATTGGATACGGCTTGAAGCATTCTGGACAGCATATCCTTGTTTCCAGGTTGGGCTCAAAACCTAGCCTTTGAATTAGAGTGACTTTGCTTTGAGGTATTGCCTTCATGATGTTATTTGAATCAAAATTGAATTCCCTCCCCAGATTCTTAATCTTCTCCCGCTCTGTCTTCAAGAAATCTGTGATTGCCAAGTCACTAAGTTGATGAAAAAGGCACAGTTTTGCAGCTTGGAGAAGCACAAGCACACTGTGCCTTGGGACTATATGAAAAGAGTTATACTTAAGGTCTTGAGTATCAATCCAGTGCCCCCCCAGTGAAGTGGAATCTGAATCTGCTCTTTGCTTTCATTCCTGGCTGGATTGTTGGAAACCTGAAAATCATTATAGCAGGCAAATCAGACAATCAGCACATGAATGTACAGTGTTAACTATTTCCCATCCCTCCTCTCCAATTACGTGACTGCTCCCTTGTAATGGCAATATATCTTTTGTGACTTGCAGGGCCTGATCATTGAGTCGGCTTCAAGCCTCCTGATGTTTCTTGAAGGCAGAGGGAGAAAAAGCCATTCCTATCTTTTTGTTTCCATCTTCATCTTCATATGTGCCCTCGCCACATTTGAATTCCAGACATTGGCATATCTTCCATTTGGCTGTCTTCATATCAATTGATGGATGGATGGATGGATGGATGGATGGATGGATGGATGGATGGATGGATGGATGGATGGATGGATGGATGGATGGATGGATGGATCGATGGATGGATGGATTCATTAAATGATGGAGGGATTCATCAATTGGGTGCTGGGTGCACTACCCACCCACATCTTATACACTACCTGGTATGCATATATGCATTGCGGAGTGACTCACTATCAATGTTCACCATCCATTACCTTAGCCTCATGGTTGTTGTCCACTAGCTTAGGCTGAGCTTGCCCCAATGGTTGCCAACCATCAGCTTGCCCCCATGGTTTCCAACCATTAGCTTGCCCCAATGGTCTCCGACCATTAGCTTGCCCTAATGGTCGCCAACCATTAGCTTGCCCCAATGGTCGCCAACCATTAGCTTGCCCCAATGGTTGCCAACAATTAGGTTGCCCCAATGGTTGCCAACCATGAGCCTGCTGTAATGGTGGCTGTCCATTGGCAAAATTCCACCTTTTTTAACATTCAAGTCATCATCCCCCTGTGCTTTGCAATTATTGAATGCTGACCCTGCTCTCCTACTTTTGATAATCATGCAGTGTAAACAACAAAAAACCCATCATGGTTGTCAGCTCTCTGATACCAGGAACCTTGCAGTCCTTTAGCTACAGAGAGTGATAAAAGAACTTGGAGCAATAATATTCCAAAGAATATACACTTTAAAGCTCCAATAATGGTATGGTAAGAGAAAGTGCAAGGTTTATTTGGTTTGATTATAAATATTTTAAATATAATATAAAAAGAGGGGCCACAGTATTATACTACTGGGGATCTTTACAGACTAGCAACCTCTCTTCAAGGGGCCTCCTTAGGCAGTTTAAGAACCTTGGAATAAATATGGGTGCCTTAGAAAGGACTTATTCCACTAATGGCTGGGCTTAACAGCACAAGTGGCCTAGACAGGAAGGGAAACACTCACTCTGAGCACTCAACCACGAAAATCCTGGAATAATTGGAAGGGTTTCAGAGCAGATGGGGTTGATTGCTTGACTAAACTTCAATGGTTGATTGGTTAATAAAGGTAAATAATACTACTACAGACTAAGTCATAAATCACTTGCTTATCTTCATATAAGCACTTGATTAACAATGACACCGTGTCTGATTGATAATAAATAATTCCTGATAACTGATTAACTGACTGGAAACAGAAGGGCAAAAAGAGCCTGTTTAAATATTCTTTTTGGGTGCTTGAGGACCTCTAGAAGGAGTACTAGCCATGGGCTGAGGCTAGGGGGGCAATCAGGGCAAGATTGGCACGTCCTCAAGGTGCTGTTAGCCTGCTGGCTTTAGATCTGTCAAGGAACAGCTCCTTTTTAGCTGCAGGATCTGTTAATCAATAGATTAGTCATTTTGCTGATCCTGCACTGATCCTCAATTTGTACAGTAAGTACTGGTCCAAAGCGCGCAGACGTGGATGTTTATTGATTTTCCATCCTCTGCTGATCCTGTATGTAATTTTTAATAATTTTTACGACCACTCCTTATGTAGTTTCGTGGTCTTTGAAGATTCTGATCAACTTATTTTGTGGTGAGTCTGGATCTTTATTTAATTAATAAAAAATACTAAAAATTAGTTACTAACTAATTTTATTTGATTTTTAAGGTTTTTGATCCATAATCCATGCTCGTGTGGTAGCTTTACATATGTAGTGTAGATCCTACTATATTGTAGCTTCTCTGAGCGGTACCTGGATGTCATAGGAGGCGTGGGGATGCGTGCGGGAGTCCAACGCGGGCTGCGTGCGGGAGTTTGCGTACGCAGGAGACCAGCGCTAGGGACGCGGGGCTGCGTGCGGGAGTTGGCGTACGCGGGAGTCCAACGCTGGGCTGCGTGCGGGAGTTTGTGTACGCAGGAGACCAGCGCTAGGGACGCGGGGCTGCGTGCTGGAATTGTGACAAAACACAATTTCCCGTGTAACTCCTAAACTACACACAACACCTGGATTTTGACTGAAATTTAGGTGTGAAACCTATACATGACATATCATGTGAAATATTAAAATGGCTAAAAGGTGCCATACTGGTGCTGTGGTCATTTACCATTTTGTATTAAATTAATTAAAAAATATAAGGAGTAAGAATTCAAGGGTGGGGTCAGTGAGTGACCCTACCTTATTTTGGGTGGGGAATCCATTTCTGCAATAATATTTATGGATTTCCTACTCCTTTATTTTATAATAATTTTATTTATTCATTTATCATTGTTCCTTTTAATTTTGTTAATATTATTATTGTTGTTGCTTTGTCAGGTTGCTCTGTGCTAAGTAGCAGGCTGAGAATGGTACAATACCTCTTGAATGGAGCCCCATCAAAAAACCCCAGACTCTTCAATCAAGATGTTTCCAGCAGTGTCCCTGGCTCCAACTCCCACTTCTCTCAATGTCTCTCATCCTACTGTAGAGTTGTGATGAATATCACCAAGTTAACGGATACTCACTGGCAACAAATCCACAATTCCCTCCAACAATCCCAGGTTCAATCACTGCCATCATCTTGCATTCATCAACAGATTCACTCCACTACCTCTCTAGTCCCATCCAAGTCTTCATGTCTACTACATGGCATATCAACCCTAGCAAGAGAGGTTTTTCTTCAAGAACTTGCACAAATCAACTTTCCTTGCTGTGGGTTCAATTGGTCTGAGCCTTGGGAATTGCATTGGAACCAGTTGTTTATGGGACTGATCATTAAACATTGGAACCATTCCCATGCACATGGTGCATTTTGAAACTACCCATTCAACTCAGTGCATAACACCAAATTCAACCTTACCATTGTCCTCAAGAGGTGGTTCATGGGCAGGAGATCCAATATCAAGTCCAGAAAATATCTTTCAGAAGCCCATGCAGCTAAACAAAATCAGACAAGAAAATCCAGATGGCGCAAAAAAGTAAGCAATTACTCCCTGTCATCCCATTATATTTTTTACCCCAATCTTTTTCACATGGTTTTTCCTCTCTGCCTAAAGATCTAAAATCAACAAACAGAGATCTTGGAATCACTTGGATTACCAGAAAATCAGTCCAGTATATTCAGTGAAACACAATGTTTCTCTGACACTGAGGTCTCCAATGAAAAGGTCTTCCAAAAGGTCCAGTGCCAATGGCGATCTCAAGGTTTCTCTGCCCTTGGTCACCAACTAGATAAAACATTTGACAACATGAAAGCTGAGAAACTTGGTAGATGGTACAAACATGGTCAGTCAATGTGGATGATGAGGAAACCTTCCAACCTCCAAGAAAAACTGACAAAGGTGCCAAAAAGACTCCCCAGCAACTGTTATCATCCTGATTTGATTTCTTCCCTTTCTCCAGAGGGAAAACAGCTTTTGGATATGCAGCCTCCAATTGACCTTGCCTTCATAATGTCTAAACTCATACCTTAAATTATTTGTAGATCTAAAGTCATGTTTCAATATTGATTCTTGTGATAATAGAATGTTCAACTTTCACTACTTTAATCCATAAACTCTTGCAAGGATATACTACTTGGAATATTTTTTTCATCAGACATACCCGTGTTGTAAAATCACATAAATATCATTAAATCTTGAAAATGTCCAAATTGTTTTAATTATCTTCCCCTGAATCAAAATACATTCTTCATTGTGCCATTATTATCAACATAACTGTACCAATACCATTTACATAAGAGCTCCTTCATGCAATGATTTGATGTGGTACATACCTTTGACATATAAGTCTGCTTTTGAAAACCATGCACATGTATGTGTATGTGTATGGTCTGTAAAGCGCGTTTGGGTGCCAAGCCAATTTTTTCCAAAATTTTCTAAAGCATGCATGGCACTTAGCAAAGTCATCTTGGTGCCTGGCAAAGCCTTCTTGGTGGCTTGCCCAGGTCAACTTGGCACCTGGCCAAATTGGTTTGGTGCCTGGCAAAGTTTATCTTGGTGCTGATCAAAGCTGGTTGCATTGACCCACCAATCACATGATCATACTTGAAAAAAAAAAAAAGGCTTGAAGTTGGGGGGAGGGAGGCTGGTCAATTTTGGTGTGACCAGCTTTGATTGGCATCAAAGGCAGCTTGATTAGGTGCAAAGTTTTAATCCCCACAAGCCCAACCTAATCAAGCTCCCTGGGTGCCAATCCAAGTCCCACTAGGCACATGCCAAGTCAAACTTGGACAAGCATCCAGACACACTTTACACACCATATGTGTATATGGCCATGGGAGAGGCCTAAAACAACATTTTTCATCAAAAATATACAACTTTGGGTTGCAATATACACCCCCATTTGAAAATTTATGGTGTATAAAGCTGGTCTGGGTGCCTGGCAAAGTTCCAGGTTTTGTTTGTAAAGTGTGTGTGGCACCCAAAAAAGCTAGCTTGGCACCCAGCCAAGTGATCTTGGTGCCCTTTCAAGTGCCAGTTGGCACATCACCAAATTGGCCTGGTGCCTTGCCAAGTTAGTTTGGGTGTCAATCAAAGCTGGTTGCGCAACCAATCCTCAACTGTATTGTTTCTCTTTTTTTGACTCAAAAAGTTATTTTTTTTACTTTTTACTTTAAATAGCTGTGTATAAATTAATAAAATGAATTTAAACAAGGTTGAAAAAAAAACTTACCTTGTTAAATGTGATTTGACAAATAGTCCCATGACTTTTGTCTACCCACTTTACTTTTCCCCCACATCATCCAATTTGTCCCTCAAGCAGGAGAAGATGAAGAACCATGAGAAAAAAAAACAATAATATATATATATTTCAGAGAACACCATACCATGATGGGTTTCCCAGCAGATACAACTCATTTACTTTTCCCCCACATCATCCAATGAGTACCTCAAGCAGACAAAGATGAAAAACCATGAGAAAAAATAAAAATAAAATAAAAATAAATAATCAAAAATAAAGTTGAAAGAAATATCCAAATTCTGTAATCCAATTCAACTTGTGAGCTCAATTCTCAAAGGCACAAATGATGCTTATATCTATTTGGTCATATTGAGAACTAAAATGTGGTTACTGATCACTAGGGTGCTATTTAAAAGTATGTTCCTACAAGAGAATTTTTATCCCCCTGGTTCAACAGGCAGCAAAATGATCACTGCAACCTGGTGGTTGAAAAAGTGAATTCTTCACTCCAACAGTATGTTGGAGTTGGTGGCTCACTCCTCAATTAATTTTCCCAATCCACCAATTACATAGTTACGTAATTGGAGGTAGCATTTCTGATAATTTGGAGGTTGAATGGGTTTTCCACTTGCCCCGGGAACTTGGTGGAGAAATGTGAGTTGAACTCCACTCATGGATTCTTTCCAGGACCAGAGAGGATTGAAGGTGTAGTAGGGTAAAGATATGTGGATGTAGAGTTGAGGGTGATGTGACAACCTCTGTCAATGACAGAGGGGGGAAGGTGAGATCAACTGCAGATACAGCAGAGATACTTCTTGAGATATAGCTTGGATACAGGTGAGATACAACTTGCCACCTGCATACAGGTGGAGCCCTATTTTTTTTGGTGCTTGGAGTGATCCAAGTTTGCCAGTTGGCGCCCAAGTTTCATTGTAATAAATTCCTAATACTTGGTTGAATCCTTGAACACAGAGTTGCGCTTCATACTTGACAGGATCACCGTGACAATTTTCTTTTATCTTGAAAACCCACGTTGTATTTAAAACATTATCTGGAGTGCCGTAGTACTCTTCCCAAACGTCTTGAAGTTCTATGGAGTTTAGCTCATCTTCAGAGGCCTTCTTCCACTTTGGCCATTCAGGACATTTGCGTGCTGCTTTGTAAGAAGGAGGCTTGTAGTA
Organism: Puccinia polysora; assembly: GCA_025617555.3. Taxonomy (NCBI): domain Eukaryota; kingdom Fungi; phylum Basidiomycota; class Pucciniomycetes; order Pucciniales; family Pucciniaceae; genus Puccinia; species Puccinia polysora. Next base: position 66,293 of record CM062633.1, read on the forward strand.
ATGATGAAAGCCGTATCGTTGATGTTTTCTTACCTCCCTTCTTGGTCTTTGAGAGGTCTCTTGAATGGGAGCGGCAGGAACTGGCAAGGGTAGAGGAGAAGGATAAAATGGTGGAGAAACTATGGATGCAGTGTCATCTTGATCCAAATCTGATTCTTCAGAAAAGTTGTCTTGAGATTCTCAAAAGGCATATTGCTTTTCAAAAGATGAGAAGTTTGATCCATTTGGTTTGGAATTGTTTTGAGTAAAGAGATCAATTCCCGGTGATTTGAGGAGAGGAAAATTATGTAGCGGATTTTTGAGAAACTGTGCATGTTTGGTTTCAACGATGGCACCAGATGAGCTGAGAATCAAGTAAGAGTGAAAAACGGGATTGAACCCAACTAAGATCCCTTCCAATCCTTTTTCATCAAATTTTCTGCCTTTTTTTAGTTGGTTCGCAAGGTATATAACATGAGATCCTACAGGCTTGAGATAATTAGTAGGGAGCTTCTTGTTAAACATGATTTCCCAAGGGGATTGGTCATTACCTTCCCAAGGGACTTGATTTAACATAAAACAGCAGCTTTGAACAACAACATGCCAATAACACTTGTTCAACCTTGATGATGAGAATGTAGCACGAGCTGATTCTATAATTGTCCAATTGGCTTGTTTGGCTCAACCATTATGCTGTGAATGATATGGTTCTGATGTTAGCAGTTTTATGTGCTTGGATTTATTGAATTCTTTCAAGGTATTATTGGTGAATTCCGTTCCTTTGTTGGAGAAGATTTCAGTGGGGTAATAGTTTAAGCACTTGTATTCTGTTTCAAGAATATTAATGATTACATCAGGGGTTTCTTCTTTAGATTGAAGAGGAAAAGCTGCGAAATAACCTGTGAAATTGTCCAGGAGAGTCAGGACATATCAATGACCGGCTTTTGATTGAGGCGTGATTTGTCCAATGAGGTTGAGGTGGATCCATTCAAGTGGTTTTAATGACAGTGACGAGGTGCCTAAGAATGAGGCCCTGGTGATTTTACTTCTTACACAACTATTGCACTGAAATTTATTCAATTCTTCTTTAGAGTATTGGTCTTTAAGGATAGGTTTAAGCGTGGACAGCGAGGCATGTCCATACATTCTATGAAGATCAGAGAGTGATTGATTTTGAGTAGGGAGATTGGTAGAAGATTGATTTGAGAAATTGACAGACAGGTTATTCCCAGCCATTCAAGGTTTCTTGATCACAAATAGGTTGTCTCAAATCAAACCTTTAAGAACCATCTTGTTGCCTTGGTTAATGTGAAATTGATCTTGATTCTGGGATAGATTGCATCCTTTTTTTGCCAGGATACCTGGACTAATCAGATTGACCACAATGTCGGGCACATACATGCATTCTTCAAGCGTAATAACGGAGTCATTCCACTTGAGTCAAACCGTACCTGTTCCTTGTATCTTGAGATTTGCTTCCAATTTCCCTGTTTTGATTTCTTCAGAATCTTCCCATAGATCAATAGAAGTAAAGTATTTTAATTAATTAAATATATGTATATTGGCACCGGAATCAAGGAGAAGATTGGGTGTACTGTCTGCATTGATCCATAGCGTTAATAGTGCATGATAGTTGATAGTGGGAGTCTTCTTTTTTCTATTCTTCCACTCGTTCTGCTGTTCAACCCACCATCCAGGAGCCATTTGAGGGTGAAGATGGAAACAGGAGGATTTGGGATGGGGGGCATTTGGATCGTGGAAACCTTCTTTGCACCTGATGCGCACCTTTCTATCTTCCTTATTGGGTTTGTTCTTCATGGTTACAAGAGAGACATCCAAGGTGGATTTGCCAGTCTTGAGTTGAGCCTTATGCTCATTATTGTATTGAGTTAGATGATTGAATACAACTTTTACATTTATCAGCTTCTCGCCGTGCATAATTTGTTGTTTTAGATTCACTAGTGTTGGAGGGAATTTAAAAAGTATTAAGTACGCTATTATGTTTTTGGGTAAATCTATTCCTACATCCGCCATACAAGTAAGAGATTTCCGGATGTTGGTTATAAATCCTTCAATAGCCTGTTTGTTAAACAGGGAATGAAGAAATTGATTAAAAATTCAGGATTGATTGGCGGTTTCTGATGAAGCAAATCTACGGGTGATCTTGGTCCAGAGTAGTTTAGAGGATGCAATATTGGCAGCATTAACCAAATTCGCGTGCGTAGTGCCATCAAGCTTGGATAAGATGATTGCTCTAATTTCTCTTTCTTGTTTTAGCAAGATTTGTCCAACATTAGTAGTCATAACATCTTTAACGTCCTTGAGGTCAAATAACATCATCATCTTATTGCGCAAAATTGAGTAATTATCCTCATTGAGTGGGGGAATTTCATTGAAGGAGGCCTTGAGAGCAACTTGATGAAAGTAATCGTTTTCTCCCGCTGGTTTGTTCATTTTTGGTAGCGTATAGTCATCCTTTTGGCTTTTAACCGTGATGAGATTTGAATAGAATTTCTCAGAACTAGAACCATAAGACTATGAACAAAAATTAGAATCTGAGAAGATTAGACAAGGCTTAAGAAAAGAAAGAAAAAGAATACCAACAGCTTATAGAGATTTATCACTTAGAAAAGATATGAGATGGCACAAGGTGTAGATATCATGGAGGTTGATGAAATTCAGACAACGGAGATGAAAGACAGGGCGTAGATAGATGGAAGACTATAAGGAAAAAGCTGAATGGTTAGAGTGCTCGAGTGAGAGTGATCTTGAGGATTAAGCTCTTACCAGGCATAGGTTCAAGGGAAGATTGATGAGGCTGACAAGAATAGGAATCTTGAGTTGGTGAGAGACATTGGGAAAGAAAACATAGAAAAGAAAAGAAGTTATGGGAGATAGGAGGAGGAGGAAGATCACAAAAGAGATTTAAGAGATAGAATTGAAGAATCGGTAGCTGAGAGAGAAGCGGAGACCATGAGATGTTCACCCGGGTCAACTCGCAGAGCGGGAAGTCCCGGGTAATACAGATATGTCACAAGATTTGCCTCAGTTCACAGAACTACTGAGGTGGAGACAGACAGAGTAAGAGAAAGAAACAGAATACGGAAATGAAACATAAGAATAAAACATAATAAATAAAAATAAATCATGCTAATCTCAACATTCATCTATGGTGGCAAGAATGCCATGTTTGATGATGAAATTTTTGGTGGCATTAAAAAACTGGCCTGCACTGGTCAGGGTATGTTCCATGCCAGTGGCCGTGGTCAAGGAATATTCCAGCATATCCACCCAGCCCTGAAAATTTGTACCATCCAGTGCAACTTTTGATACCTGCCCAACAGCCACGGTGAGTCTTGCCTGCATTGCAACTAGGTTGAAGACGTTAGGAGTTTTCTTGTCCATAGATCTGACAGGTTCCTTGACGTGGGCCTTTGGTTTGTCAACCGTGGACCAGGAATGAGCGCTTCCAATGGGTGTGTAGATGAAGATGCAGGGATATGAGTGGCTGATACCCCTAACTTGTCAAGAATTGACTCAATTTTTTCATTTCCTGTCTTCCCGGCCGCTAGTGCAACAGAAATTGAACCTCTGGTCTTTTGTTCCATACGTCTGGCACCCACCAAGGTTTCCAGTCCGGGTACCACAAAGGTTTCCCAATTATGTGAGTGATAATTTTAGTGTGATAGCGCTTCAAAGGCTCATAGCCTGTGGTTGCTTGTGCTAGGATGACAGGATAAAATAGGTAGATTCCTTCTTTTCATTTATTGGGATGATACATAATGATTATCCTATTTACAAGCTTTATGTTTTTTACTTACCAAGGATGACATGATAAAATAGTTAGATTCCTTCTTTTCATGTATTGGGCTGATACATGATGATTATCCTGTCTAGAAAAAAATAATGGAAAAATAAAGTTCTAGAAGATTTGCAAGTAAGATGAATATTCATTTTGTTAATGGTTTGTATCTTGATTGAGATTATGCACTTGTCTGTTCATTTAAAGTGCATATTCTCATGAGCAAGGTCATGCCTAGCTATAACATGATCTGCCCTCTGACAAGGATCCCGTATGGCTCTCTTGAGCTCATGGCTAGAAACCCACCTTGATCTTCTGGCCTGCATTGGGCGTGGGTGCAGAAATCAGTTGGGTGAGTTGGTCTATAGAAACATTCCACAGAACTTGGAAGGCCTGCCTGTTGTACCTAAGTACATCCATCCATCCATCCAGTCAGTACACAAGATGAAGGTCATTGAGAATATATCCAAGTATGGATTCAGATCTACATATGTACGTCCTTTTAGATCTGTTTCAAACTAGATCACATTTCCAGATTATGAAACTAGCTACATAGGATTATGGATTTAGTTGTCCTCAACAACCAAAGTATGTATCTACAAAGCATATATATACACCACGGGTTCAGGTCACCTGTGAACCAATGGCTAGCATGATGCCAATTTGACCGCACTCCCTTAGTGGGAGTGCGCCCATCAAAAAAAAGTTGGCATGCCATAACGTCAAAGCTAGTCAAAGCGTTGCTGACAGCCTAACGCCAATTCCACCTTGGACACTGTTGGCACCCCATTGATTTTCTGTCAAGGTTATCTTGACAGAAAACCAACTCAAGGGTCAGAGGGTCCCCGTGGGTTGAATTATTGTCATTCTTGACAATGATTTGAATTTTTTTTTGGTTTTTTCTTAGGGTTTCCAATTTCCTTTTTTTTTTTAAAAAAAAAGATGGTTTTCCTTGTTGGAACAGTATTTTAAAAGATAAATTAAAACTTTTGTATTTTTATCATAATTTTATTCACATTAATCATAACCTGCAATAAATTATTTTACACAATTTTTTTCAGATGTGAAGAAAGTTGCAGTAATTTTTTCTGCATCACTCGTCATGATCAATTTCTTGCATGAGATATCTTCAACCATAGTGTTCCCATCAAATAAATCTTTTTCTTTCTTCAAAATGGCCATGGCCCAGCTGTTTCCCAGATTGTAGAATGAATGAAAAAAATTCAGCAAAACAATGATCCATCCAAAAAATTTTTAAAATATTTATGCTGATGCAGTCATATTTGGTATTGACTTTTGTTGTAATTCTTGCAAGTACCAATCAATAGGCTTTCAGTGCACACTTGATCCCCATGAATTGGGGTTGAGTCAAACGACCACCCCACGTACTATAGGGAAATTCTTAGATGATTGTGAGCGCAAAGGAATGCCAAGTGCAAGGGAAAGTGCAAATAGCAAGACTCAGTTGCAAAGTGCAAACTTGGTAATGCCACTCAACAAATGGCAAGAGGAATGGAATGTGTTCCGAAGAAGGAAACTCAACCTGAGTCCAATGTGATAACTAAGTTGTAGCAAAATGCAAGAACGTATGAAATTAACTAACTGAGGAGACAATCATCAGGCAAGGGGATAGCCCTCATAAGGTAATCTGAAGTGAATAGATACAACCTGGTGATGAGCTAACTACAGTTGAAGCGGTGAGGCAATGAATGACAGGAACAGGATAGGAAATGAAGCAGTAGTACGGATCTGAGGTCATAGCGTAAGTGCAAGACAATAGAATCTGAGCGTACAATTGTATGACAAATTGCGACAGAAGCGAGTGACGTTGAAGGTAATGCAAATGAGAAGTAATAGTGTATGCAGGGTAGGGACTAGTCCAATTGCAAACTGTACAGTAATGATGGCTTAGTTAGACGTAGATGCGAACTAAAAAACAGTGCATGACCAAAGATGGAAGTCCAAGGCTGTTGATTGGCCAGGGAAGGAGATTGGATCTCATAATGGATGGCCAACCGGTATGGAGTTAACCGCAAAGTTTGCAAGTATATACTGAGTTGGTTTCCAAGATTGGAAGGTCAGCAAAAGCCAGAGGAAATAGCGGATTGCACCATTGATGTTGTGCTTTATTTGTGTCACGCTTTTAGACTGAGGTAGATGTTACTGAGGAGAGGACATGTCAAAGTGATGAAGACAATAATCCCTAAGTGAGAAGCGTGACAGTTGCCTGGGTATAAAGACGCGAGCTCCTGCAAGCGTTCAGATAAATTTTCCCATTAATTTCAAGTCGTTAATTATTACTGTATACCCCTTACATTATTTAATTCATTACTTGATAAATTTATAATAGGGGGTATCAAAGTTAACCAAACCGGCCATTTTTTAATGGCAGTTTTCAACCCAAATCCGCCATTTCAAACCCGCCATTAAAAATCAAAAAAACCCACTTATTTCAGATCAGACGTGTCAAAGTTAACCTGAAATAAGTGGGTTTTTTCAAATAAAGTATTTAAATGCTTCCACCACCTGTCCGCGTCATACACCCCTGTCTTCCCACCTCCTTCTACCTCCAACCTCATTGGAAAATTTTTTACCCCCACCCTCATCATAAAATTGATTGACCACTCTCCTCACTTTATTGCTCTCATCACTTGATCACTCTCATCCACTTCATTGCTCTCAAAACTTCATCACTCTCATCACTTAACCGCTCTCATCACTTGATCACTCTCATCCACTTTATTGCTCTCAAAACTTCACCACTCTAATCACTTTATTGCTCTCATCACTTGCGTAGCCCTTACTCTTTCAAATGGCCCCTCAGCAAACCTCCCCCCGCAAGTCCAACACACCCAAGAGAACATTGCCAAGGAACTCCACAACAAACAATCCTCCCCCATCAGTTTCCAAGGGCTCAAGTCAGCTCAAGAGAGCTGATCACATCATCCTGGTAAACTGGCTGAAAATTCCCTCCAACTACAATGCCTGCTTTGGATCCAACAACAAAACACGTGTTTGCCGACCTCAACCCTCTAAGGTCAATGGTTATCTCCTGATGGCCAATGAACTCAAGAACAAAACAAAAGGTAGGCTTGATCTGTCATCCAAACAGATGAGGGAGCAGTTCAAAAACTATTGAGCCAAGTACAAAAAGGCCCACTCCTTGTCTATCTCCACTGGCTTTGGTATCACTGACTTGGACAAAGCCAAAGGAATCAACTCGGTGGTTGATAAGTTGGACTCCATTTGTCCTTTTTATATTCAAATGGATGAAATCTTGGGAAAGAAGGCCAACATCACCCCCCTAGCTGCTTTTGATGCCCAACAATCCCATTCCGTTGATGCCGAGGACTTGGCTGGGGATGCTCAGCCTACCAACGGGGACCTTGATGAAACCTTGGCCTTGGAGTGGCCCCCATCTGATGACGAGGAGGATATTCAAACACAATTGGCTCCAATCACTTCTACTTTGGTATTGATTGATCAGTCAATCCCAACCTTGGACCCCTCACTTCCTTCTTTTGATTGCTCTCTTCCTGGGGCAGAACAACTGGAGAACTTGCCCAATGAGGAGGATGTTATTCCTGGATCACCGTTGCCATCAACATCTGCTCAAGTAAGGAACTAAATTGTTTTCAATTCTGTCTGGTTGCTCCTGACTGATTTAAATTGTAAAAAAACAGGCTCATCCATTTTTGATTGGCCAAAAACTCAAGCCAATGGGGCCTCCCACAATGCCTTCAAATACTAGTGAGGACTTTCAGACTCAAACCTCCTCTGCCAAGGGTAAGCAAAAGGCCTCCAATTCCATCAATGTCAACACCAAAAGTCATCAAAAGAGGAGAAACACTTCCAGTTTTTCGGGCTTTGAAGAAATCATGGAGAATCAAGATTCATGTAAGTTGATTGATTCAATATCCTTGCTTTCAAAATCATGCTCATTGCCATTCCCCTCCAAAAAACAGTGAAATCACAAATTGAATAAGATTAAATTCAGTTTGAAAAGCAAAAGTGGGATTGTCAACTGGTCATGGATGGTCAAAAGCAGCAAGCCAAGACTTTGGCTAATCAACAAAAATTGGATTCTGAGTGGAGGTTGAAACAAGCTGAGCTAGAGTTTCAAAAAGAGGAAAAGGAGAAGGATTGGCAGCAAGTGCAACTGGAAAAGGAGAGGGAACAACGGGCAAATGAAAAAAGGATAAGGTACCAGTAGCTTTGGCTTGCATTGGCAGTGGTAGATTGGTAGAAGAAATACAGCAGATTACTCAAATGCTGGGCTTGTAAATATATTTGCATGGATGAAAGAAAAACAAATTATTTTTTACTACAACAACGTTTGAGAGCATTCTTAACCCCACCAATATACAGATCTTTTTTGTTTTTATTGATATTTTTTCTCTAGAGTAAATTTGGCCGTTTTTCATGTCCCTACAAGTGCTCTGAGTTTTTTTAATAATTTTAAGTGACATGGCCATTCTGGTATGGGTTGCTGTGTCCACAGCTGGAAAGGTACAGTGCTTGTACTTTTTAGCCGCCCAAACCATTTTGACTATACCTTTTTTCTTGAAATCAATTCCAAAGCCAAGGTCAGGAAAAACAAATTGACCATCCAAAACTTGATATTCATGCGTATCTTCAATAAGTCAACCATTTGATTTTTTGGTTGGGACCACAAGTAAAAAGGAATAGCCAGAGATGTTTCCTTTGTTAATATGAGGAGAATTGTAAAAAGAATACAAGGTGAAAGTGAGATGTGGGGAGCAATCAAAAGGTGTAGGCTTGGAACCAAATTCCAACAAAGAGAAAGAGGGGATGTTTCTGTCCTTCATGGTATCACGGTTTGATTCAAAGGCAAGTTTGGCCAAATTACAAAACATTTTTCCTAAAATTTGGGATACTTTTTCGGCCTTCAGGTTGAGGACAGCGTACTCTTGAGGAGAAGATCTAATGGATGATTTCTTCACATAACTTCCAAATAACTCAAAAGGGTTCATCAATTTTTGCCAACCAATCGCCCACATTTTTCCACCCCAAGATCTTGAGGGACCAACCGGGTTGAAAAATTTTTTCAAACAGTGAAGGAATGTTATCACAAAGTTGATATCTTTCTTATCTTGCTCAGATAGTCAATCCAAAGGCACAAATTCAATGACGGCAACCAGAGAATGGTGATCAGATTGGTTGAGAACAATAACTTTTCCATTGTGGAAGAAGTGGAAAGCCCCAATTGTCTGTTTTGCTTGCTTAAATTCTTCCTGGGTGGGTTTTCAAGGGTTCTTTTTCTTTTCAGCCGTGATAGCAGGGTACAGATCCAAAGGGCATAGCTTTTGTCTAGACCAGGCAAATGTTTCCTTGATCCAGTTGTCAGTCACTTCCAAAGAAATTTCAGAATCCCTCATTTGAGCCCTCCTTTTTCTACGATTCCTCTGCTTGCCACCTCTCTTTATGTTTTTCATACCATCTCCTTCCATCTTTCTCCCTCCCAGGCACTTGCTGCACCCGAGGTGAGGATCAAGGTGAAATTTGAATGGTTGTATAACATTTTGAGTTTGGTAGGCAGTGAAGGAATTGATATCAAAAAAGGGGTTGGACAATCATTTGAGCCCTGATTTTTCTACGATTCCTCTGCTTGCCACCTCTCTTTATGTTTTTCATACCATCTCCTTCCATCTTTCTCCCTCCTAGGCACTTGCTGCACCCAAGGTGAGGATCAAGGTGAAATTTGAATGGTTGTATAACATTTTGAGTTTGGTAGGCAGTGAAGGAATTGATATCAAAAAAGGGGTTGGACAAACAAAAAGACCGGTCAAACAAATAAAAAAAAAATGTCAGCAAAGTTCTCATTATTGGTGACAAACGGTGGGATTAAAAAAATAAAAAAGAGATGAAAATCAAAACCTGGCAGAGCTAGAAAACCTAAAAAAAAAGAAAAAACAAAGGGAAAGTCAAAAACTCTGCATTGATTGGCCCAAACAATGAGTTTTCAAATGTAGTTGAAAGTCCTCTGTGCATTGGCCACGCCCATCAAGCCGACCAGAAAGTTAATTGATCCTAATTTCCCGGAATGATTGAAACCGTTCTGACTACCAGGGACGGCGTGGAGGTCAAGGTTGACTCTGAGGCCATACTTGCGAGCCCACTTGAGCGCCTTGAGAAAGTACTTGAACACGACACCTTCCAAGAAAGGTTCACCATCCCAGGTTTCAATCATCCACCAGCCAACGGGGATACAAACCCAATTGAGACCGGCGGCTGCAATCTCAATATAGTCTTGCTTGGTGATGAACATTTGATAATTTTCCTTGAGGGTAGAGGCTAGTTTATTGCCCAAGGCAACCAAAAAGGTCCATTCATCAACAATGGTTGGAGGTTGAGGGCCATCATCACAATTGAAAGTTTCAAACATGTAAGGGGCAATAAATGGTTTGAGGACTAGCCAGCCTCCAAGGTTGACGCCTAGGATGCGTTGATGGGAGTAATCCCAGGGCTGATTCAGAGGGGGTGAATCGTCTTGACATTTTGCGGTATTGTTAAAATGGATGGCAACCCAGGTACCCCCTAGAGGATTTCTTTATTTGAGCGTGGTACCATTGTTGGTCTGGAATAATTAGGGTGGCATGGACCCAAGTTTGTAGCCAATGCGCGCATACATGTTGAGTTGGTTGAGATCATGAGGACAAGGACGATCAAATCAGATTAGTACGTATGTAATTCGAGCTGTAGATGTTGTAGCACGTAGACTAAGTCCAACAAGACGTGGGAACGCGGGGGAAGGAGGATGGTGAGATACTGAACCGTAATCTTGTCACCATTTGCACCCCACAGTTTGGCCACATCACCTACGGCGGTGATGATAGTACCATCCAAGGAGTTGAGGGTATCGAGATTGCTGGGATTTGACTTGGGCATACTAACGACGGTTGCAATGATGATGGCCAGGATGATGGAGAGCAGGCCGATGGCGCCAATGATGAGCTTACGACTCCAATGGCGACAAGCAATCAAATCGGCTCTGAGATGGGAGGGAGGATGTTTCTCGGCTGGGTCGAGGGGATGGGGAGAGGAAGGGCCGACGAGCCCGACACCCTCGGCCTCACGTTTGTCAAGCTTGTCAAGCCTGGGTAAGGACGGGGTCAGGCCGAGGGAGTTCAGTGAGGATGGCTGCTGAGGAGGGAGGGTAAGAGCGGGGGACTGACGCCACCATACTGCCGAAGGAGTCAGACCAAGGGGAGGTTGAGTAAAGGTTGATTCTAGTGAGATAGCTGTCACGGGCAGCCGAGTTCCATGTGGTATGACTATCGCGATATTGGAGCTTGAACTGATTGCGACGAGGATAGTTGAGAGGAGGTTGAAGATGGTAGGAGTGATAGTGCTGAGTGCCCTATGGATTTGCTGATGTGGATGGGTGTTTTTGATGTGATGGATGGTGGATGGATGATGATGCATAAATGGCGGGTTTAATGGCGTTTTTGATGATTGAAATCCTCCATTTTCATGAAACACGCCATTTTGAAATACACCAGTTAGGGGGTATGTGTATTTCAGAAACCCGCCATTAAAAATGGCCGGTTTTGACAAAACAAATGGCGGGTTTGCTAACTTTGATACGCCCTAATCTATAAAAAAGCTTGTCATCATTGTCCCGCCGTTGCAAAAACTGTATTCGCCAAAAGGAGTAATGTGTCCCTAGTACTGCCATCCGAGGCCTTTGAGGCAAGTGCAAGCAATGTTGCCTTCGCAAAGTGGCATGTAACTTCCCTATAAATGTTGAGTCGACTGTTGAGGGTCCCGCGGAGTCGTAGGTCTGCGCTGATGGTTAAATACAAGATACCACCGTTTCCGGAGATCAAATACTTTGGGACTCAAGTTCCTGGTGAGTACTAAGCTAGACTGACTAATGATCATAAAATAGTAACTAATTTTGCTTGTTTTGCTAGTGTTGCCCCGTTTCCAAAGGTATACCACAAATACACCACCACCACCACCTTACTGGGGACTGCTGAGTGAACTCCCGGGGGCCCAGATGAATGCCGAGGTGCGAGGCGAAGTTCCCGGTACCAAACCGGTAGGATTCATAACCAAGGAAGCAAGGGAGGAGGAAGGAAAAAAAGTGGAAGGAGAATTGGGAAATGGAGGAAACGGAAATGGAGGGAACGGAAATGGAGGGAGAGAAGGAGTGGATGAATTAGGAGAAGGAAATGAAGGAGATGGAAGGGATGGAGTGGATGGAACGGAAGGAATGGAAGGCCAAGGCAAAGCGGATCCGGTGCGAGTTGCAGGGCCGGTCAAAACGGATGCGAGGCGGCTGACGGACAATATTGGAGAAGGAATGTCAAGAGGCCAAAGAAGAGAGCCTACGAAGAGCTCTTGGAGGAAGGCAGATGGAATGCTTGGCCAAAGCAAGCTTGGATTGCAAGGTGCAAGGAAATCTTTGAGAGGCATATCATAACGGAAGTGCTAGTTCTCCAAAGAATGTCCGCACTAATCAAAAATGAAGACCTGGATTCTTTTTGTTCCATGGTTGCGGAGTTGACTGCAAATTGGGAGGATGCAGAGAAGGAAGTAAAGGAAACTTTGTTATTATAAATATATATTTTCTTTTTTTTTTATTATTATAAATAGAATTTTTTTTTAATAATAAGGAATGAAGTTTTAGTTAGTAGAAATGAAAGGGAATTGAGAAAAAGGAATAACACGGTCAGATGGATGATTTAACTGATGGAATGATGAATGATGGTGTGAAATAAAATGGGGTTAGATGAGATGGAGTATGGAATGGAATGGGATTGGATGAGATAGAATGTGAGATGAAATGAGATTGGATAAGATAAAATGTGGAATCGAATGGAATGGGATTGGATGGGATGAAATGTGGAATGGAATGGAATGGGATTGGATGGGATGGAATCATGATTGTCAAGGTTTGCAAGGGTAGCTTGCATGGAAGTCTTGAATCAGATTGGGTGAATTGCAAAGGTGATGGGCTGGTTCCCACAAGGTGCAATCTTTGTCAGACTGGAAACCAGACCATTTGACGAGGTATTGAAGTTTTCCTTTGCCTAACCTGGAATCCAGAATACGGCTTACTTCCCACTCTTGATGATTGAGGACAGTTACCGGTTCAGGAGGGGGATGAGTCTTGCCCGGGTATAGGACTCAAGCTGGCTCTGGGAGAGACATATGAAAGACCGGGTGGATACCTTTCCATTTTGCAGGTAAAGTAATTTTAAAGGCATTAGGGGAGATGAATGATTCTACTTTAAAGGGGCCAAGCTTTCTTTTGGAGAGTTTGCGAGTTGGGCAAGTGCTGCAAATGTTGCAAGCATTGAGCCATACTTGATCTCCTAATGCAAAGGTTGGAGCCAAAGTGGGAGATTGGTCTGCTTGCTCCTTATAGCGCTGGTTTGCTTCTTCAAGGTTGGTTTGAAGTTGCGATTGAAGGGATTGAATTTGTTCAAGGTAATCAGTAGCAGTTTGAGAAGGTGCTACGTGAAGGGAAGAGAAATTTGGGTTTCAAACATAAAGAGTTTGGAAGGGCAACTGTTTGGTGAAGGAATGAGTGGAGTTGTTTTAGGCAAATTTGGCTAGTGGGAGCCATTTCCACCAGTAGTCTTGTTGATAGGCAACATACATTCAAAGATATTGTTCAAGAATCTGATTAACTTGCTTGGTTTGCCCATCCATTTCCAGGTGGTACGCCGTTGATAAATTGCAAGTGATCTTCAAATGTTGGCATAGCAAGGTCCAGAAGCTTGAGAAAAACAGAGATCCACAATCACTAACTATATTATCAGGGAGACCATGTTTTGAAAATACATATTCTATGAACAAGTTAGCTAAGTCTTCTGAAGAGGCCGTCACATTACTGCGCAAAAACAAAGCCATCTTTGAGAAGCGATCTACTATTAATAGAATAGCATCATATCCACTAGAAGAAGATAATTGAGAGATGAAATCCATAGAAAGCAAGTGCCAAGGACGAGGCGGAATTGGAAGTGGCTGGAGCAGCCTGTACTTCTGGTGTTTCAAGGACTTGTTACGATTGCAATCATAGCATGCGCTAACATAGTCTTTTACTTCTTTGGTCATACCATGCCAGTAGAAGTCTTGTGCAATCAATTGGTAGGTTTTATCCTGCCCATGATGACCATCAAGCGGAGAATCATGCCGTGACTCAAAGATATCTAACTTAATGCAAGAATTATCTGGTACTACTATACGATTATCATAGAATAAAAAGTCATTATCATCAATACTGTAATTACTATCTAATAAGTTTGCACTTTTGCAAATTTTGATGCACTTGGGGTTGTTGCGTTGAGCTTGTTGGAGTTTGGAAGCCAAATCTTGCAAGTGAGCAATGATCAAACTGAGTTGGGCAGATTGGGTTAAGAAGAGTGTCCTAACGTTTTCAGGGTTGTTTTCGGCAAAGGTGCTCCCCCCCCCTGGTTAAATGTCGTCCCGACGTGATAAAGCATCAGGAACTACTGCTTGTTTCCCAGGACGGTACATGATTGTAAAGTGGAACTTGGAGAGATATTTGGCCCATCGTGCCTGTCTACGTGTGAGGAATTTTGAGCTCATGAAATACTTCAAAGAATTATGATGAGTTAAAACTTCAAAGGATTCCCTAAGGCTCAAAAGGTATGAAGGACATTTCTTCAAGCAATAAAAGATTGCGAGAAGTTCCTTGTCATGAATCTCATAGTTAAGCTCTTCAGCGAGAAAATTGCCAAACTCGAAAGCTACGGGATGAAAGAGAGAAGTGGAGGAAGAGAACTGCGAGATTACTCCTGCAATTGCATAGTCGCTTGCGTCTGTTTTGACAATAGTGCAAGCTAGCTTGTTGAAGTGAGCGATTATTGGAGCAGTGGTGAACGCTTTCTTCAGAGCTTCAAACTCCAAAGCAGCTTGTGTGGTAAAAACAAAAGGAGTGTCTTTTTGAAGAAGGTTAGTAAGATTCACAGTTTTTTCGGCGTAGTGCACAATAAACCTTCTATAGAAATTACTGAAACCAAGGAAAACTTGAAGGGATTTAACTGAAGAAGGTGGGGGCCAGTCCAATATGCATTTGCTTTTGGCTGGGTCCATATATAGTCCTTGCTGCGAGACTAAAACACCTAGAAAATGAAGAGAAGAGGAATGGAATTTGCACTTAGAGGCTTTTGCAAACAGGTCATTCTTGCAAAGTTGCTGCAGCACCTCTTGCACATGTGCAATGTGATCTTTGAGGTTCCTCGAGTAGACTAGTATATCATTGAGATATACCACAAGGTATTTACCTACAATATCGGAGAAAATGTCGTTGACAAAATGTTGAAAAGTGGAAGGAGCGTTACAGAGGCCAAAAGGCATGACGGTATACTCATAACTGCCAAACCGGGTTCTCATTGCGGTCAAATACTCATGACCTTCCTTAATGCAAATTAGGTTATAGGCACCTCAAAGGTCTAACTTTGAGCAAAAACTTTGAGAAATATGTAGCTCCATGGAAGAGAGTAAGGAGATGTGAAATAGGCGGTACTGGGTAGGCATTCTTCCGGGTTACCTGGTTAAGTTTCCTGTAGTCAACACAAAGGCAAAGTCCGCAATCCTTTTTTGGAACAAATAGGACAGGTGAACCAGTATTCAAATTGCTTGGTTGAAGAAATCCTTTTGCTACATTTTTGGCAATGTAGTCTTGAAGCGCAATTGATTCTTGCGTCAAGAGAGATTAAACTGGTCCTGGTGCCGGAGGTGGGCCAGTAAGTTTGATCTTGTGATTGTAAGGATGGGATGGAGGCAATTTATCTGCTTTTGCAGCTGAGAAGACGTCAGCAAAGTCATGATAAACCAAAGGTAAAGACTCTCGAATGATTTCTAAATCTTCAATCTTTTCATTTTTGAGCACCGGTTTTGAGGTGCTCGCATGGTGTGAGAGAATTAGGGAGCTCGAAATACACCGTTTGGTTGGTGTCTGTTTCTCTTCAAAGGAACAGGAAAGAGGTAAGCTGGATAGGTAAGCCATAACTCCTAAATCAGAAGAGGGAATTTGGGAATGAAGGTCAGGATATTGCAAATCTCCTGGCGGAAAAGTGTCATCCAACTCAATGACAGTTTCAGGTAGGCTGTTTAATTCCTGATTAACAGAAAGGTTAGCGTTCTGGGGGTGCGAGGTTTGAAGTTTAATTACTCCTTCTTGCCAATTCACATCCGGATTCCAGTAAAATAGGAAATCATGGCCTAGAATGGTATCATCCATTCCGGGTATAGCCAAGACAAATAAATCCTATTCGAAGCTGGGGGAATTTGGAGAATGCAAATTTCCATTTTGCCTTTTGGGAAACCCAATAAGACGGTTCAGTTGCACTACTTACTAAATAGATAGGAAATTTATCTATCTCTGAACGCGTAAGATTTTTGGAAGTGGCAAAGGATTCACTGATGAAGGAAACATTAGCGCTGGAATCAAGTAATACTTGATAAGGAGTGTTGTCGGAATGGAATAGGATAAATCTCGAACTGGGAGCACATAGTGACTTACAAGTGCAAAGATTTACTCGCGGTGATTTAGATAATGTGTAGTTTTCCTTGCGAGTATCAGAAAAACTACAAGCTAATTTTTTGACTGCTTAGCCGCTTCACGCGCTAACCGCTTTGCACAGCTGTCAACATCATGTTTCCCTCCACAATAAATACACAGCCCCTTCTTTTCCCTTTGTAGCCGTTCCTCGTTTCGAGGCATCCTGGTTTCTTTGTCCAAGAACTTTGGAGTTTTGGCAACGGCTTTCCCTTTTGAGTTGAAGTTTGAATTTGGGGTTGGTTTGGATGGTTTTGGGTTCCTTGTGTTTTGCTTCGAGGAGTTGTCCACCCTCGGAGCCAAGGTGGACGGTCCATGGTCGTTTCTCCAAGAGCAATTCTTGTCATGATAGCCATTATCAAGCTCAATCACTCAATCAATTAGCTGCTGAAGCAAGGTTGTCTTATGACCCCCAACTGCGAGCTGTTCAATTAAGCGTGCCGGTAGAACCTTTTGGAAATTGAATAGAAGAGCGGCCTTGTTCCGCTGAATGAAAGACTGCAAGGTTCAAAAATGAGAAATATAAACAGAAGCTCTACTATTTTCCTTCATAACTAAACTATTAAGTTTGTATTTGGCATTTCAAACTTCATTGGGGTTGCCAAACAGGGTAAACCGTTGTTTCTCAAACCTGTCCCAGTTGTTGAGAATACAAGTGGCACTGTCTTTGGACAAAAGTTTGAGGTACAATTCAAACCACTGCAAGGCTCTACCTCCTAAGAAGGACGAAGCATACATAACTTTATGCCCATTGGAAGGGAAATTGTTGGAGTCGTTTGAAAAGATGATTTTACAAGATTTTAGGTAGGATCTAAGCTTATGAGGGTTTTCTCCCGTAAAGTGATTGGGTTGTTTCATTCCCGGAGTGCGAAAGCTAGGAGTACTCGGACTAGATCTCTGGGTACCATGAGTTAGGGCCTGGATCAATGTCAAAAGCAGGGTTGGAGCATTGGGTTCAGGAGCAGTAGTGCAAATCCCTGGTCTACCACAAGTCAAGGTTTCATTGGAAGAATGGTCAGAATCTGCAAATTCCACGAGAGGGTCTGTTGGAGCATCCCGTGGAGGATCCCAAGAATCATTGAGGGGTTCAACAGATGGCGATTTAGAAGGAGGAACGGGATCTAAGGGTTGTTGGGCCCAAGGAGCGCTGGTTCTCCCTACCCAATGAATCTCATCATTGTAAGGGGCAAGGGAAGCTTTCCCGGTTGAGCGAGTATGTGAAATCGAGAAAAAGAAGTCTACTATAGGTTGGCAGGCTACAATAGATGAGTTGAGTTAGTTAATTTACTGTCACACAACCACCCCACCTACCATAGGGCAATTCTTAGATGATTGTGAGCGCAAAGGAATGCCAAGTGCAAGGGCAAGTGCAAATAGTGAGACTCAGTTGCAAAGTGCAAACTTGGTTATGCCACTCAACAAATGGCAAGAGGAATGGAATGTTTTCCAAAGAAGGAAACTCAACCTGAGTCCAATGTGATAACTAGGTTGTAGCAAAATGTGAGAACGTATGAAATTAACTAACTGAGGAGACAATCATCAGGCAAGGGGATAGCCCTTATAAGGTAATCCAAAGTGAATAGATACAACCTGGTGATGAGCTAACTACAGTTGAAGCGGTGAGGCAAAGAATGACAGGAACGGGATAGGAAATGAAGCAGTAGTACGGATCCAAGGTCATAGCGTAAGTGCAAGACAATAGAATCTGAGCGTACAATTGTATGACAAATTGGGACAGAAGCAAGTGACGTTGAAGGTAATGCAAATGAGAAGTAATAGTGTATGCAGGGTAGGGACTAGTCCAATTGCAAACCGTACGGTAATGATGGCTTAGTTAGACGTAGATGCGAACTAACAAACAGTGCATGACCAAAGTTGGAAGTCCAAGGCTGTTGATTGGCCAGGGAAGGAGATTGGATCTCATAATGGATGGCCAACCGGTATGGAGTTAACCACAAAGTTTGCAAGTATATACTGAGTTGGTTGCCGAGATTGGAAGGTCAGAGCGAGCCAGAGGAAATAGCAAATTGCACCATTGATGTTGTGCTTTATTTGTGTCACTTTTTTAGACTAAGGTAGATGGTACTGAGGAGAGGACATGTCGAAGTGATGAAGAAAACAATCCCTAAGTGTGAAGCGTGACAGGTTGCCATATGAATGGAAATTTGGAGGCTTAAGAATGCAAATCGGACCTTTGCTTGGAGGGGTGCCTTGCAAATGAAACTGTTGGCCAAGTTGTGTCTATTCTTTGGTCCAAAAAATTAGTAAATCTTCCTTGAATTCACCAAAAAATTCATCTGAGAATGAGAACTGATTTAAGGAAAAAGTAAAAAAAGTACATTGACCAATAGTTTGGACAACTTGGGAATGGGCCCATTCCTAAGGTGAGTACTTGTATGTTCAATATTGTAGAGGAGCTCAAGACAAATACGGGAACAGGTCAGTTAAAATTGTATGAAAGGAGAGAATGATCTTCAGATTTAACTCACCACGTTCCTTAAACTTGATTTTTTGTACTTGACAAGTTTTCCAACAAACAATGCCAAATCTTTTTGTGCCGTTGGATTGTTTGTGTCATAACCCGGGGGAGGCACTTGTTTTTGAAGGTGTTTGATTTTTTGTCAAAAAAATACTAATTGATGAGCTCCTCCAATTTGATTTCACTTTCCACCAGGTGGCGGATAAACAACAGTCCAGAAGGAGCGCAATGCTTCTGTCCACCAATTGCCTAACCAGGCCGTGATTGTATAGGTACAGCTGCACCTGTGTCCCAATTTGTGGTGCAAGTCTGCCCACAAAGTCCCAATTCATTGCTCCTTTCTGCCCTGTGACCACCTGGGTCTTCTCCAAGTACCCATAGATCCAGTCAAACGCTGACATGTACTCCTCCAGCTTGCTTTGGGTTTGTACCCCTCCATGAATGCTTGCTTCTGCATTGGCCCACTCAAAATCACCTTCCTGGAACCGGGACTTGCGCCTTCCCCAAATTGCCAACATTTCGCCTTTCAGCCTTTCCAAATCCCAAGTCTTTTACCCAACCATCTCTTCCACTTCACAAAGCTAACCCTCCTTTTTAACAAAGAGGACAATAGTGCAAGCCTTATCTGCCCCCTTTGCGCCTTCAGAATCCACAATCTCTTCAAACCTAGTGAGAAACCGGTACATGTCTGCTGGGTTGAACTGAAGATGAGGGAAGTACCATGGCCTAAGCCATACCCACCAAGGAGCCTCAATTTTAGATCTACAAACCAAGGTTGGCAGCATTTCACCCGTTTACCTTCAAGAGACTCTGACAAAGGATCATTATTGGGCCAGACCCCCAGATGTGGAAACAAGAGAAAGTGGTAGTACCAAAGTTGTCCTTAATTTTGGAATTTAATGGTCCTAGCGTCTGTAAGGATAAGGATGCCCCTTTAAGAGAGAGGGAGAGAGAGAAGAGAGTAAAATGATATCTTATGCCTTCCCTGCCTGCACCCATGGTTGTACGTGTGTGGTATGATATGGTATCTACTTCCAACCTGCTGCCAAGAATGCAGAATTTATGTCCTCAATCTCAAACTTAACCTAAGTAAAAACACAATGAAAGCCCAAAAAAAAAATAGTAAAAGAAACCCTAGAAACCAGAACCCTAGCCTTACCCTGACCCGTGTGCATACTGCCTAATCCCACACCGCCTACCATTGTGCACATCCGTTTTTTCCTTCTCATTACAAATCCTTCCGCAGAGCCCTACTTGGAGCCCCCCGCATTGTCCATATTGGCCTGGTGTGCTGTGTGATTCCCCTGTTTCTGAGGATCAACCCGCGCTTGCATGTGTCAGCCCCACTTGTATAACTGTATCCGCCCAAAACACCATCTTGATTTTCCCGGTACCTGCAGGTTGGTCCCCACTTGCCTGCGTCCCCCTTCTTGTATAAAATCCGCAATTTCCCCACTCTTACCTCCCCAAACTAGCCACTTGGCAAACTTGGTCTGGCAAGCTCCATTCCTGGGAATGTAACATACAAGCGGGTCATGGCCTGCCATGTCCAATTTAGCCTGGCCTGTGCCTGGAACGCTGAGCCCTGCAGCACCTACTTCTGAGCCTGTAGTGGCTGCTGATGAGCCCGCAGCAGCCACTGCTGATACCAAGCGCATCCTAAATGCTAAGCCTGACCTACCAAATGCTGAGCGTGCTGGAAATGACACGGTTCCTCATCCAAGGCTATACAGCAACACCACAATGGTTTCTCCTGAAGATCAAAGGGATCAAAGATTCTGAGGGTGCAATGGGTGCAGACAAGGTCTGCACCGTTGTTTTTTTCATCATGGAGGAGGAGAAGCTTTGGGATGTGGAGGAGATGGTTGTATCAAAGACCCAAGACTTGGAAAGGTTGAAAGGCAAAGCAAAGGAAAAATGTTGGCAAGGTGGGGAAAATGCAAGCCCCTTTTCCAGTGTAGAGACTACTTTGAGGTTGGGTTTTGTTTTAGAAAATTCCTTGCTGGCAGTAACTTGAGGGGGAATTGAGGACTACAACTATTTATAATATAGAAGAATACCAAGAGTGGTTTTGAATTGCCTGCCCCTCTGAGTACTATAGTAAATCTCAGAAAAATAAAAGAAAAGAGACCTGTGACTGATTTTCAAATAGAGTGGCTACCACAATAGTCTCTATCAGACCTAGGATCAATATGTTCATGCTTGATTAGGAAGAAGTGGTTGAGAAGGTAGGTGACTTGGAGGATAGAAGCTGAGTAAGGGAAGAATCCTCTATCTAGTCTCATCCTTTATATATTTTTCTTGTTTTATTGGTTACTAATGGATAATCCTTTGATGTTACAGGTGGTTGTTTGATAAATATAAGGGTTGATAAATTTTGGTAATGGTTGATATCCTTTATAAGGGTTAAATTTCTTTTATAAGGGGTGACAAACCCAGGCTGGGTGCCTTGGGGGTTGATGATGCGCCAGGTGGCCTGATGATACAACCTGGATAGGGCAGAGAGGCCCTCCTTAAATATTAGAATCCTTGCCCCAGGGGTGCTCAAGGATGCCCCTGAGGGTTCTACCTGTTCTGGTGAGGAACAGTGAGATAAAGTTACATGAGAAATTTCTGCTGGGTGGAAAAGGCTTTTGAATTTTCATGAGGCATTTCTGCTGGTTGGAAAAAGCTTTTAAAGGGTTTTCATGCATGCGCAGCCCTGCATAAAATGCTGTTTAGTTCAAATAAAATATATTCCTGTGAAGAACTGGTGGTTGGTTTGATACTACTTGATTCTTCCTGCATGGGTTGCTGTGAAATCACTGGTGGTTTGTTTGGTCCTAGTGAAGACTGGTCCCACTGAAGTGTTTTTGATGTACTGTATTTAAAATTAAGACTAGCAAGACAAAGGAATTTAGGAGGCGAAAGGAGACAAGGCAAGGAAGATTTGAATGAATGAATGAGGAACATTGAATTGATTATGAGGTTCTGGGAGAAATGAGAGTGTGAGTTCAAAGGTAGCTGTTGTTTGATAACAGTGGGGACAAGGATCTTACTGCTAGACAGCTTGAGGATGATTGAGTCAAGTTCAAACGGTAGGGAGGTATTATAGCAATGAGTTGGATTGGCTGAGGGGACCAAGGGAGTATTTATGACAAATGTTGATGGAAGCAGAAGAGAGGTAGGTTGATGGATGGAAGCAAGAGTGGGGTAGGAATCTGAGGAGGTGATGATAATGGGATAAAGAGATGATCATGGATGGGATGAGGAGAGTCCAGAATCAAGTTATGATCACAGATTGGGATTGGTTGAGGGCAAGAGCTTTAGGACTGGAGCAGTGGAAGCGGTAGAAGTGAAAGCAAAGTTGATGTGCCAGGACCTTGCAGTAAATCATCCCAACAGGCCCCTGTGTCTAGTAGTGAAATGAGAAGATTTTTGAGGACAGGTTGACAACTGACGGCCTGATGGGGGGTTTGGTGAGAAAGTTGGCAATCATGTCACCAGAGGTGATGAGGGTGGCAAGTATATTGCCGCAGGCCCTCTGTTCTTGCAGCCATTTGATTTGAGTCTTAATGTGCTTTAAACCATTGTTATGAGATTCCATGTTCAAAAGCTTGTGAAGCCCTTTGTTTTTGATGAAAAAGCAGTGAGTGAGTTTGAGATTTGGGTTAAGATTGGCAAGGAGGTGCAATAGCCAGATTTTTTCTTGTGTGGCCAGGATGAGTTCCTTCAGTTCCCCTTTGGTGGATGAGAGAAATATGGATGGTTGGAGATTGCTTTGCCACCCAACCGGGAAGCCATATAGTACAATAATGAAGCCTGAGTGGCTTCTTCTGGTTATGGGATTTTCTCCTCTGTTAGAGTTGCTATAGAACTCAATGTCATATTTGAAGGTGGATGGAAAGAGGTTCAGAAATTGATGTTTGGTGGCATTTACATACCTCCATGTGTATTTGCCTTGGTCCCAGTGGGCAATACCAGGAAATTTATGGAAGCGGGAGAGATTGGATATGGCATAGGAAAGGTAAGGTTTATTTTGACTGGCTATAAAGTTAAGATAGCCTGTGACAGAGCAAAAGTTGATTTGTAGGTTAAAAAATTGGTTGTTTTCTCTGTTGGTGGCTGGTGCAAGCTTGATGTTAGGGGTCATTGGTGTAGAGATTGATTTGGATTCTTCCAAACCCAGCTCCTTTAGGGAAGTTTCAATATGTTGCAGTTGTTCAAGAGAGAAACTTCCTCTTTTGAGAGGAAATGGTTACCTAGGATTTTTTTTAAGGAGCCTTCATGTAATATATTAAAGCAGTCCTTGAGTTTGGACTGGAATTTGAAGGATTTGCCTATAATGAGGAGATTTTTGACATCAACAAAGACATAGATTTTTGAGTGTTGATGAATGTATAAGCAAGGGTTGGAATTGGAAAATTTGAAGTTTAGGGACAAAAGCAAGCATTTGAGAGTGTTGCACCAGCTCTTGGGAGCTTGTTTTAAGCCATAGAGGGAATTTTATAGCTTTAGATAAGGAAAGTTGGATTGGTAGCCTTTGGGGAATTTTATGTAGGTCTCTTCTTCAAGGGGTGTGTGAAGGAAGGAAAATTTGATGTCCATTGGGACCATTTCCATGCCATGGTGGATGGCATACACCAACAGGGTATGTAGGGTAGTGATTTGAACTGTTGGAGCACAAGTTTTGCCACAGTTAAGGAACTCTAGATTTTTGAATCATTGGACACAGAACCAAGACTTGTGGATGATTCCAGTCCCATTGGGATTGTCTTTGATTCAAAAGACCCAGGTTGTTGAGAGGGCCTGTTTCCCCAAGGGAATGGAGTGGCAGCCCTCCTAGACTCCAAATTTCTCAATGCCATTGGTTTTGGTTTTCATCAAGCACAGCCAGTGGGGCTTATCAGGGGAATTTAGGAATTTTTCTTAGTTCTTGGGAACAGTGCAATCAAGGAAATCATAGCAATTCAGAGGTTTGAGAAGGGATCAATCTCAGAGAGGTCTAGGTCCAGTGGAGTTTTGGGTAGACTTGCAGGATGATTCATTGGGAGCAGAGATGGATTGATTGTTGGACAATGAGGGGTCATTTGAGGATTTGCAAAGATATTCAGTAGGAGGAATTGTGGGGAGTGGTGAGTTTTCCAATGACTGATCAGGAATGGAGTAGGGACCAATGGAGGATGAGGGAGGAATACAATTTGAGGAATTTAGTATATCAGTAATGGTTTTGTCAAGAGAAAGGAGAGGGTGAATGGGATATTCAGAAGGGCAGGAAGGTTTAGGATCAAGAGTAGTGTTTTCTAGGAGTTTAAAATTTTTGGATTGAACCAAAGTTCAATTTTCTGAACAGAATACCTGGTAAGAGTTACAAATTAAGTCAAACCCTACCAGGATGCCTTCAAGTCCTTCCTTTTCAAATTTTGACTTGAGGTGGTTTTGTTTGAGGACAAAGATTTGGGATCCAAGAGTCCTGATTATGGTGAGTTTTGGTGGGGTTGAATAACAGATTTTGAAGGGAGATGTTTGCAAGAATTTGAGGGAACCAGGTTAAGGACTTGGCAACAGCTGGAGATGATTTTTTCCCAGAGCTCAAGAGCAATGGACATATCAATCATTGCCTTTCTAGGGGATTAAACAAGACTTCAATTTGCAAGTTTGACTATGTAGTTGTGCTATGTAGTGTAGGGCTTGGAAGTGGAATTTAGGATTCATTTCACAGCAAAGAAGGTTGTTAATCTTCTGTTGAAAAATTCTCTGCCCTTGTTGTAGTGGAATTTCTTCAGCGTCTTTTGGAATTGATTGGCATATAGTTGGATGAACTTGATTATTTCTTTGGTTGTGTCTGAGTTGAATTTGAGAGCAATACAAGTTTTGAAACAGGATTGATTTTTGGTAAGGACAAGGAAATACCAATTGCCAGTTTTGGAGGGAGGAAAGATAGGTCCACACAGGTCTGCATGGATTTTAAAAAATCGTTCTTCATTCTTGGTGTTGAAGTATAGCAACATGCCTTACCGCGCGCCTCCGCTCAATTCTCGCAGATGTCATTCTCATGTCACTCTCTCATATTTTTCTCCTCGTTTTCTTCTTCTTCTACTTGATATAGTCTCTTCTCTCTCTTGAATCGTACATTGTGTTTTCTCAAGTCCTCCTCTCCATCTTCTCACACTCTGTCTCTCCTCAACATTCCATTTTCTCCTTGATCTCTTCACTCAAACCTTCCCCATTCTTCTCTGCCCCACTCGACTTACTTCTCCTCAACTCCCTCTCTCGACCTTGAAACTTTCCTCACAAATCCTCGAACATCAAGAATCTGCCCTTCCATATACATAGAGAATTATCACCTCTGATCCAGTTCGGTATGAACTTCCCAAGTCTATCTCCTTTTCATTTCTCCGTCTCCTTCTCATTTTCTTCATCTGATCTCTTTCTGCATTTTGCGCAGAGGTGGATCACCGGTTCCTTTTAGAAACTACCTTTGTTGTCCTCCTTTCCTAAACATCACTCCAGACGCTTATCCTCACGGTCTCACCTGAACTTGCTCAATCAAACCTTTCTGTTATAAATCTGTCACGGTGGTGGGAATCTCTTTCTGTTGCTCGATGTCCTTGTTTTTTTCTTTTCAATATATTGTTGATCTTGTACTTCTTTTCTTCTCAGTCTTTTTGCTCAATAAATTGAACACAGTTTTCCATCACGATTAACAGTCGAAACGTCCAAGAACCTGAACCTCACATCTTGGACACCATGACGGATCAACTCCAACAAACCATCCTAAAAACTGCGATCGAATCCATACCTCAACCTAACTCAGATAATTTTTCACTTTGGAAAACTCAAGTTGTCAACATGCTTGACATCCAAGGTATCAGGAATGCACTCATCAACGACAATATCAGTCTGTCTGAGACCAACAATATATACTTAAGATCCATTATTACTTCCAAACTCAACTCTTCCATCCACGCCAATATCATCACCCCGAACAATGAAGGAGACGCAAAGCTAATCTGGAAGGCTATCATCAAATTCTTTGCCTCCTCCGACGCTTCTAATCGCGCCCGCGTATTTGACAACCTCCAAAATCTTTGCTTCAACCCCCGAGACATACAGGGGTTCATCACGGGCGCCAAGATTGCTATTCGACGCCTACATGAAGTGGGAATTGAAATACCAACCAATATCCTGGCATACATGCTCATTCACAAACTCCCTACGTCCATGTCCAACATTAAAGATAGAATCATCCACGACCAAAAATTGATCAATCCCGACACCGTAATCGAGCACATCCAAATCCACTTCAACAACGTCAAGATCAAAGAAGAACAAGCTAACAGCTTTCCGTCCGCCTTGCTTAACATGGATAGAAGACCGGACGTCCCCAGATGTTTAAATGGCAAACACAACTCGAGCGCTTTCCACTCTCTGGCCAACTGTTGGGCCTTACATCCAGAGCTCAGAGAGGAATTCTTAAAAAGAAGAAATGGAACAAATGGATCGTCTGCAACTGTCAGTTGTTTCTACCATGCTCCATTTAAGCTATCCTCCTCCATGTTCATCCTGGATTTGGGATCTTCTTCTCACATGTCACCCAAAATCAACCTTTTAACTTCCTTTTCGAACAAAGAAGTAGGATTTGTGAAAACCGGAGCTAAAAACGGAGATTTGACAATCGAAGGAATTGGAAACATTGAGATCAAACTGGGTTCCTTCTCTATAGTCCTCAAGAATGCTCTCTATGTACCTGATCTTCGCGTGAATCTTATCTCCTCTCGGTGTCTGCTGTCAGACAGTTACCACATTAGTTTTGAGAAATCTGAATTTCAAATTACCAAAAATGAAGACCTTGTTTACAAGGGTTACTACCTGAACAATCTGCCCACCGTCGTTGCTGAAGAAATGCAACCCTTTTCCTTCTTATCTTCCTCTGAGTTCCTACACAAATTGCTCGGCCACGTGAGTTATCATTGCATTTGCAACAAGTTGAACATTCCTATAAAAATGGAGAAACCTTGTGAGATATGCGCTTTGTGCAAAATAACTCGTGCCAGTTTCAAAAATTCCCACGGCAAGGCCCAAAAACCTTTCCAAGAAATCCACTTAGACCTTGTGGGTCCTTTAACAACAACAACTAAAGGACACAAATACTTCATCACCATTGTCAACAGCTCCACTGGATTTTGTTCCGCCGTTCCTGTCAAACAAAAGAGTGAGGTTTCGGAGGTGCTTGTCCATCTCCTCCGCATGGAAGCCAAACGCTTTGGATACTATCCCGACGTCCTGCACTCCAATCGTGGCACTGAATTTATCAACTCTTCTCTGATTAACTTCTGCCAGACAAATCTGATTTGAATGAGGAAATCCAATCCCTACACCCCCCAACAAAACGGACTTGCCAAAAGATTCAACCGCACTATTGTCGAAAGTCTGCAATGTATGATCCAGGACTCCCAAATTGGAAAGAATCTACGGCACGAACTCTTTCAATCAGTCACTCTTGTTCTCAATCAAATCCCTGCTCACAAGAGTCTTCCCTCTCCCTATAAACTCTTTAGAAACAAAGAAATTCCCCTTTCTCTTTTCAAACCCATCGGCATCAATCTGATTTTCCTCGCTCCACCCGGTCTTCCTTGCTCAAAACTCGATCCCAAAGGAATTCCCGGTGTCCTGGTAGGCTACAAAGAAGAACTTCTGTCTTACAGAATCATGACTGAAAGCGGCCGGATCTTTGATACCAAACATGTTGAATTCCTAGACTTTGACCCTGAAAAAAGGAACTCGATTCCGAGATCATCTATCCTGGAAGACGACTTGTCCGATCTGCCTCTCCAACTTCCTCCCTCCGAAACACCTAACTCTCCCTCTGACATCAATCCTGAATCTCCCGACGGCAACACAAGTAACGACGAGATAGAAGAATCATCTTTGGAAGGGTTCGTCAGCGCTGAGGAAGAAAATCCTGACTCCGACAAGCTGGTCAAAACTATTTCCACTACTGATAAATCTGAAACTTGATACTCGCTAAGAACAAGAAATCTCAATGTCAAACCAGTCAAATACATGTATCTTAACGAACGTCTGGATTCCTATAAAGACGCCATTGACGAAGAGTTTGATAAAATTGAAAATCAAGATATCTGGGAAGAGTACTTTTCTGTTCCCCCCAAATATCTCAATACCACCCTTGTTCTGAAGACCAAGCCTGCCACGGACTCCAGTAAAAAGCGAAAGAAAGCCAGACTGTGTATCCAGGGTTTCCAGCAAGTTCACGGAGTAGACTATTTTGACACTTTCGCCCCAACCGGAAAGTTTTCCTCCCTGCTTGCCTTACTCACTCTCTGTGGAGACAAAAACCTGAAGATCAAACAGTTCGATGTCAAGGCCGCTTTCCTACATGCCCCTCTTAAAGAAGAAATCTTCATCAAAACGCCTAGGTTCTGCAAACGGACATCTCCCTATCTCAAACTTAAAAAATCTCTTTACGGAATCAAACAGGCCCCTGCCAATTGGTTTGATACTCTCACCAATTGGCTCAACAAAATTCAGTTTTTCTCATCCAACAGTGACCCCTGCCTTTTCATCAATCACTCCTGCGGCTCCTTTGTCTACTTTCACGTCGACGATCTTCTGGTAGTTGGAGACGTGGATGCCTTCTCTGATTCTTTCCTCTCTTGCTTTCCCAACTCCTCAGCTCATTCCCCTGATACTATTCTCGGCATGGATATTTCTGTCTCCAAGGATAAAATTACCCTTGATCAAAAAAAACTGATCAATAAAACTCTCAAAGAATTGAACCTCACCTGTGCTAAATCTGTTCTCACCCCTCTCTTGCCCGGCGTGTGCCTCAATAAAGCTTCCGACAATGATCTTGAAGAATTCGCCCGTCTCAACATTAACTACAGGCGATTCACCGGTATTCTGAACTTCCTGGCTTGTCGCACCAGACCAGACCTTGCTCCAGCGGTTTCCTTCCTGTCTTGATAGAACAACTTGCCTGGATTGTCTCACTGGAAAGAGGTTCTGCACTGTTTTCGCTATCTGGTAGGCACTATAGAGTTCAAACTTCAACTCAAACCATCCAACTCGGCAGGTCTTAAACTGCAATACTTTTCCGACGCCACCTGGGGAGACAATCACCACTCTAGAAAGTCCCAATCTGGACATATTTGCCTCTGGAGATCCTGTCCCATCTCTTGGTACAGCGGTAGTCAAAAAAACATTGCGATGTCATCCACTGAATCCAAATTGAACTCCCTGGCCGACACCAATCAAGAAAACAAATGGATTTTCAATCTGATTCGGGAACTTTGGAAAACTGAACCGACTCCTACCCTCTTTCACATCGACAATTTCGGCCTTCTCAACAAAATCAAAGATTTTGGATCCCACTCAAAAACCAAGCACTTGGACATCAAAGCCAAGTATTTTTGAGAAAAATTCAAAAAAGGGGAGATCAAAATTAAACTCATTTCGTCCCAGTCCATGATTGCTGACAGCCTAACCAAAGCATGCTCGCGAAAATCGCTTAATTCTCTCCTCAATGTGTGCTTTGGTTGTTCATCCCTAACTGAGGGGTGTGTTGAAGTATTTTGACATGCCTTACCGCGCGCCTCCGCTCAATTCTTGCAGATGTCATTCTCATGTCACTCTCTCATATTTTTCTCCTTGTTTTCTTCTTCTTCTACTTGATATAGTCTCTTCTCTCTCTCGAATCGTACATTGTGTTTTCTCAATTCCTCCTCTCCATCTTCTCACACTCTGTCTCTCCTCAACATTCCATTTTCTCCTTGATCTCTTCACTCAAACCTTCCCCATTCTTCTCTGCCCCACTCGACTTACTTCTCCTCAACTCCCTCTCTTGACCTTGAAACTTTCCTCACAAATCCTCAAACATCAAGAATCTTCCCTTCCATATACATAGAGAATTATCACCTCTGATCCAGTTTGGTATGAACTTCCCAAGTCTATCTCCTTTTCATTTCTCCGTCTCCTTCTCATTTTCTTCATCTGATCTCTTTCTGCATTTTGCGCAGAGGTGGATCACTGGTTCCTTTTAGAAACTACCTTTGTTGTCCTCCTTTCCTAAACATCACTCCAGACGCTTATCCTCACGGTCTCACCTGAACTTGCTCAATCAAACCTTTCTGTTATAAATCTGTCACGGTGGTGGAGATCTCTTTCTGTTGCTCAATGTCCTTATTTTTTTCTTTTCAATATATTGTTAATCTCGTACTTCTTTTCTTCTCAGTCTTTTTTCTCAATAAATTGAACACAGTTTTTCATCACTTGGGGACCAAGCCTTTAAAGGGGACACGGTGTATTTTTCCAAGAGTGCAGGAAGAGCAATCAAGGTTATCCCAGTGCAGACTTGGGAAGTGTTTGGATAGGAGCTTGGTATTGTCTGAGCTTATGTGACCAAATAATTTGTTTAGGTGAGAGAGGGAGATAAAGGCAAGAGATTGATAAGGAAAAGAGGAAGGGTAATTGTTGATGAAGAGAAGATTGTTTTCAATGTGACCCTCTAGAAAAATCTTTTCCTTGAGTTTTATGTGGAAATTATTGGTGGAAGTTGGTTGAAGGGAAAAACCTCCCACGATCAGCTGTCAAAGTGAAACTAGGTTTACAATTCATGTTTCACTTGGTTTAGGTGTCAAAGTACCAGGTTTCCATCAATCTTTTTGTTGCCAAGAGAG
Organism: Puccinia polysora; assembly: GCA_025617555.3. NCBI lineage: Eukaryota > Fungi > Basidiomycota > Pucciniomycetes > Pucciniales > Pucciniaceae > Puccinia > Puccinia polysora. Next base: position 96,790 of record CM062633.1, read on the forward strand.
TAGGTGATTGTAGTTCTCTGATGGTCAATTTGCAGTGGGAATTTTGATATGAGGAGATAAGTGATGACGTCTTTGTCCATTTTGATACCTATTTTGGCAATTTTCATTAAGCAGGACCTGGCTTTGGTAATGAAATTCTCAACTTTTCTGGGTTCAAAATGAAGATTGAAGAAGTTGAAGCATATTTGAGATTAATTGGCAGTTTGAAACAATGCAAAGAAATTGTTGATGGCTCTCCAGAGCTCAAAACCTTTTGATAGGTGGTGTTCTTTGACGCAGTTGAAATATGTTTTATTGTCCAATTTGGCTAGGATTTAGCCTAATATTTCAAGGTTTACGTTGACTGGACATTTATCTGGCTCTGAGTATGTAAGCCATTGGGAAATCCATTTGAGCAAGAAGATGGTGAGGATCTTGAATCTCCAAAGTGAGAAGTTGGAGTTGTTGAGATTGGGAATTGAATCAGTGAGTTTTTTGAGTAGAGAGGAGTTTGTGTCCCCTGCTCTGGTAGTGCTCATGTTGTTGTCAGTTGTTTTCAAACTTTGTCTTTTAAACGTGAAGTGATTTCAATTTACTTTATTTCAAATTAAGACCAGAAAGACAAAATGATTAAGGAGGCGCAAGGGGACAAGCTAAGGAAGATTGGAATGAATGAATGAGGAACAGTGAATTGATTGAGAGGTTCTGGGAGAAAAAAGAGTGTGATTTTGAAGGTAGCTGTTGGTTGATGACAGTGGGGACAAGGATCTTACTGCTAGATAGCTTCAGGATGATTGATTCAAGGTCAAATGGTAGGGAGGTATTCTAGCAATGAGTTGGATTGACTGAGGGGAAAAAGGGAGTATTGATGAAAAATGTTGATAGAGCAGAAGCAAGGTAGGTTGATGGATGGAATGTGAGATGGTGATGGAAGCAAGAGTGGGGTAGGAATCTGAGGAGGTGATGATAATCGGATAAGGAGATGATCATGAATGGGATGAGGAGAGTCCAGAATCAAGTTATGAGCACGAATTGGGATTAGTTGAGGCGCAAGAGCTTTAGGATTGGAGAATTGGAAGCAGTAGCAGTGAAAGGGAAGTTGATGCAAGGGGACCTTGCAGTCAATCATCCCAACACTCACTTCCTCCTGAATATATTGCTCCTGTATACTTCTGCACAGCCTGCTGTATGTATATTTGCATGTTTTTTTGGCTCTTCTTGAGACTTGTTTGACTTCCTTGTGCATATATTGCTCCTGTTTTGCTTCTGCACAGCCTCTCGTATGTATATTTGCATGTTTTTTTGGTTCAGGTGACCCAATCTGGACTGGTTTCACTGCCTCCTGGATCTGTATTTCTGCATGCTGATGAGGTGACTAGATCTTGACTGATTGCACTACCTCCTGGATCTATATTTCTGAATGCTGATGAGGTTAGTGGATCTTGAATGATTGAACTTCATCCTGGATTGGTATTGTGTTATTCTGACTGAGTTTACAGGTTCTGAATTCTTGCACTGCCTCCTGTGCCTGTATTGCGATATTCTGGATGAGGTAACAGGATCTGAATTGTTGCACTGCCTCCTGGATCTGTATTTCTTTATTCTAGGTGAGGTGAAAGGGTTGGTGTATTTTCCTGTTGTGTAGGGTAAGCTGCCATTGGTATGTACCTGAGGTTTTTTAAGGTATGCCTTTTTCTTCAACAGAGAAGTGAAACCTGGTTGGGTATGAGTTTTCCACAGTTGAAGGTTTCTTGGGATGTATCTTCTAATCCATGAGAGGTAGGGTGGTACTTTGGCTGAGTGAATATAAGTTATTTTGGATGTAGAATCTATTTCTGAGGTTTATTTGAGGGTTTGAACTGTTTTTATACTACAAAAGTGAGTTTGGTGGCTATAGGATAGGTTTGGTCTACCACACCAGGAAAGCAATTTCAATTCAGCTGCGGCAGAAGCAAGCATGCACAGAGGGGTACGGAGGCGGAAGGAACTGGTGGAGTATAGGTCAGAATTCTGTCAAATCTATCATTATCTCGCAAAGAAAAAGGTGGTTGCAGGGCAGACAGGAGCAATTAAGTGTGTTTTCTTGGGTTGGCTTGCACCACAACTCTGGTTTCAAATGCAGCAGCACCTGTACAAACATGGCCTAGTCAAAAGGTTGCTTGATGGGAGCATTTCAATCCTTCTGGACCTAGGAGTCATCCCTTGGGCTGTGGAGAGAAAAAGAAATTTTGATGAGCTCATTGAGGATATGTAAAGGTTGTACCCAGTGGGTTCAAAGAAGTCAGCATCCCAACTGGCAAAAACCCTGGCGGAAGCTCAAATTGAAGGCCCATCAATATGCAACTGCACTGTGGCACCCCAACAAAAAATGGACTCACCAATGGTCAAGGTCAAAGAGATCTGATGGAACCTGAAAATCATCCTTGCCTAGATGACAGAACCAACCCCCCCCACATGGTGGAGGATTTTCAGCCTCCTAGCCGGTTCACAATTTGTGCCTGTATTTACTGCAGGGAAAAGGGAAACTGGAGTCAGGGTGCGCTAACTTGACTAAAGAAATGAAAAAAGGGTTGGTCTGCACGTCCTGGACAACATATATGTTCACAATGGCTGAGGAAGTGGAATTTGGATCCAGTCAGCCGCCCCCCCCCTGAAGAAGATACAAGCCCCTGATAAGGATCTTGCGGAAACCGTCTGGGTACTGCTTGGGATTGTCAAAGTGCCTGGAATGTGGAAAGCTCTGCAGGTGGAGGATGAATTCAGGGTGTTAGCAGCAGACAAAAGGATTGCAGTGGAGGGGATGGACATGTACTTCAAAGAGAAGCCACGGCCCCAACCCCAAAAGCAGCCGTGGGCTGCCCAGAAGAAGACCTGCAGGCAGTGAAATCAGTAGGAAAGAAGAAGGCCGTGGAAATAGTGCGGAGGGTGATGGGGAACAAATTTCCAATACCCTTAAACCTGCAAGAGTTGGAAGAAGTGTCTCTGGTTGTTTTTGATGAGATGGTTCAGGTGCTGAATGAGTGCACACAAGGCTGGTTCCAACAATGGTGGGTAAAGTGAATGTGGTGCAGGAAAAGGCAGATTGCAAGCTTTACCAGTTGAATCCAGTGTTAAAATACAGATGCACTCAGGTAATGTGCATATTATTGTGTAATCCTAATGGGCCTCCATGGCCCATTGGACATCATGTGGGCCACATGGGCCTATGTGGATGTTATTGGTTTTGGGAATTTGTGCACCAAAACACATTTTCTAGGTCCTTTGGGACACAGGCCTTAATGGGCTTGCCAGGGTGGATGTGCCACCTTAGCCAGACAGGTTCATCTGGGCATAAATGGGCCCAAGCTTTATTTTGGACATACTTGGCCAGATGGGCTGGCCCGCAAAAGTATGTATTTTGTGGTCTTTGGGCCTTGGTGGCCCATTGGGGCTGCCCCTGTGTTGCGGCCCGCTTTGGGCCGCTTGTTTCTCTCTGGGGCCCAACAGCCTGCACGCGGCCATTGTATGGGGAAGGGGACTCGTTTTGGAGTCCTCCCACCCGCTGTGTGCAAGGCCATGGCCCCCGTTGCACAACCCAGCTAGTTGCAGCTGCAACCCACCCTGGCGGCCCCAGTGGCTGGTGGCCCCTGCCTCCCTCCCTCCCCTTGCTTGGTCTTGAGGGGGAGGGAGAATGGCTGGTCCTCCCCCTCATCAAGAACAAGCAAGAGGTTGGTTGCATGTGGCAACCAACCAGGGTGGGGGGGATTTCATCACCCTCCCAACTTTTGGTGGTGGAGGGAACAATGCGGTGGGGGGGACCTGATCACCCTCCCACCAAGCAAAGCGGGGCACTCTCCCCCCCCCCCCCCCCATTACCAAGGGGGAGGCACCAAGGGCTGGGGGGACCTGACCCCCCTCCATCCCACTCTCTTCAACGGTTTTCCAGGGGCAAATTGTGTCCCAGGAAACCAGCAGGGGATCTGACCACCCCTACTGGTCATCTAGGTAGGAAAGAGGGGGGGAGGCGGCATGCCTGCCGGTTACATCCACCCCATGTGAGTTTGAGACCGGACCCAGGTGAGTCCTGGGTCCCACCTGGCCCATATGAGGGGCCAGTGGCTGGTTGCGTGAGGTAAACAGCCGGTAAGTATGGTCATATGGGTAACAGGGCTGGTTGTAAGAGACAACCAGCCAGGTTATGAACAGCAACAAGGGCTGGTTAAGCCCAGTAAGGGTGGAAATGACTGGTACAGAATGATCATAAGGGTTCAGGGATCAATGCCAAGTGGGCTGAGTAAGCCCAAACCAATTAGCAAGGCTTGTAGAGACTTGCTAATTGGTATTCAGAGTTTCATGAAGAATTGATGCAGAACTACTTAATATTTTATTTAGATGATATAATTGTATTTTTGGAGACATGGGATGAACACAAAGTAAGAATGTCTATAATACTGGAAAAGGTAATCAAGATGAATATGAAGATATGTTTGACTAAGTTCTTTTTTGGATTTAAAGAATTGAAATCTCTAGGTCATATTGTGAGTGGTTTATCACTTCATATAGATCAGGCCAAGGTAGCTGCTGTTACGCTAAAACCTATACCAAGTATTGTTAAGGAAATGCAAAGTTTTTTAGGTTTTTCAGGTTATTACAGACTGCACATTAAGGATTATGGGATGATAGCTTCCAGTCTTTATAAAATATGCAGTCCAAATGTTTCATTTGAAATGACTAAAGAATGGCTACAGGCCTACAAACTACTTAAGAAAAAACTGACAAGTGCACCTTTACTATTTCATCCAGACCCTAAGAAACCATTCAAGCTGTACATAGATGCATGTATGGAGGGACTTGGAGCTGAATTGCACAAAGTAAAAATAATTGATGACAGACCAGTTGAAGGTACAATTTGTTTTATATCCAGACAACTTAAAGATAGTGACAAGAAATATGGTGCTTCTCAGTTAGATTGTCTGTGTTTATTATGGTCCTTAGAAAAACTGTATTATTACTTGGATGGATGTCACTTTGAAGTTATAACTGACTTTACAGCGCTTAAATCATTTCTGAACTTGAAAAAACCCAACAGAAACATGCTGAGGTGGCAAATTGCCATCCAAGAATGGATAGTCTCCATGAAAATAGTTCAAAGGGAAGGATTGATACATAAGAATGCAGATGGTTTGTCATGTTGGGAACTACCTAATGACATCAATAACCCTTCCAATGACCCTGAGGACACTGTGGATACATTGCCTTCCATGGCCATATCAATGAACAATTTGGTGCAGAGCTTCTGGGATTCTTTGTTTGAATCCTATTCTAATAATAAGAATACCTCATTACTAGTAGAAATTCTACAATCAAAAACTAATAGCCAGGACTTAGTTGAAGGAATAAACAAAGAATGGAAAAAAGAACTACTTGATGGTAGATTGGTGCTTTTGGATTGTTTTTTGTATCATAAATCCGCCCACTGCTGTTCTGTAGTATTGACCAAAGGTGAACATATAGAATTATTGATGAATGAATTCCATGAAAACTTCTGTGAAGTACATCTTTCTAAAGAAAGAAAGACAGACAGAATTAAGAAAATAGCTTGGTGGCCAGGTTGGAGAAACACTGTATCAGAGTACTGTAATTCTTGTGAGAGGTTCCAAAAGGCCAACAGACCTACAGGAAAGAGATATGGACTGTTGCAATCTATAGAGGAACCAAAGGAAAGGTGTTCCACTATCAACATGGAATTTGTATCTGGACTACCACATGGAGGGAAAGAAAATCATAATTGTGTACTAGTGATATTTGATAGATTCTCAAAGAGATCTAGGTTTCTACCGTATTACAATGATAGTTCTGCAATGGATGTAGCTCTATTATTCTGGAACAGCATTGTTAGTGACGTAGGTTGCCCACAGAAAATAATTAGTGATAGAGACCCTAAATTTACTTCTGAATTCTGGAAAAGTTTGTTTGACCTGGTAGGAACAAAATCATCTTTCTCAACAGCTTAGCACCCACAGAATGATGGTCTAGCTGAAAGAATGATACAGAAATTGGAAGACATGATAAGGAGGTATTGTGCTTATGGAATTGATTTCAAAGACAACAATGGCTATACACATGATTGGGTATCAATTTTGCCAGCTTTGTAATTTTAATATAACTCTAGCAAGCATTCTACAACCAACATGTCACCTTTTGAACTAGAAAGGGGTTGGATTCCACATATGCCCCAAGACATGCTCCTTAGCAAGAGCATTGTACTGCACCCCTCTGCTGATTGTTTTAGAGAAATGATGGTTAAGGCTGAGAACTTTGCAAGAAAATGTGTTAAAGAAGCAGTAGAGCACAACAAAAATAGATGGGATAAAACTCACAAAGAATATTACGTCAAAATTGGAGATATGGTCTTAATTTCAACAGTGAACCTTTCTAACATAGCAGGTCATAGAAAACTTAAGGAATCATTTTTTGTACCATTTTCTGTAAAGGCTTCACATGGAAAGAATGCAGTGGAAGTCATTCTGAACAAAGAATTTGACAGGAAACATCCAACATTCCCAATTAGTCTAGTTAAGAAGTTCATACAACCCACAGAAAAGTTTGCATTGAGAAAGACCCCTGTAGTTATAATACCACCTCTGGAACAGATTGAGGATGAACTACCTCACAAGGTATTGAACCATAAAATCATTAGGAAAGATGGCAAAGATGTGAGACTTTATCTGGTGAGTTTTAAGAAGAAATTAGCTGATAGTGATTTATGGCTAGAAGCTAAATACATTGAAAACTCTGATATAGTATTGAGAAAGTATAGAGCCTCTAAGAGAGGTAAAAATTCCTCTGAAGAGTAATTTTTCTTTTGGTGGTAGGGAGTGTCAGCCATGAGACAATTGGATATGTCAAAATGCCTGCAAAACTCATATGTCTTGCTGGTATAGTGGTTAAATACTAACTTCACCTGCCATTATCTGACAACAAGGTCCCTGGTTCAAACTACCAAGGAAACAAGAATGATTAATGATCAGGAGTTTCAGAATTATATAATATTTTTATAATATTTATATTATTTTATAAGTATGTTTTTATGAGTATTTAGTATGGAATTAAAACCTTGGTAATGTATACTATCAAGATGGGGATCCAATATAACTTTGAATTAAGTTATGAGGACTCAGGTGCGTCCCAACTATCTATAAATAACTTCCAAATAATTTCCTTTCCGTTGGGGACAAGCTATAGTAATCAATTTAAGCTATACTCTCCACTCTGTATAAACCAATCACATAATCTTAATGTTATCTTCCTTGGTATGTGATTATACTTTGATAAAATCTCCTGAACCTTGAAAGAATCCACTCAGAAGTTCCTGGGCTTAGTTGTAGAGTATATAACTTCTGGGGTATGCAAAAAGGACCCTTAGACATTGAAAATACACCCCAATGAGTACTAGTACCCTATTTCTCATTGGGCAGGATGTGATGGGGTTCTGAGCCCTTGAGGAAGAAACCAGGGAGAGGCTAGCACTCCCCTTATGATTCCTTGAGTTCCCTGAAGGCTCCTGTTTCCTTAAAAGAGGATGGTCTTCACCCTATAGCCCCTTCCTCACCAGTTATATATGATTATTTATTTGTAAAAGAATACAGAAATAGTTAACAAGCCCACCAACCTTATTCCCAAGAAGGGATTGACTGGGGCTATCAACATTAGTATTATATGTTGAGCTGAAGCACTACTACTGTCGTGACTTCCACTCACGTCTCTTATTTCTATTGTCTGTCTATGTTTCTTTATGTGTGTTTTCTTCTTCTCACTCTTGCCGCCGCCATGTCTCACTGGGTTCTAAGACTCCAAATCTAGAGTGGGCAACCCCTGAGTGCAACCAGCTGGCATTCAACAACTGAACTACTGGGAATCTCAATCATCATCCACCAACCAACCATATTTGAATAATCATCCGCCTACCTGATCAAGTGACTGCCGGCAGCCAGCTCAACCAAGTAAGAACCAATCCGACTCCATTGGTTATGATCCGTACTAACTCTCTGCTCAAGATTGTTCAAGGCTCCTTTTTTGGTCATCTCTTGCTGTTCTTGTAGCTGGTTGTACTCCAACCATCTCCTGAAAGACTTCTGTCGGTGTAGTTTCTTTTCCTATTCTCCGTCTCAATGACTCTTGTCTCTTCATTTCCTTTCTGATTCTGTTCCTACTCAAAATTCAGTCTGGTCTTGGCAATCCTGCCAATACTTTTTCCTCACACGGTTAAAAGCCAAAACAATTCCACCGGCTGGTCACAAGCAACATTCCCAAGCCAGGATCTTTTTCAACGCCAGGACCAAGGGGAGACCCCATGAACTTCAAATCTCACGCCCTCAAAGTACTCATCAAATCAACACCTCTACTGAATGAAGAAAACTATAGCATGTGGCGTAAGAAGACGGAAAAACTCTTTAAACTCAGGGGAATCTTTCAATTCATGAACTCGTTGGATGAGCTTTCCTCACTGGATGAAGAGAAAAATCAAGAGATGGTAGCCTACCTGATTGCCAAACTCAATTCAAACACTTACAACAACATAATTGATGATTGCAACAAAGAGGATGCCAAACTAATATGGACGGCAACCCAATCTCATTTTGCCTCTTCCCAATCAGAAAACAGAGTGCGCGTTTTCAAAAGCTTTCTTCATCTCTCCATGTCCTCCAACATTGAGGCGTTTGTTACAAATGTCAAAACGTTCCTTAAAAAACTAACCAAAGTTGGTATTGAGCTCCCATCGGATATAATAACTTACCTGGTACTTTTCAAATTCCCTGCCTCAATGCAAGGTATGAAGACGCAAATCATGCACTAAACCGCGGAAATGAGGATTGAAACTGTACTAGATCATCTCATCCGACACAAAAACAAGACCAGCGCCCAAGAAACTCCCAATGAACCTGTCAATATAGCCCTATACAACGGACCAAGATGCAAAAATGGAAAGCACAACCCTGCCGTAACATCTCACCCTGCACAAAACTGCTGGATTGAATTCTATGAACTTAGACCACCTGATACTCACTCCCAAGGAAACAAGAATAAAAAGAAAACTGTAGAAGAAGCACACTATTACTCGTTTTTCTGTGGACTCAACCTGAACTGTCAAGAGAGACTAATCCTGAGCCGGTTCATACTCAACTCTGGATGCTCCATCCATATGATAATGGACAAGAATAAATTCAAATCCCTTATCTGCTCTGACAGAGAGGACAAGATCCAGACCAGAAAGAAAAACACAATGATCAAGATCAAGGGAATTGGTACCGCATCCATTCCCTTTGAGCACTGCAAAATCCATCTCAGTAACCCCGCGTTGGTCCCAGAATCAAAAGTCAACCTCATATCTCTTGGAGCGTTGGTAGAAAAAGGGTCAAACCTGAATATCAACTTGACGGTGTCTCCCCGTACCTTTTCTGTGTCCTCCGGTGACAAGGAATTGTTCTCCAGAAGGATATCAAACAATCTCTTTGTCATAAACACTAAAACAGAACCCAATGCCGCTCTCTACTCTAGCAAGGATCTACCCAAGATTCACTGAACACTTGGCCACGCCTCCCTTGGATGGATGGAAAAATTTCTGAACAAAACCATAACTTCCAAACACAAGGAGGACTTTGAATGCCTCAACTGCAACAAAGCCAAGATTACAAAATCTAGTTTTTCACAAGTCCATCAAGCTGCCTCAAGAGTTTTGGATTGAATCCATGTGGATCTAATGGGACCTCTCAACCCCACGGCCAAAGGCGGATGAAAATTCATTCAAAACCTCATTGACTCCTTTTCCAGATATATTGCCTGTTTTCTGCTCAAAACCAAAGACAAGGCCTATGAGACGTTGATCTTTGTACTTGAAAATGAACACAGAAAAAACCAACGTTATCCCATGGAAGTTTTCTTGGATGGCAGAGGTGAGTTTGTTAACAACAAATTTTCTGCCTACTTAAAAGAGCGTCACATCAACCACATTGTCTCAGAACCATACCATTCCCAACATAATGGACAAGTAGAAAGAGCTAACAGGACTGTCATGGAATCAACCCGTGCTATACTCTCCAAAGGTCAAATTCCTAAATCTTACTGGCACAAGGTGGTTTGCAGCTGTTGTTTGTTACTCAACCAAATACCTAAAGAAAAAGGAATGGAATCCCCGTGGAAACATATGCATGGCAAAGATCTCCCGGAGGGTTATCTAAGACCTGTTGGCACCAATCTCAAGTATTGACTTAACGATCCTCAAATCCAATCTAAACTATCCAAGAAAGGGGAGTCTGGAAAACTCCTAGGTTTAAACCCTGGCTTGCTCTCATATAAGGTTCTTTTGACCTCCGGAAATATTTTCAACACCAAACATGTCATCTTTTCCAAATCAACTCACAACGATGCAACCACGCAGAGAGATAAGACAGATCTGGATCCATCAACCAATCTAGCCATTCAGACAACTCTAGCTCCAATCAATCTGCCCAATGACAAATCTCAAGGCTCCAACAATGAATGCACCGCCAAATCAATAAAACAAGAAGAAATTTCTGAAGCCAACAGTAACAACACCAATGAGAATGAAGAGGTGTCCACTAGTCTGAGACCAAATTTAAGAAACAGAGAACTGCTAGCCAAACCTGATAGGTACGGTTACCACGCTGAAAAACTACCTAACTCCATTAAAGAGGCCCTAACCATTCATGTGTGGAAAGAATCCACCCTAAAAGAATTCAAATCCATTGACAATCAAAATTTCTGGGAGGAAGTTGACAAAAAATTTGTGACAAATCCCCTTAAGACTGGGGTGGTTTTCAAAGTGAAGCACAATACGCATGCCAAAGCTCCCACCTACAAGACAAAACTATGTGTCCAAGGTTTCAACCAAAGATATGGCATTGACTACTTCAAAACTTATTCTCCGACTGGAAGATTTTCCTCTCTCCAAGCCCTTCTCACCTTTGCAGTGGACAAGAAACTTGACCTCCTTCAGCTTGACGTCAAGGGAGCCTTCCTACATGCTGACCTCGACAAAGATGTTTTCATCGTAAACCCTTTTGGATCCGGTCAACGGGGAAAATACTTAAGACTGAAGAAATTGTTGTATGGACTAAAACAAGCACCTTGCAACTGGTACAGAATGCTAACTTTGTGGATTGAAAGTCAGGTTTTTGAAAAATTGGCCTGCAATCCGTGCCTTTTCCTATGCAAACATGACTCCTCAGCTCTCTTCTTTCACATGGACAATCTCAAAGTTTCTGGAAACACTGCAGACTTCCAACGCAAATTTCTCAATCGCTTCAAGAACTCTACAGCTCATCCTCCCAACACCCTACTCAGAATGAAAGTTGTGAGAGAAAAAGGGTTAATGCATCTTAGTCTACCCTTGCACATTGAAAAAGGGCTGAAAGCCATGAACTTGACCAATTGGAAACCTGTTACTACTCCCAGGACTCCAGGCATGCACTTATCTCCAGCAACAGAAGAAAATCATAAAAAATTCTTAGATCTGAATGTAAAATATTGATTTCCAATTGGCAGACTGAATTTCATTGCTGGACTGGCAAGACCAGATATCAGCTACGCTGTATCTAGTCTGGCCAGATTTTCCAAAAAACCCGGATATTCTCACTGGATGGAAGTAGTGCACGTTTGGAAATATCTCTCAGCTACCAGGCACATTTCCCTAACTCTTGGTCCTCAATCCATATCTAATAGGCTTGTCTGCTATAGCAATGCCACCTGGGGGGGAAATCCTGACAACAGGATCTCCCAGAGCCGTTTCTTCTGCTCATTAAAAGGAAGCCCCCTCTATTGGACAAGCCATTGACAGCGGAACATCACTCACTCCTCTACGGAATCTGAATGTGTGGCATTATCCAGCTGTCACCTGGAAGGAAGATGGCTTTATCAACTCCTGTCCAAAACCTATTGGGAAATTTTCTTATGCCCGCTCCATCTTATCAACAACAAAGGTCTTGATGACAAAATTAAGAAATTTGGCACCAAATCAATAGCAAAGCACATCAATATCAAATTAAAAAGTCTCTGGGACAATTAAAAGAACAAGACTATCAATGTCATGCTGATTCCGTCAGAATTGATGGCTTCCAAGGCATTGACCAAGGCAGCCAATAAAATCTCAAAATGCAGGCTGGTAAATTGTTTCTCTGCTCCGTATCATTAACCTCTGAGTCGAGGGGGAGTGTTGAGCTGAAGAAATACTACTGTCTTGACTTCCACTCACATCTCTTATTTCTATTGTCTGTCTATGTTTCTTTATGTGTGTTTTCTTCTTCTCACTCTTGCCGCCGCCATGTCTCACTGGGTTCTAAGACTCCAAATCTAGAGTGGGCAACCCCTGAGCGCGACCAGCTGGCAGTCAACAACTGAACTCCTGGGAATCTCAATCATCATCCACCAACCAACCATATTTGAATACTCATCCGCCTACCTCATCAAGTGACCGCGGGCAGCCAGCTCAACCAAGTAAGAACCAATCCGACTCCATTGGTTATGATCCGTACTAACTCTCTTCTCCAGATTGTTCAAGGCTCCTTTTTTGGTCATCTCTTGCTGTTCTTGTAGCTGGTTGTACTCCAACCATCTCCTGAAAGACTTCTGTTGGTGTTGTTTCTTTTCCTATTCTCCGTCTCAATGACTCTTGTCTCTTCATTTCCTTTCTGATTCTGTTCCTACTCAAAATGCAGTCTGGTCTTGGCAATCCTGCCAATACTTTTTCCTCACATTATATTCAACTAAAAATTTTATTGGAAACTTCAATTTTGAGTGGAAGGTCCTGATTGGAGTAGTGACCCTTGTGTGTTACTATTATAAAGGGTGTGAGCTTGTTTATAAGGAAAGCTCCTTTGAGCTTCATTTATTTGAAGCCAGGCCCCTTACCTTCTATAAAGGTTTAAAGTGTGGCTTTTTCCTCACAATACCTAGTTATTGTTTGAGTCTGTGAGCTTTTTAGCTTTTTTTTGAATTGTTTGAGTCAGAAACTGACTTTAACCTTGGTTTTGACTTATTATTTCAGGTACAACCATGGCCCAGTTTGGCAGTAGAGGCTGTATCCCTGACAGTAACCCCAAACGGATAGGTGATATGAGTAAGTCAGGCTGGTTGGCTTTCTTGTGCTGAGATGAAACCTATTGGAAGGGGGCTAACCAATAAGAATTAGTATACTGATTCCTGGAGGGGAATTAGTCCAGGAGGAGAAGAGATGCCAGTATATGTGAGAACTGAGAGGAGGCCTTGAGGAGGGTGACTTGTGTTGGGCTGGGATTCCCCATTTGACCAATTGGGCTGGAGGCTGTGGCTTGACAGTTTGAGTAATGGGTCTGTCCAGGAATGGCAGGTACTGAACTGGAGTATGGGTTGTCCAGCCAGGAGTATGTACTATGGGTTTACTGTATGTACTTCTCATACCAGATAGAGTTGAAGGAGAGATGAGGATTCAAAAAGCCATAGAGAGGTGGAGGGTATGCCTGGGAGATTACCTAAGGACTGCAGGGTATGCAGGAGGATACTTCAGGATTTAAAGCATGTGGATCCAGGGGTGGAAGGTAGATTGTACTGGACTGTGAATGGCTGAGGGTTGAGTATGGCTGAGGAGACTGAGTCAAGTTGTGATTATGAAAATGTTGTTGTGCTTCAAGATGGCCAATGTTTCAAGAAAAAGTGCTTTGAGAGGCTAAATGACCACAGTGATCTTGTGGAGTTCAACCAAGGGAGGAAGCAGATATGCCAATTATAATCCAATCCCTGTTTTGCAAACCAGCAGCATATCAAATTCATGAGCAAGCAAATTTGTCACCCATTCTTGCTGGAATGATGTTTTCCATGCTGCATTTAGATTTTTTGTGAATATTTGAAAGGCTTGCAGGGCCATGGATGAGGGAGAGGAATTTTCAGAGGTTTTAGAAAGAGGAGTTCCCAGGTTGTTGTTGTAGTTCCAATTTATCTGAAGGATTCATATGATATCAGTAAAAGCAAGAAATTGGGAAAATATAAACAATAAATGAGCTGACCTTCCAAAAGTCTTGCCATATTTCAGAATCTTTCTGATACAATAATTCTTGAGACCTGAACATGTTAAGGGTAAGGGTTCCTGCATACAAAGCACATTATGTTATGGATGAGTGGTTCCTTTGGAGGTCAAGAATGTGGCTTTCATCCAAATCATCAGGCCAATCAGAGGAGTTTAGAGGTGATATGTTTTTGAGCCATTGGTCAGCAGTTGCCACTGATGCTTGCGTCCAATCAGCTGTACTCAAAGCAGACAGGCTGAATCAAGAAAATGTTTTCATCAAGATTTTGGATTAGTGATGTGTATTCATGAGCCTCAAAGAAGAGTGGAACCAAAGGTGTGTTCTAAGAGATTCAAATCTCTTATCATCCCATTCAAGCAGTTTGAGGAGAGTCCTAGATAAAAGTTAAAGTTTCAATATGTGTTTGAATATCATAAATATATGTGGAATCAAAAACTCACATTTGGATAGGTCTTATGAAGGCTATATATTGATGCAGATACCGGGAAAGCAGAGGTGGGAGATAGGTGATTTTATTTTCCCCTTTCCAATCATTTTCTGAGTTTTTTGATATTTTGTATGAACACAAACTTTTTTGCCTCTCCAAAAGAAATTCTGGTAAGCTTTTGGAATTTTGACCAGTTTGATAGACATCTCCTCAGTTCCTCTTAAGGGCTGGCCACAACCACAATGGTAAACAAAGAATCTGTCAGCTTTTCTGACAAGTTGATCCATTTTTAAATTGAATTTTCAACCCAGACAGTATTAAGAAGATCAGCATTGTTTTCAGATAGCTGGGAGGGGATGGTGTAGCTGAAGGGATCCCTGTGTGAAAGTCATGTTTTTAGGAGCCACTTGTCTGAGTATTTCTGGTGGTAGGATTTGGAGCACACAAGTTAGTTGAAGTTGAGTTTGGTGCACTTGGGGTCATCATGGTAGGCGCATTTCAAGAAGGGTGGAAGGTTTTCTCCTTGGGTCAGCTGAGAAAGAAGTTGGCCAACATACATGAATGTTTGCTGAATGACCTGGGTGATCTATTTTATGGTGATGATGTGGGAGTTGACTTGGAGGGTGGTGCAACTAGAATCCAACCAGTGATTATGGGATGGAATCATTTTACTGTAGGAAACAGAGGTGAGGAGGTTCATCCAGGACCGCATGAAAGAGAATGGCATGTTGAGTTTTGTTTTTGAAAGATATTTCAAAATCCAATAGAATTCATTTGATAGCTGTTTTGAGATGATCTGGGCATTAAATGTGATATAAATGTTCTTTGCAGCATCAAGGCTATGCAAAATGACTAGCTCTACACCAGCCAATCTAACACAAAAATGGAGGGTTGAGATGATGCCAGTGAGATGGCTGGGAGAATAATAAGACCCATTTGGTTTGAGGGAAAGAAAAGACAGAAACTGCATGACATGAAAATGACTACCTAAGCCACAAAAGGGTAATTCATGAATGAAGAGGGAGACAAAATCTTGGTTAATGATGTGGTACTCAATGGGCTATTCAAGGGAAATTAGACTTGGGATGTGATCAAGAATGGGAAAAGATTTGGGCGGAAGGGGACACAAATCATAAAAGAAGGATGTGTTTTTGACTGGATGCTAAGGATTTAGGACAGGAATTGGGATACAACATGGGCATATCTCTTGAAATTATCATTATCTTTCAAGCGCTTGATTGATTTTTCATTATGGTGTGTTCTAAGATAAAAATAATAGATTAATCAAATTTCTTAAAAAAAATCAAATTTAATCCAAAAAATTACAGATCTTCAGTCATGACCATAAGCCTTAATTGACTGGGCACCTCACCAAGCATTTTATTCATATATTTGAGCCAGCGGTTGAAAGCAGTGTTGATATGTGAGTAGCTGCCAGAGGTTGGAGCTGTAAGGGACAGCATTTCAGAGTTGAAGAGCCCCAAGTCATTTCAGCAGGATTCAATAAATGAGTGGATGCTTGTTTGGTGGATCCATGAGGAAATATCTCTGATCTCATGGGAGTTGGGAGAGGTCTGATCTGGAAAAGCTGGTTTAACAAGCATGAGAGGTAGCTGAGCAAGAGCTTTGGAAGTTGAGCTGTTCAAAGGTGTTGAGGCAGGAGTGATTGAAGAACTGATTTCTGGGAGAGGACCAGTGGTGACTTGAAAAAATCTTCTGTGATTGTGCAGGAAGAGATTTGGCACCAAGCTTTTTTTGAATGCATCTTCCAGTTGCTTGAAGGGTTTTCTGAGAATAGACAACATCAAGAGTTAGAAACTAATTTCATGAACTGAGGAAAATGAAAAAGAACCTAACCAGATGAGGATTTTGCTGATCAGAAAAGGGAATACATGGATGATTGAACTGTGCAGGCATAGTTGAACAGATCAAATAAAATTACAAGGAACATTTGGATGCACTCAAATGGAGAAATGGGGATTTCCAATAGGTAGATCACCTTGGGAGGGTCTTCTTTTAAGTGGGAAAGAATTTTTTCAAAAGATTTCCTGTTGAGATATATTTAGTGTTTGTCATGAAGATTGCTGGGGAGTTCCTTGAAAGGTATGCCAATGTGGCAACTTGGGTTGGTGCATACCAGGATGTTGGCCCTATGGTTAAAAAGGAATCCATATTGACTGAGACCAGGAATATCTATAAAACATAATATCAGGGCTATTAATTATTTTGGAAAAAATTAAGGAGATCTAGCTTACTGGAAATCTCATGTACCATAGGAGGCACCTTGTGCAAAGGAGTTTGTCCAAGAACTGGAGCCAAGGAGGAGGAAGAAGAGATGTTTGTTTTAAATCTTTTTTAATGTTTGAAAAATTGGTTGGCCTGGGGGGTTGAGTATGTGCAAGATTGCTGAGGGAATTCAAAACTTCCATTTAGTCTATGTGATGGTGTTGTTCTGGCAATATTTGGTAGTGATGGAGGACTGATGAGTTTTTCTGACATGGGTTTTCCTTTGGGAAGCAGTTTCAAATGTAATATCACATTCTGAACATAGAAAAGGCATGATGAAAAGATTTTTTTTGTTATTCAGTCACAGGGAAAATATGATTTGAGTTTGAGTGGTAATTACAATTGGAATTTGGTAGGAGAGTGGTTTGCAGACTGAAAAAATTGGGGCAATTGGGTATTTTCATTTGGTTCAATATGCATGTAAGTGGGGTCTTTATATTGGCAAAGTAAAACCTGATGTGTCATATTTGGGGTTTGTAGATCAAGTAAAATGGGCCCCAAGCTGAAGTCTTACTCATAACCCAATGAATCCAGTTCAAAAAATGAGAGGTTGTCTCATGAAACAAAATAGCCACTTTTTGTAGCATTTTATTGTGAGGAACAAAGTGACTGCTGCTGCCATTGTTGATTGAGGTTGAATGTGCAACTCAAGAAGCAAATCAAATTTTTCCAATACTTATCTTTTTTTGGGGAAAATGGGCTATAATTTCATATTTATCAAGAAATCCATGTTTGAATGTATAGGGAGGCCTTTTATTTGATTTCTTATGTTTCAGATTAAAATATTTAGCTCAACAAAATATAAATTATTAAGCAAAAACATAAAACACTTTAGTAAATATACTTGATCCTGTATCTAATGAATAACTGTTTTATTTCTAAGATTTCAGTTGTAAAAACTCATGTATTTTTTCAAATTCTCATCAGATTCATTCAAATTGGGGAATTTTAAAGACATGTTACTTAGAAGGTCATGCTATAAGAAGAAATATTCCTGAAACAAAAAAGAGTAAGTCAGTGTCAGAGATCAATTCAAAAAATAAAAAGACTCACAAAGGCAGATTGAAGATTTGTTTATCACAGGTGTATTTGTGATGCAAGCCTTAAGAATACCCCTTAATTGGAGCATGCATGATCAACTTAACTCAGAAGAATAAAGCATTTTCTCATTAAAAATTTTTAAGACACAGTGTTTTGAAAATCCCACAGGCACATGCTCACAAAAAAAATCATCAAGATTCAAAGCTGAATTCAATTAAACTAAGAGACAAGACAAGAAAAAAAACCAATCCATAAAAGACACAACATAAATCATCATCATCATCATTATCATCATCATATTCTTCTTCTTATTCTTCTTCTTCTTCTTCTTCTTCTTCTTCTTCTTCTTCTTCTTCTTCTTCTTCTTCTTCTTCTTCTTCTTCTTCTTCTTCTTCTTCTTCTTCTTCTTCTTCTTCTTCTTCTTCTTCTTCTTCTTCTTCTTCTTCTTCTTCTTCTTCTTCTTCTTTTTCTTCTTCAACCAGAGGATGAAGATAATTCAACTTCAACTTGGTGGTGAGGGTAGAATGGGAAGTAGAGTATGTAGCAGTAGGGGCAGTAACAGAATGAGAAACAGCGTCAGAGGACATTCTAGAAGATGAAACAAAATTAAGCTCATTGGAGATATCTTTGAGGATTGCAGAGGCAATATTAAAATCAGTGATGGATTATTTGAAATGATGAGCTGCAGCAATGAAATCTAGGCTATCACTAGCAAAACCCCATTTTTTGAGGGAGTATATAATGAGAGAATCCAGATGGAAGAAAGGCCTGGAACAAGGGGACCAAGAAGGAGGTTTTTTTTATTTTTGTGGATATCAGCCAATCTACATCCAGTCATAATCATGAGGTATGCAGCATCAAGATTGAAATTTCCCCAATTATCCCAGACATGCCACAAAGAGCAGGAGCCAAAAGTAGCAAAGAGGCCCAAGGCCCCAAAGGCCATCTGCCTGATATTCCTCCATCCTGAAGGCTGGATATTAGCAGAGGCCAGGATAGTTTTTTCTGAAGCTGATAAAAACTTTTCAAAGGACTGGGAGGTTTCAGTTTTTTGATGGGCCTTTCTTTTTTCATCAGCTGTTTGAAACCAAAGGCAGGCCACAAAGATTTAATAGATCCTCTTCCTGATCCAGAAGATTCCTTCATGGTGAGAGGAGGCCTTTCAAGTGTTTTTTCCATGGGGGAGAGAAGGTTGATTTTGGAGATTAAGTGTGCAGTGACTGCTTCACAAGCTTCAGGAGATGTTGATCAGATGCTGCAGTTGAGTTTTGGAGTTGATTATAGAGACAAGAGGACCCGGATGGAGGAGGAGATGGTGGCCTGGATTTTTCCAATGGAGCCCCTGGAAAAGAGATATTCCTGGGACTGATTAGGGCCAAGATGGGGTTCATGGTTGGAACTGCAGGTAAGGATCAGCCAGGCCTTAAAGTAAGTATGAGCCTCAGCAGAGTGATTTTCCTTTTCCTTGGAGAGCCTGGACCAGTTGATGGAGGAATTGGTGACCCAACCCAGGGATTATCAAAGGAGAGCTGGATCAACCTGAGCACTTTTAAAGCAGAAGAGAATGGATCAAAAAGGTAAATCAGGAGAAGGGAAGGAAGATAAAAAAACACTTACACATTCTGAGAAAATTAAAAGTTTTTTCAGAATCAAGCACTGGGGCCAGTTTGCCAAGAATCCTAAGGGAGTCCATGTCCATTTTTTGAAGAGGAGGAATTCAGGGCCAAATGGAGATGAGCCCCTGGAGATATTTCAGCAGGTGATAAGGATTTAGAGAAGCACCAGGGGATTTTGAGATGAGAAGTACCATAACTTCTCTGTCTTGCTTTTTTTGAGCATAGGACAGGCCTTGAACCAGAGCTGGAAGGGAGGCAGTCAGACAATTTCCAAAGAAAAGGTGAAGAAAAAGATAAAAACTTACTAGAGGGGAGCACTAAATGCTCTTGTTGAGAGGCATGAGTCTTTGGAATCCTGTATTCATCAAACGAAGCAGCTATTTAACCTGGGAGAAGAAAACAAGTGAGTCAAGATGGCAGAAAGAGGAGAGAAAAAAAAAGAACAAACCAGGATGAGAGTCCTTAGCTTTCTTGGATGGCCTTGAGGGGTCAGTAGAGGAGAGGTTGACAGTAGCCTGATCATTGAACAAAGTAGAGGAGAGGTTGACAGTAGCCTGATCATTGACAAAAGTAGAGGAGAGGTTCTTTCTCTTTTTTCTCTGAGCAGGAGTTTGCTGGGAGGCAGAATCTGAGGCTGAAGAAGGACAAGGAGTTTGAGCGGGAGATTTGATTCTGGACCAGGGGATGTCCTTTCTTCCAGCAGACTCAGCCTTAGAGATGACAGGCCTGAATCTGGCAATAAAGCACTTGATAATTTCAAGTTGGGCATTGACCATGTCCCTGGAAAATCTGTTTTTAGGGTTGAGATTGTCAGGGGTATCCTTGAACAGCTTTTCCAAGCTGGAAAGAGTCTGATTCCCTGTAAAAAGCTGAAAGAAGAACCAGGATTCAGCAAAGGCATTAGAAGAAAACTCCAAGAAAAAACTTACAAAGCTGAAACATTGATTTTGCCTCATCCAAGGCCTTTTTTTCAATGGACTGAGTTGGAGGTGGAGGAGCACTGGTGGTGGGCTGATATTGAGAGTTGAAAGTTTTACCAGAAGTGGCTGGAGTGGGGCTGGGTGGATGAGGGCTGGAGACAGGGGGCTGACCAGGCTGAAGAGGTGCACTGAATGTATCTTGAGGAACCAGAAAGTCCTTTTAAAGATCTCTGGCTGCTTCAGAGAGGGGGGAGGAGTTTGGGTCTCTGATTGAGGAAGAGTGAGCAGATCTGGTTGATTCTGCAGAATAAATGTTTTTATGATGAAAGATTGTGATTTCAATAAGAGGATGAATATCTCTGAAGGCTTTTAGTTGGAGGTTTTGAGCAGTAAGTTGAAAGTATCAGTGCAATAAGACCTGATGGATTTTCAAGTAAACAGTTAAAAAGGCCCCCTTTTTATAGGCAAGAGGGAAGAAAAAGCAGACCTTATGGGTGCTCAAGAATAGAAGGAAATAGAGTGGTAGAAAATGATTGAGATCTCACAAAAAATATACCAATTCTCACAATCAGGGAAAATAATTGCACAAGTATGTTCCTCTTGTGTGAGAAGAGCTATAAAAGATTATTCCCTGCCACATATTTAAACCTTTTACTCTTCTAACGCAAGAGGAACATACTTGCGCAAGTATGTTCATATTGTGTGAGACTAACTATGACAGCTTATTCCCTGCCACATAATTAAACCTTTTACTATTATCACAAGAAGGGAACATACTTGAAAAAGTATGTTCCTTTTTCATGAGAAGAGCTGGTACATCTTATTCCATGACATATAAAGGAATGTTTTACTATTCTTAGGAGAAGGGAAAATACTCGCAAAAGTATGTCCCTCTTTCATGAGAAGAACTGATACATCTTATTTCATGACATATGAAGAAATGTTTTAATCTTCTTACAAAGAAGGAACATACTTACGCAAGAAAAGTTAATCTTTGCCTCTTCTGTGGAAGCAGCCTATTGAAAATTCAACTTCAATCAACAGTCCCTGTATTCCTATGTGAAATTATGCCTCTTGAATGTGTATGCAAACCATATGCCTTAGAGAGCCCACACTCCGTCTATTTTAAAATGGGAGTGAAATCCTGCAGGTCTGTCCCTCTGAGTGGTACAATTTGCATATGCCTTGTGCAACCAACAGCGCATGCTGGCTAGTCAATGGTACAATTGCTGCGTACCTTCATGCTTATGTAATACTCTTGGGATGCTTCTGGTGTTGTTTACATCAGGATGTCTGCCAAAATTTCTGTTTCATCCATTATCATCCATTTAATTGCATTTTCAACATCCTGAAGAACTTTTGCTTGGATTATTACCCCTTGTCTCTGCATCTGGATGTTTCTAATCACCATGAAAATGTGGAAGGGGTATTAAAGGAAATTTCTTATCTCAAAATTCCTGATCTATCTATGGCTAAACAGCTTTTAATTTCTCCATCGGTTGCTGAAGGAATGAAGAAACGGGTCTCTCATTGACATGTTGAGATTGGGCCTGACTTATTAAAGGTCTTTTCTGGAACTTTGATGGAAGACTCTTGTGGAACAGACCCAACCTCAGATTCCAACATTTACTCCTTTCCTCTTGGTTTTGTTCCTTGTTATCTTGGTGATTCAACTAAAACTGTTTCACTCCTTGTCAATTCTGGTTCTCAGATCAACTTAATTTTTGATGCTATGGCCTTCAAACTCAAGCTTAGTCCTAGGGTCAGCTTCAATTCTACAGTTTATGGGATAGGGAATCAATCTTGCAAGTTGGTTGGTATTTCTGAAGATGTCCCAGTTTGAATTGGTCAAAATGTTGTTGGAACTTGTCACTTCTGGATCATTTGCTTGGAAGGTCCCATGATCTTGGGGCCACCATTCTTAATGGATTTTAGTTCTCCCCTCATGTTTTCTGATCAATTTGGGGAGAGAATCCTCCTCAATGATGCTTATGGTATAAAAATTGAATTTCCTCTCTGCTCTTTGGATTCTGGTTGTTGGGAAAGAGATTTCCCTGGTAATACTACTAAAGTGCTTTTTAAGGGAAAGCAGAAGGATAATTCCAATTCCTCTCATTTTTTATTGGAGTAGTTGATCCTACTGATATTTGTAGTTCTTCTCAGCCTGAGACTTCAAATCAAGGATCAAATATCATCCCAGAGGCTTATTTTTATTTTTTCTCATCATTTTTGCCTGATCTGGAAATTATTTAAAATAAAAAAATGTCAAAATAGAAAATTCAAAAAATATTTCTTCTCTTTCTGGATCTGTGGTGTCTTCTTTTCATTGTAATCTTAGGTCAGATAAATCTCCTCTCAGTTCTGGTTCAAATCTCTGCAATGAGTATAAACTAGACCCTGATCTTGATTCTATTCTTGGTGGCTTTGTTTTGGAGGAATATGGGCTTCAGTGGAGGAAATTTGGGGTAGAAGTAAGTCCTCCCAATGGTGCACCGCTAGGGAAATCTTCTACCATCATTTTTGAAACCCTACCTTGTGCCACATATGTGAGCAAAGTGTTATCTCCTGGTTCTCCTTTTATGGAATGTTGATGTTGAATTCATGGCTAAAATGAGCTGTGTGGCACGGGTACAGGGATACACCTGAGCCACGCAGACCCCACACAATTTGAGTGGGTTGGGCTGTACTCCACACGGCACTGCACAGCCATGTGGTGGCCGCACAACTACATTTGAGCTGTGTAGAGCCCCACATGGCTCAAATGTAGTTGTTTTGCCATGCCACACAGCCAGCCCAACCACATTCAAGTTGTGTGGGGCTCTACACGGCTTGAATGTAGTCCTGTAGCCATGCCACATGGCTACAAGTCTGGTGGGCAAAAAAATGAAATTAAAATTAAAAAAAATAAAGGGTATAAAATAAACCAAAATAAACTAAATAAAAATACAAAAAAACAGAAATCAACCAAAAGATCAAAAAAGGTATATTGTTTGGTTAAAAATAATCAAGAAATAAAGTAAAAATAAGTCAAAATGAATAAAAAAACAAAAAAAAAAAACACTGAAGGGGCTGCTTACCCCCAAACATGGCTCAAAAGCGCTGTGTATGGGGGTACACAGCTCCAATACACCGTGTACGGCGTGTATACAGCCCCCTGGGGGTTGTGCGTCTAGACACATGTTTTTGCCGGCACAGGTGTCTTGGATGCGTGTATGGGCCCCCATGTGTCCATTGGGCTGTGTAGGCCCCTAAATGACTCCAACACAACTAGGAGTTGTGAATTTAACATCACCCTTCAAGGATGTTGCGCAACATTGGACGTGGAAAATGTTGAAACTTGGTCTCAGTTTTTGTATTTGAGTTTTTCTGGTCAATTCTTTGAGGAAACAAGAACTTCTCTCTTTTGATACCAAGTATAAGCCATTTTCAAAAAATTTTCAACAAGCTAACCAGCCTATGCCTCTCAACCTCAATCCTCCTCTCATTTTCCCTCCTTTATCTTGTGATCCCTACTTTGGTTTATCTCAATCTCTTACTGATACCTTTTTTCCTCATGATTGTGTGACTGAAGAGCGTCTGAAGGTGGTTAACTTTGGTCCGGATGGATGGCTTCTTCCTGATGAGTTGAATTTGATCAAAAATTTCTTATCTATAAGGGAAAAATATATTTCTTTCTGTGAAGAAGAGAGATTTATCTTAAAAGAATCCTATTTTCTCCCTTATATCATCCCTGTAGTTGAACATGATCCTTTGCAAAAGAAAAAGATTCTGATCCCTGCTGCTAAAGTCAATAAATTTATCAAGTTGGTCCACAAACAAGTTTGTACTGGTCTATATGAACAGTCAACTTCCAGTTATTCCAGCCCTGTCTTCTGCGTCCTCAAGAGTAATGGTAACATTAGAATAGTTCATGATCTTCCACCTCTCAAAAAATTTACTATTAAAGACTCTGTTATTCCTCCTGCCACTGAAGAATTTTTTGAATCTTTCTCTGGGAGAGCTTGCTATGTTCTAGGGGACATTATGGGTGGTTATGGTGAACAATCCTTTCATCCTATCCCTTTCCCTCTCACTACTTTCTATACTCCTCTTGGTCAATTACAACTTACTCAATTGCCTCAAGGTACCACTAATTTGGTTGCAGTCTATCAGGCTCAGATGATTTGGATCCTCCAGGATGAAATCCCTGATCATTCTGGTATGTTTATTGACAATGGCAGAATTAAAGGTCCATTTTGTGACTATGATAATGAGCTCTTACCTTGAAATTCAGGAATTTGTCAATTCATCTGGGAATATGCTACTACTTTGGAAAGGATTCTGTTTCAAATCAAGGAGTCTGGCCTAACAGTCTCTGGATTCAAATTGGCTTCTTGTTTTCCTTCTCTGGAAATTTTCTGTCATGTGGTCTGCAAGGAAGGAAGAAGGATGGCACCAGCCAAAGTCATCAAGATCATCTCTTGGCCCACTCCAATCAATCCCACTGAAGTTAGATGCTTTCTAGGTGTTTTAACTTACTTTTGGATCTTCATTCCATCTTTATCCATAATCTGTGTTCCTTTGTGTTTTCTACTCAGGAAAGAAGCTGAATGGATTTTTACCCAAGCTTTTGAACATTCCTTTCAGTTGCTCAAAAAAATTTTTGGGAAAGATATAGTGTTGAAGAAGATCTCTTATGGACCAGGAGCTGGCAAGATCAAGCTGGCTATGGATTCTAGTTATCAATCTGTTGGGGCTGTTCTTACTCAGGAAGATGAAAATTGTTGGGACCATCCTGCTCTTTATGAATCCTTGTTATTTTCAGATGTGGAGTCCAGATACTCTCAACCAAAACTGGAACTCTGTGACATGGCTCTAATGTTGAAGAAACTTCAAACAGTCCTCTGGGGTCAAAATTTTGAATTAGAAGTGGATGCTCAATCCATCATTGAAATTATCAACGCTCCCAGCCTCCCAAATGCTCCTATGACTCATTGGGTGGCCTTTATCCAGCTTTTCTCTTTTTATATTGTTCATAGGCCTGTAAAATCTTTCACCATGCCTGATGGTTTGTCTTGGCATCCTCTGTTAAAATACGAATGGACTCAGGTAATGGGCATATTAGTGTGTAATCCAAATGGGATGCAAAAATGGGCCTCTACGGCCCATTAGACATCATGTGGGCCATGTGGGCCTATGGGGATGTTATTGGTTTTGGAAATTTGGGCCCCAAAACATGTTTTCCAGGTCTTTTGGGACACAGGCCTTAACAGGCCCACCAGGGTGGATGGGTGACCTTAGCCAGATGGGTTGATTGGGGCATAAATAGGCCCAAGGTTTATTTTGAACACACTTAGCCAGACAGGCTGGCCCGCCAAACTGTAGTTTTTGGGGTCTTTGGGCCTTGGCGGCCCATTGAGGCTGCCGCCCATTTCTGGACGCTTTTTTCCTTCCTGGGCCCGTTGCGGGGCCCTACAGCCCATGCAGGGCCATTGTATGGGGAAGGGGACTCTTTTTGGAGTCCTCCAACCCGCTGTGTGTGAGGCTGTGGCCCCATTTGTGCCACCTGGCTGGTTGTGGCCGTGGTGGCTGGAAGCCCCTGCCTCCCTCCCTCCCCTCGCTTGGTCATGAGGGGGAGGGAGGATGGCTGGTCCTCCCCCTCATTGAGAACCAGCCAGCAACCGTTTGCATGTGGAAACCAGCCAGGGTGGGGGGAACCTCATCACCCTCCCCCTGTTGGTGGTGGAGGGAACAAAGCGGTGGGGGGGATCTGACCACCCTCCCACCAGCAAGCGGGGCACTCTCCCCCCTCCCCGTTACCAAGGGGGAGGCACCAAGAGCTGGGGGGACCTGATCCCCCTCCAGCCCATCTTATTTTGACGGTCCGCCTGGGGAAAATTGCGCCCCAGGAAACCGGCGGGGGATTTAACTACCTCTTCTGGTCACCTAGGTAGGAAAGAGGGGGGAGGGGCGGCATGTCTGCGGGTTACACCCCCCCCCTTGTGAGCTTGAGAGCGGACCCAGATGAGTTCTGGGTCCCACCTGGTCCATGTTAGGGGCCAGCGGCTGGTTGAATGAGGCAACCAGCCTGGTAAGTGAGGTCACAGAGGTAACTGTGCTGGTTGTAAGGGACAACCAGCCAGGGTATGAACAGCAACAAGGGCTGTTTCAGCCCAGTAAGGCTGGAAACATCAAACTCAACCGGTACAGGCTTGTCATAAGGGTTCAGGGACTAATGCCAAGTGGGCTGAGTAAGCTTAAACCAAGTAACAAGGCTTGTAGAGCCTGTAGAGCCCATTTTGGGCGGAATATTTGCCTTTTTCTTGTCATTACATGGGCTCCACATGAGCACCATCTTTTTTATTTAAGGAGCTCTTCTCCCTGTTGTTTTCTATCCATTCATTCATCAATTAATTCACATTCACAAGTGTGCCATCACCTCTGCCTCATGTTAGGGATCAATCATAAGAAATTATTGTCTCATAATTTCTTTTGCTTTGAGTACTGCTCTTTGACTAAGCTTGTGGGCCAATAATTTTCACACATTATCAATAAAATCATCATTATTACTTCCAAGCAAAATAGACCCTTATACCTTACTCTGTAAAACCTCAAAGACCTCAAGTTTTCCAAGAAGATTTCCTATATCCCAGAGTCCAGCTCCACCAAGATTGTTTTGAATGGTCAAAACTATAGTGCTTGGTCTGTCTTAATGGACAGTGAGTTTGACAAAATTTTTTGTGGGTAGATTATGGATGCAGATGAAACTTTGATTAGTTCAGAGTTAGAGAAGAATTCTTATCATCTCATTCTTAGGCATTTGGATGAACCTCATATAGCATGGGTTGCTGAGACTTTAAAGGAGGAACAGAAGAGGATGGGTAGCATTTTATGGAAAATTCTCAAGTCCAATTATGCTGGGAACTCTTTCCATAAGAAGGGGATTGCCTTCAATAAATTGTTCAAGTTGAAATTTTCCAACTGCAAACAATTTGTGGGAGAGGAAAGATCAATTATTGCTAAGTTCAATTCATCTGGGCTGAACATGGATCCTGAGTGTTTGTCACTCTTAATTCTTCAAAATCTACCAAAAGAATATGAGTCCTTGGTTAGGATTATATCTCAATTAGATCCCCTTCCTGGAGAAGAGGATGTGCTTAGAAGGATTGAAAAGGATGATCTTCAATTTAAAATGAAGGAGGGAACAGGAACTGCTCTTGTGGGCAAGACAGGAAAATCCAGGAAGAAGGAAAAGGCAAAAAGGGATTTATCAAAGGTCTTGTGTTATAATTGTCAGAAGAAGGGGAACTATGCAAAGTATTGCAAGGAGGCCAACAAGAGGAAGAAATCTGAGGAAAGTGAAAAGGAAGACAAAGAGGTCAACCTTTCCATGAAAAATGTTGCTATGGTGGCATTGAATGTTTCAATGGAACAAGCTTTTGAGGAACAAGCCCCCAACAAGAAGGCTAAAATCAATGAGGATCAAGAAATGGACTTGATTGATTATGAAGTACGTAATATTAAACTTGATGATAAGAACTTATCAGTGGCTGATAATTCTTCTTTCCTTGTAGGAGGATTGAAGGAGGATTTTCTTTTTCTGATTGATTCTGGTTGTAAAGACCACATGTTTTTTGAGCCAAATTTGTTTTCAAATCATAGAGATTTTGATGGTGTTGTAAATATTGGCCAAAAAGGAAGAACAATTCAGATTAAAGGAATTGGAAAATTTATTCTTGCAAATCACTTGGGTTTCAAAATATCTTTTAATAAAGTGTTCTATGTACCAGATTTGCCGAATAACCTGGTGTACCTTGGAGTTCTCTGGAAAAAAGGTTTCCTGATTTGTTATCTTAAAGAAGATATGTTTGTTATTTATTTGAATGGGAGAACTATCCTGAGTGGACAAGTTCAGAATAAGTTTCTCTGTGAAAACTTGTTCAAGTTTTCAGCTCTGAGCGCTGTTGCTCACAATAGAAGCGGCCATAAGGTAAAGGAAAGCAACTGTGGAAGTGGAAATTTAGGGCCCAAGACCAGGAATGTGTTCTCAAAGAGTAGAGATTGCACAGAAGTTCCTAGAGAGGAATTTTCCATTGATTTTGCAGGGCCATTTTCACCAGTGTCCCTGGGGGGGGCAAAGTACTTCATCAATTTGGTTGATACAGCAACTAATTATGTTTGGGTAAAACGAATAAGATCAAAGGATCATACCACAGAGGAGGTTTCAGTAATCTTCAAAGTCTGGAAACAGAATGGTTTGATGAGGGAGATCAAGGGGGTTATTGTTTGTATTTGTTTCATTTCATCTTCACTAAATCTGCCGTGCTCTATTTCTTTCTGTCAACAAGTGTCTCACTCTGCTGCTTTAGCCATGTCATGTCTGCTGTTCTATCCTTTCTTCTTTCTCGTCTTAAGCTGTCACCTGTTCTCTTTTCTGTCTCTGGTTCTCATGGGTGCCACAGCACTCTTTCGTGACTACCATGACCTGAACGCAGGCGCGGGACCCTCACTGTCACCTGTCACCTACTCCCACACCCGGGTACGACCGCTTCCACTGGACCAAATCTGCCTAAGGCCTACATTCCTTATCAGCTGCTCCTTTTTTTTTCTCCATCTGATCCAATTTATTCAAGACTCTCAACCAACTCCGGTTAGATCAATCTACAACTTGACTTTGTTCATCAGATCACCTTTGGATCAACTCTTGAGTAGGTATTTGGATATTCTTCAACTCAATCTCAGGACTGTATAAGCTGATGGGCTCCTTCTGAATCGGAAAGATATCTTGGGTCATTAGTGTGATAAGCTACCATCATAATACTCTACTCAGTCCTCTCAAGGGCCATTACCCTGCTTGTGGAGTTTCAGCTCCTGTTTTTTTCCTTCCATTGTTTCCTGTCTTAGTGTCTATTTGGATCTTGGCTGTTCCTTTCTGATTCTATTTTTCATGTGCAATCTCAACAGCCTGGTCCAGGTTTCCCAAGTTCTCTATTTATTTTACACGGTTAAAAGCCAAAAATGGATCAAACGAGCTCAACCAACCTGGCAAGAACCACCAAATCTCCTGGACCAGGAGTTGAAGGAAATTTCAAGGCGTTAGCACTCAAATCACTAATGGAATCAACTCCTTTGCTCACTGAGACAAACTACTCAATTTGGAGAAAGAAGATGGAGCGCCTATTCAAAATGCAAGGAATCCTCAATCAAATCAATTCCCATGACCCTCTTGCAGTTATTCCCAATGACGAAAAAATGGCCGGTTACCTCATGTCAAAACTTGAGCCTGGAACCCATACCAACATCATCACACCAGAGAATGAAGATTCGTCAAAGTTGATTTGGTTGGCTGCCAAGAATCATTTTGCCTCCAGTCAAGCCGCAAATTGGGCCAGAATGTTTTTCAACTTTCTGTACCTTGGCTTTGATCAAAACAACATCGACGACTTCGTCACTTCTGTCAAAGCTCACCTTGGAAAGCTTGATGAAGTGGGAATAACCTTGCCTGATGATATATTCAGCTACCTTATCCTTTTCAAACTTCCTGATTCTCTCAAAACCATACATTCTCAAATAATGCACTCAGGATGCAAACTATCAGTAATGCTTGTGCTAAACCATCTTGTTCAGCATAAGAATGAAGTACAATCTAAAGCCACTGATACATCCAATACCAAAACTGCTATGTTCCACTCCAACAACTTGAGGGAATTGGATACCCCCAGATGCGAAAATGGTAAACAAAATCCCGCAGTTGTAAGACTCCAAACGGTGCTAAGCCGTGGCAGTTCTGTGGAGGGGAAAGGTGCTGTTTAGGCTGCCCTCCTAGGAGTTACAATAATATTTAAATGTAACCGGAATCAAGGTCCAGAACCTTATGGATGAGAAAGCAAAGTAAGGGAAGAGGATAAGAGTTGTTGGTAGCAATGGAAACAACACTATCTGAGGCAAGATGGTGCAGGTAAAGACTTGAAAAAATAAGTCAAGGTTTGTTCAGAGTTCAATAGAACAAGGCAGTTGTAAGTAACAATGCCCACAAGCTAGTAACTCTGGTCGTCAGCAGCTGATTAGGAAAGATCAACTCAATCCCAACCAACCTCCAGGTTCTCAATGAACCTGCCCAACTCTCCGCAATCAAGCGCTTGAAGGGTACCAGATAACTGTGGGAGGCTGAACAAAACAAAAGCAATTTGTTTATGAAGCTCTAGGAGCAAATCAATAACAAATTTGAGCAAGAATATCCCAACACTTCTCAAGGGACTCAAGAATAGCGTGGCGAAATTCAACCTTAAAGAAGAAGGGAGGTATAACACTCCAGGTTTTAAGCTTAATAAAACCTCTTCAATCAAACGTGATTGGCTCCAGAAAGATGATCAAGGAGAGATCAAGACCAGTATGGTCGGAAAAAAGGGATCAGAGTGGTATAACAAACTCAAGAATTCAGACAGACAGGAATTCTTCTTCAACCAGCAAGGCTATTGGTTGGTGATAAGGATCAAGGTCACAAGGAACAGAGTTTGAGTATGGAGGCTCAAAGGATCAAGGGGGCAATCATGGATATACCCGGATAAATGGCTCAGATAGGTGGGGAAGGATGCCCACAGATAAGTTGATTACTGATGATGGTCTGATAGGATGGATGGGATCCTCTGATGCTGGTCCAAAAGGCAGGGGAGAGCCCCTCCTTTTATAGACATGAGGCCCTGTATACTATGTACAAGAGAGATTTACAAATAGGTGCGGGAAAAAATGAAAACATAAAAAATAAAAATAAAAATAAAAAAATTACATGAGAGGAAAAAGAGATGTCACCCGCGTCGAGAATGACCGCGGGCAACCAGATGGACACCCGCAAAAGCGGTCGCGGGTGTCAACAACAGCTTTTGTTGCCCAATCGGCGGCAACAACGGAGTGAAAGTTGCGACGGCCGCAAGCGGTCGCTCGCGGTTGTCGGTCGGATCGGATGATGGGCGAGGAGGGCTAGGTTTGAGGAAGAGTTGGAGGGCGTTGAACAACGAGTAGAGGAAGCTTGAGGATGGGTTTTGATGATCGGAGGGCCACCGTAGGATGATAATGATGGAGGAGGTTTTGGGAAGTTGAGGGCGCTTGGGCCGTGGGAGTAACCGTGCGAGGAGGTGGAACAAAGACTTTTTTGACTGTTGGTTCTCAACCAATGATTAAAATTGGAATGGTTGAAGGACTTGTGGGAGGGAATGTGATGGGAAACAGGCCTTGAACAATTGCTGATAGAGCTCAGCGTGCATGGTCTAGGCAGGGCAATCCCAGAGCAACAATGATTTGGGTTGGGATGAGGATGACGACCGTGGGACTGATGACCAAGCGTGGCAGTCATCGGTTGGCAAGGGGAGCCAGGGGTGTTGGGCGCCAACTGTTCGGGAAG
The DNA here is from genome assembly GCA_025617555.3 of Puccinia polysora. Taxonomy (NCBI): domain Eukaryota; kingdom Fungi; phylum Basidiomycota; class Pucciniomycetes; order Pucciniales; family Pucciniaceae; genus Puccinia; species Puccinia polysora. Next base: position 128,493 of record CM062633.1, read on the forward strand.
AGGTGAGGAGGGGGATCTGGTTTGAGGGGGAACCGGAGGTGATCGTGACGGTTGAGGCGTACGAGCAACAATGTGACGCGTGTGAGGTGGAGCTGTTTGTGACCGTGATGACGGGTGAGGATGAATTGGCGGCCATATTGTTGGTGGACTGAGCCAGAGGACTGGATTGGCGGACCATATTGCCACCCGTTGGGGGGGGATTGGAGGCTGAGAGTTGTTGGTTTGGTTTAAACAAGTGAATTGAGGTGGAGGATGGATGACAGGGGCCGTGAGCGTGATGGTGGAGAAAGAGAGTAGTAGGGCCACTTCTGGAGGGAGAGGGGGAAGAGGAGGAAGAGGATGGAGGGGGTATGATGGGGATCGTCAAAAGTGATTTGACGATTGCTCGCGTCTCCAAAAGTCCGGGCCGCAAGCGCGACAAGTGGGAATTGAACATAGGAAGAGGGGATCGAAGCGGAGAGACAGGCAAGAGACCTGTCCTAGACCGCTAGGACAGGGAGAAGTTGAGAGATGAAGGGAAATGAAGGTACCCATAGGGGTACAACCGAAAAAGATATTTTTTTTTTCTTTTTTTTTCGTGGTGTCACGGATTGGTCACCACACCGTCAAGTCTCATCCTCCTTTTTCGTGCTGGGTTTAATTCCCAGAACTTAGGCCTGAGCAATCTTCAAATAAGGGAAGACGTGGAATCAAAAAGAAACATCCGGCTGAATTGCATTATCATGACTATTCTTTTTTTTGCGCCTCGAATTACCTGATGGAGGTCCATGCAGATCGTTACATCTTAGATAGTGGCTGCTCTATTCATATGTTCCATGATTGAAACTCGTTTCTAAAGCTAACAGAGGAGTCCGGGGAAGAATTTATCAAAACTGGGAAGAAAGGAGAAGGAATTGCTATCCAAGGTCTGGGCACAGCTGTCCTCAAAAGCGCCGGAAAGACTGTCCACTTGGAGAATGGAGCTTGGGTAGCAGATGCGACCGTTAACATAATATATCTTGGTGCTCTACTTCTGAAAGGGTGTAGCTTAAGGGTGAACTCTAAATCAATTCCGCCGACCTTTGACCTTATCAAGACAAATGTCCCTGTCCTATCCGGTAGCATCGAGAAAAATCTTCTCATGATTCAGTCTGAGAAGTTCAAGAAATCTTCTGCTTCAACAACTCTGACTGATAAATTCAAAAAATCCATGTCCTGCAACCTTACCGTTGCCAACCTCAACAAATTACATCTCAAACTTGGACATGCCAGCGTCAATTGAATGGAGAAGCATCTCGGTTCTTCCATTCAAAAAGAAGTATTAAAGTCTTTCAAATGCCTTGCCTGTAAGAAAAGTAAGATTGACAAAGCTCCATTCAACAAGGATCAGCAACCCGCAGTGAGAGTTTTCAATTGACTTCGCCTGGATCTGATGGGTCCTCTCAATCCCACCAGCAAGGGGGGAATGAGATTTGTTCTTACTGTCATGGACAATTACTCGAGCTACCTTTCAGCTTTTCCTCTCCCTTCAAAGGATACCGCAACTGACACCATTAAGTTTATCCTAGAAAATGAAGCAAAAAATAAACAACGGTACCCAATTTAAATTGTTTCCGACGGTGGGGGAGAATTTGTCAATGAATCAATCAAAACTTCCTCAAATCAAAATCCATTAACCATCTGGTTAGCAAACCCTATCACTCCCAACATAACGGGAAGGCTGAACGAGCAAACCGCACCATCATGGAATCACTGAGATCCGTATTTAGCTCAACTAAATTGCCCACAAATTGCTGGAACGTTGTTGTCCAGAGCTTCTTCCTGGCGCTGAACCAAATACCATTGGAAAAAGGGGGGCCGACTCCTTGGGAAGTGTTTCACAAGAGTAAGTTGCCGCCTGATTATCTCAAACCTATTGGTTCCTCAGTAGTCTACCTGCTCAATCGAAGCAATCGATTGAAACTGGATGAGAAAGGTGAAGAAGGAATTTTTATTGGTTACGTTCCTAGGTTCCTTTCTTACAAAATCCTGTCAAAATTGGGGAAGATTGTCGAAACCAAGCATGTGAAGTTTCTTAAGGCTCAAACCATCCAAGGTCTTCCATTATCAGACGACGTCGAAATCTTTGAAATGAGTTCAACTTCCAAAGCTGTCAAACCACCTCCTGTCAAATCAACCTCGCCCTCTGAAGACCCGGGCACTGAGGACCTCATGGAATTCAAGCCTGAGATTAGCGGCCTAATGGATAACGACACTTCAAACACTGATGACTCTTCAGCTGGAGTACTAGAAACTCTAAAACCCAACCTACGGGATAGATCCAAACTAAAGGGCCCAGAACGATACGGTTATCACCATGAAACTCCTCCAAAAAGCATAAAAGAAGCGCTAAAACTACCTCACTGGATCCCCCCCATCAAGAAAGAGTTAAAGACCATTGAAGACCTTGGGGTCTGGGAAGATGCGCACAAGTCTGAAGTAACCAATCCCCTGAACACCACGTGGGCCTTCCGTAGCAAGGAAGATATTCACTTGGGTGAGACTTCTCTAAAAGAGAGGGTCTGTGTCCAAGGGTTTAATCAGAGATATGGTATTGACTATTTCAACACCTTTGCCCCCACAGGGAAAGTGGCTTTGTTACGAGCTCTCCTCAGTTACTCGGTCAACAAAAATCTCAAAGTACTCCAATTTGACGTAAAGGGGGCTTTTCTGCATGCACCACTGGAGGAGAATGTATTCATTAAGACTCCAGAGGGTTCAACGAGAAAGTCCAAGTACCTGAAGCTGAACAAATCCCTGTACGGCTTGAACCAGGCACCCCTCAACTGGTACAAGACACTCAGCTCATGGATTAAAGAGAACGGCTTCAAAGAAAGCGACAGCAATCCGTGTCTTTATCTTCATGCAGATAACATCACTGCACTCTTTTTCCATGTTGATGACCTTGTGGTTGTAGGGGACGCTGATGGCTTCAAGACAAAGTTTCTCGATAGGTTCAAAGACTCTTCAGCGCATGGGGTAGATACCTTACTAGGAATGAAAGTGGAAATTGGTAAAGACTACATAGCCTTTTCACTTCCAAACCACATCAAAAAAGGCCTGGAAGAGATGGACCTGCTGGAAGCCAAACCAATGAACAATCCCTGCACCTCTGGACTTCATCTTCAGCCCGCCTCTGACCAAGAAATTGAAGATTTTCAAAAACTTGGTAAGAACTATTGATCACCCATAGGGTGACTTAATTTCATTGCTAAGATGGCAAGGCCTGACATCAGTTATGCTGTGTCAAATTTAGCTCGGTTCTCTGAAAATCCAGGTATCTCGCACTGGAGGGAAGTTGAGCATGTGTGGAGATACCTTCTCAAAACTATTGACTATCGATTAGTTCTCCGAACCAGGACATCAGCCACAAGACTAGTTATCTACAGTGACGCGAACTGTGGGGATGATCCCCTTACCCGTTTGTCACAAACTGGATTTATCTGCTTACTCAAGGGGTCACCAATCTACTGGACTAGCCGCCAACAGCGAAGCATTGCTCATTCCTCAACCGAGTCCGAGTGCAATGCACTATCAGCTGGCCATCTCGAAGGACGTTGGATCAATCATCTCATAGGAGAGATCTGGAGAACCAAACCTCAACCTCCGATGCATCTGATTGACAACAAGGGCCTGAATGATAAAATAAAAAAATTTGGTTGCAAGTCTCACGCAAAGTACATCAATATTAAACTAAAGAGCCTGCGCAATGACTGGAACGAGGGGCTCATCAAAATCAAACTGATTTCATCCCAGGACATGTTGGCGGACCCTCTCACCAAAGCAGCGAGTACGGCATCCGTGGATAGACTTGCCAAGTACATTGTATTGTAAAAACTGTCCTGACCGTGTTGGTATTTGTTTCATTTCATCTTCACTAAATCTGCCGTGCTCTATTTCTTTCTGTCAACAAGTGTCTCACTCTGCTGCTTTAGCCATGTCATGTCTGCTGTTCTATCCTTTCTTCTTTCTCGTCTTAAGCTGTCACCTGTTCTCTTGTCTGTCTCTGGTTCTCATGGGTGCCACAGCACTCTGTCGTGACTACCATGACCTGAACGCAGGCGCGGGACCCTCACTGTCACCTGTCACCTACTCCCACACCCGGGTACGACCGCTTCCACGGGACCAAATCTGCCTAAGGCCTACATTCCTTATCAGCTGCTCCTTTTTTTTTCTCCATCTGATCCGATTTATTCAAGACTCTCAACCAACTCCGGTTAGATCAATCTACGACTTGACTTCGTTCATCAGATCACCTTTGGATCAACTCTTGAGTAGGTATTTGGATATTCTTCAACTCAATCTCAGGACTGTATAAGCTGATGGGCTCCTTCTGGATCGGCAAGATATCTTGGGTCATTAGTGTGATAAGCTACCGCCATAATACTCTACTCAGTCCTCTCAAGGTCCATTACCCTGCTTGTAGAGTTTCAGCTCCTGTTTGTTTCCTTCCATTGTTTCCTGTCTTAGTGTCTATTTGGATCTTGGCTGTTCCTTTCTGATTCTATTTTTCATGTGCAATCTCAACAGCCTGGTCCAGGTTTCCCAAGTTCTCTATTTATATTACAGTTATTACTCATTGAGGGGGTGAGTTTTTAAGTAAAGAGTTTGAGAAACTATTGAATGATTATGGTATCACTCATATAGTCACCACTGCTAGTACTCCACAAAACAATGGAATAGCTGAGAGGATTAATAGGACTTTATTTGAAAAATTCAGAACTATTATGGCTCAATATGGTCTACCAAAGTTTTTATGGGCTGAGTTGTTGTGCACAGTGTGTCTGTTGCACAATATTGTAAGTGTTATTGGAAAAAGTCTGCATTATCTGTTTTGGAATTTGCACCCCAAAACATCACACCTAAGAACAACTGGTTGCTTAGTGTATTATAGTTTCCACCATAATGAAATGGTTGGAAAGTTAGATCCTAGAGCCAGAACAGGGGCACTTTTAGGCTATGATTTAATAAGTAAGTCATACGGTATTTATTGTCCAGGGACAAGAAAGGTTATCCATAGTAGGGATGTAAAATTTGAAGAAAGTACCTTTCCACTCAAAAGGAACGAAGATAGTTCTGTTCAGGAATCACAGAAGGAAATAGCATTGGAGCCAATTTCACCAGTAGATGCTGTAGAGAATATCATTAGTGATGATGTTGAGATGGAAAACGTGCCACAGGAGGGTTCAGTACCCGCTTCAAGGGAGTCTGTGGAATCAGAAACTGATGAGCCTCCACCTCCAGTTAGAAGGAGTGGAAGGAAAAGGATACCTGTTGATAGGTATGGGGAATGGAAGTCCCATTATGCTTCTGCAGAATATGAAGAAGATACGTTTTGGGAACAATGTATGCTTAATGAGATTCTATAGTTAAGTCCAGAAATGGGTAATAGGGTTAACCCAACTAGCTTGGGCAAAGCCATGAATTCTGATGACAGAGCCAATTGGAATACAGCTATTTTTGAGGAATTTGATTCCCTGGGAAATAATAGTGTGTTTGAAGTGGTTAAGGGGATTTAGTTCCAAAAGGAAAGACCATTTTTGGGTCTAGGTTAGTGTAAAATAAGAATTTTGATACTAATGGAGTTTTGAAGAGGTTCAAGGCTAGATTTGTTGCACAAGACTTCAAGCAGAAAGAGGGTATTGATTACCAAGAGAATTTTTTGCCAACTGGAAGGCTGTCCACCTTCAGGTACATTATTGCTTTAGCGGTTGAGTTGGGTGAAGAAATCTGACAGGCTGATTTTGTGACTGTATACTTGAATGCAAAACTTGGAGAAGAGGAAACTGTTTATATGTCAATTCCTGACAGTTTCAAGAAATGGCTAGTGGAGACCAAGCCAGAAACTATGAAGAAAATATTTGTGAGAAGTTTCCTCTCAGCAGATAAAGAGGAATATGTACTCAAGCTGTGTAGATCCCTGTATGGATTGAAGCAAGCAGCTAGGTCATGGTATAACACCATGAGTAAGAAACTGATAGAGATTGGTTTCAGGAAAAGTGAGGCCAACCCTTTTCTCTTTGTGAGAAAGGATGCAATTTTTTTTGTATGGGTTGATGACATTATCATTATTGGGAATGGTAAAGAGAGATTCACAGAGGCAATCAAAAAGGATTTCAAGATAAAAGATCTTGGACTGGAAAAACAGGTGCTGGGAATCAAAGTTAGTAAGAGCATTAATGGGATCAAGTTGGATCAAAACCATTATGTGTCAGCTCTACTTAAGCAGTATGGCTTAGAGGATGCAAAGGAGTTTGATACTCCAATGCAGTCTAACATTTGGTTAGAAAAGTCTACAGATGAATAGCATCTGGAGTTGGCCCAATCCGGGAACAATTATAGGTCAGCTATTGGATCACTGAATTCTTTGGGGCAGTGTACAAAGCCAGATATTGCTTATGCAATTGGCATCTTGTCACAAAAGTTAGAGAAAACAAGCATGAGGCATTGTTCAGCGTTTAAGAGAGTTATGAGGTATCTTAAAGGAACAAGCAGTCTGGGACTGCAGTTTTCAAAGTCAGCAAACTTTGATTTGGTTGGTTATTCTGATGCAAGTTGGGCAGATGGTAACACTAGGGAATCAACAAGTGGTTTTGTATTCTTTTTAGGAAAGAATCTAGTGTCATTGATATCTAAGAAGGTGTCAGCAATAAGTCTTTCATCAACAGAAGCAGAGTACAGAGCGTAACTTTCAGCTTCACAGGAGGCAAATTGGTTGAGAAAGGTCTTAGAGAATACTCATAAACCACTGGGGTTTGCGTTTTTAGATTCTGATAATCAGAGTGCCATTGCATTGGCAGAAAACCAAGTGTTCCATTCAAGAACAAAACCTATTGATGTTCATTATAACTATATATGTGATGCAGTGAAATGCAGAGGGATAGTGTTAGGGTACATGCCCACTGGAGCAATTATTGCGGATATCTTGACTAAGGTGTTAAATATGAACAAACATCAAGGGTTTTTGTCTAGTATGCATATGGTATACCTTTTGGATGAAGGGTGTGTGTTAAAATACGGATGCACTCAGGGAATGTGCATATTAGTGTGTAAACCAAATGGGATGCACAAATGGTCCTCTACGGCCCATTAGACATCACATGGGCCACGTGGGCCTATGGGGATGTTATTGGTTTTGGAAATTTGGGCGCCAAAACACGTCTTCCAGGTCTTTTGGGACACGTGCCTTAACAGGCCCGCCAGGGTGAATGGTCCACCTTAGCCAGATGGGTTTATTTGGGCATAACTGGGCCCAAGGTTTACTTTGGAAACACTTGGCCAGATGGGCTGGCCCTCCAAAGTGTAGTTTTTGGGGTCTTTGGGCCTTGGGGGCCCATTGGGGCCGCCGCACATTTGGGGCCACTTGTTTCCTGCCTGGGCCTGTTGAGGGGCCCGACGGCCCATGCAGGGCCATTTTATGGGGCAGGGGACTCTGTTTGGAGTCCTCCCACCCGCTGTGTGCAAGGCGGCTGCCCTGGTTGTGGCCGCGGTGGCTGGCGGCCCCTGCCTCCCTCCCTCCCCTCGCTTGGTTGTGAGGAGGAGGGAGGATGGCAGGTCCTCCCCCTCATCAAGAACCAGCCAGAAACCAGCCAGGGTGGGCGGGACCTCATCACCCTCCCACCTTTTGGTGGTGGAGGGAACAAAGTGGTGGGGGCGCTCTCCCCCTCCACCCCCGTTACCAAGGGAGAGGAGCCATGAGCTGGGGGGACCTGATCCCCCTCCAGCCCATCTTATTTTGAAAGTCTGCCTGGGGCAAATTGCATCCCAGGTGACCAGCAGGATATTTGACCACCCCTGCTGGTCACCTAGGTAGGAAAGAGGGGGGAGGGGTGGCACGTCTGCCGGTTACACCCCCCCCCCTTGTGAGCTTGAGAGCAGACCCAGATGAGTTCTGGGTCCCACCTGGTCCATGTTAGGGGCCAGCGGCTTGTTGAATGAGGCAACCAGCCCGGTAAGTGAGGTCACAGAGGTAACTGTACTGGTTTTAAGGGACAACCAGCCAGGGTCTGAACAGCAACAATTAAGGTTGGAAACACCAAACTCAACCGGTACAGGCTTGTCATAAGGGTTCAGGGACTAATGCCAAGTGGGTTGAGTAAGCCCAAACCAAGTAACAAGGCTTGTAGAGCCTGTAGAGCCCATTTTGGGCGGAATTTTTTCCTTTTGCTTGTCATTACATGAGCTCCACATGAGCACTATCTTTTATATTTGAGGAGCTCTTCTCCCTGCTGCTTTCCATCTATTCATTCATCAATTTATTCACATTCACAAGTGTGCCATCACCTCTGCCTCATATTAGGGATCAATCATAAGACATTATTGTCTCAGCATTTCTTTTGCTTTGAGTACTGCTCTTTGACTAAGCTTGTGGGCAAATAATTCTCACATCCTCTTGGAGATGAAAAATAGGATGTTGGAGTAGATTTTGATGAAGAAGAACCTTTAATCCATCCTTTCTTCACCTTCTCCTCTCAAGATTATTCTGGCTTCCAGAAAGGGTTCTGGCTTAAATTAGACCAGTACCTTGTAACTCTTCCAAAACCTCCTGATCTTTCTGCTAAAGAATTTTTATCTCTTGAAAGGCAGTCCTCTAATTTCTTTTTAAAAGTTTCTAGCCTTGTTAAAAGAGGAAATACTTATGATCTAATTGTTGTTACTATTCCTTTTAAATAAGATTCAATCCTTGAAACTCTCCATGAAGTTCTTGTTCATCATGGGGAAACCAAAACTTATTGACAATTATCCAAACAATTCTTTTGGCCATCTCTGCAGAAATCTGTTTCTCAATAGTGAAATAATTGTGAAGTTTGTCAAAAACATTATCTTAGGCATCCAGCTGAAATTTGTTATCCTACTGGGGAGTCCACTGTCTTTGGAAGGATTGCTATGGATGTGGTTCATATCAAGGCAGGTGGTTCTAAGTACCTCATTGTGGCTAGAGATGATTTTTCTGGATGGGTTGAAGCCAAATTTCTCAAGAATATTAGCTTTGAATCAGGGGCATTTTTCCTCCATGAGACTTGGACAATGATTTATGGCTTGGCTTGATCTTACTCTGATGATGGTGGCTCTGAATTTGGTGGAAAACTTTCTGAAATGATCCAATATCTTCCTGGAAAACATATAGTTACTACTCCTTATTATCCTGAAGGCCAAGGAATGGTGGAAAAAGGCCATGCTCCTTTGAAGGATGCACTTGTTAAACTGGCTGGTGAAAGTGGAAAGAATTGTTGCAAATTTCTTCCTCTGGTTCTGTTCTCTGATTGAATCTCAACCAAAAAGACCACTGGCTACTCAAACTATGAAATAATCTTTGGTCAAAGGTAATTTCTTCCTTTGGATCTGGAAATGGAATCTTTCTTGGTTATCTCTTGAGAGCAGGTGTCTTCAACCCCTGATCTAATAGTTTCCATACCCAAGCAACTGGAGCAAAGTCAAGATGTTTTTGATGAAGCTTATCAGAAGATGATGGAATCAAGAGAAAAATCAGTTAAGTATTGGGAAGACAAGCACTCAAATTGGATCAGGGATCCTGTAAATCCTGGTGATCTAGTTTTAGCCTATAATTGATCCTTGGAGACTCAGTGGGAAAAGCTTTTTTTTAATCTCTGGAATGGTCCTTATTGGGTGGTTTGATAAGTAAGGTGGATCTTATGTTTTGGAGGAGTTAGATGGTACTCAGTTGGCCAGAAGGTTCTCTGCTGATCAAGTCACAAACTTTCATTTTTGTGTAGGCAACTTATCCCAGAATTAAGTCCTCCCAATTGTGCACCACCAGGGTCATTTGCTACATTTTTGTTGTGAAACTCTGCTTTATGCCACATACATGAGCACCTGGGATGCCCTTTTTGTTTATCTCTGCAGATTCTAGGACTCTTTTGGATGGATCAAGATATTTTTAAATTTTTCAATCACTCTCAGGATGAAGACATGGCCATTCTTCTGTTTCAATTTCTTTGTTTCCTCCCTTTCTTAATATCTTCAAAATTCAGATGCAGAAAAGGGATAGTCTGTAAGTTGGGGAGAAATGTGGTGACCAATTTGGGAAACCTCAGAAAAAGGGTAAATTTTCAAAAAATTTTCATGAATATAATCTTTCATCTATCTATCAAAAAAAAAATCTGTGTTACTATGGAAATATTTCTCTTTTCCATTTTCCAACTCCTCTCTTTCCTAGCGGTCTAGTAAGGAGCCCCTGGGTTGTTCAATTCCCTAGGTATTGCGTTCAATTTCTCCTCCTTGGGCTTGGCACCCCATTATTTTTGGCCTAGCATGCACAAACAATTTTTCTCTTCCTCATTGTGCCCATGATCATCCTTCCTGATCATTTCCATTGTCATCAGCAACAAACAACAATGAACATTTCAACAATCCCCCTCGGCCATCCTTATCTCCATGCCAACAACAATGAAAACAACAACAGCAATTGCTGCCAAATGAGATTGATTACAACAAAGATTTCTTCCAACAATCCCTCATCACTATCATCAATCCCACCCCTCTCAGCATCCAAGAACCACTGCTATCATTTTTTTCAACATAAATGATGGTGCTCATCTCTGCTTTTCCTCTTGCCATCATTGTCATTGACAACAATGGAAACCATCTCTCAGCTTGGCCCTCACAGTCAATCCTCAACTTGAATTATCCAATCCCTCTCACTCTCCTGTCATCACCCATTGGCTGTCTTTATGATGGTCCCCACCAATTATCCACCTTGATCCTCTCCATCATCATCTCCCAAATGCACAGCTTGCACCTGTTATCCGCATGGCTTGGCATCCCCTTTTGCATTCATTGGTCTCACCCCCCCTTCTGCCTTTGGATGGGGGTGGTTATTATTGTCATTTCATGCAAGCGTCCAAAGACAGGGGTGAGATTTGCTCACCCAATTTCAGAAAGATTGGAAAGGGAGGAAGGGAAGAAAAGGACCTTCCCTGACCTGTCTTATTATTAAAATATATATATATATATATATATATATATATATATATATTTCTGCTTCATATGTGACATCTCTTGTCAGTAGTCTACAGGGCCTCTTTCCCATAAAAGGAGGGGCTCTCCACTGCCTTTTTTCAGGATCCATCAATCTATCATCTATCACCTAAGTGAATCAATAAATCTGTGGGGCCCTTCCCCTTTATCCAAGTAATTCATCATCCTTATCCTGGGTATATCTATGATTACCCCTTGATCCTTGATCCTCCATACTCAAATTTTTGATCTTTCCCTCTGTGAAATTATCCATTATCACCAAACAATAGCCTTTCTGTTTGAAGAAGAATTCATTTGATTGGATTCTTGAGTGTGTTATACCACTCCTTGATCTCTTTTTTGAACATACTGGTCTTGATCATTCCTAATTTGATTTTCTTTCTTTATCAGTCACGTTTGACTAAGAGGTTTTATTAATCTTAAAACTTTGAGTGTCAACCTCTTTTTACTCCTTTGAAGTTGAATTTTTTGGTACTACATGGTTCTGGCTGCCTGCATGTATTTCTGGGTAGCCCTGTGGTACTTGTACCGGTGGGTTGTTTGGTATCACATGCTTCTGACTACATAGATTGCTGTGTTGTTCTGAATTTGTTTGGTACTGCATGGTTCTGTTTGAGACTGGTTTCACTTCCTCCTGCCTATACTGTCCTGTATACTTCTGCATAGCCTGATGGGTATTTGCTTGCTTTTTTGGTTCTGCTTGAGACTGGTTCCACTTCCTCCTGCCTATACTGTTCCTGTATTCCTCTTCACAGCCTTCTGTATTTATATTTGAATGCATTCTGGGTGAGGTGACAGGAGCTGAACTATTTGCACTACCCCCTGTATCTGTATTGCTGTATTCTGGCTGAGGTGACAGGGTTGGTGTATGGTTCTGGTGTTGAGGGTAAGCTGTTACTGGTATGTACTTGAGGGTTTGAAAGGTATGTCTTTATGCCTTCCACAGAGCTGTGAAACATGGTTGGGTATGATTTTGCCACAATTGAAGGGTACTTGAGCTGTATCTTCTAATCCATGAGGGATAGAGGGGTACTTTGGACAAGTGACTATAGGTTATTCTTGATTGAGAATTCATTTCTGAGGCTAATTAGAGGGTTTGAGCTTCTTTTATACTTTAAATGTGAGTCTGATGGATATAGGACAGGTTTGGTCTACCACACCAGAAACTTTATGCAAGACATCACCAATTCCCTCAACAATTTTATTGCCATCAGCAAATCATTCTTGGTGGCTCCAAGGGATGTTCTGGAACTTCCTTCCTTTAATATTGCCTCAACCACCAATATACTTGCAGTTTCACTCCTCAGCTACCAGACCAGTAACAGGGGATGCCAAGCTCAACCATTCCAGGGACAAGGTCAAGCGAGGGAAAAATATTCTGCTTTCCCTCTAGGGAGATTTTTTCTGAATACCTAAATGATTCCTGCATGTATAAAATCAATGAATGGGAAAATTTGAACCTAAAATCAAATAATCCATGCAAATGGTGCTTTGAATGGGGCCACAGACCTTGTGATTGCCCAAAAAGGAAGGCTGGTATTCAACCCATATCTGATCCTTGGCTGACCAATCCCAATGCCTTCATCCGCAAGTCTGATTTTTTTTACCCAGCCTTTGTTTCCTACAAGGCAACAGGGACAATTCAATTGGTTTACATAAACAATGTGCCATCCATGGCAGCTTTGGCTGACTCTGGTGTCCCCAACAGTGTGACAAACAAGTTTAGTCTTTTTACCCACCTCCAAGACACCAATGTTTCTCTTTCCATTGCATCAACAGACCATTTTCCCATGAATAAGATTGGAAATTCATGTATCCCAACCCCCTATGACACCCTTCATGTCACCAACATGCTCTATTTCACTCACATTGATGGCATGATAATATCAAGAGGGACATTCAAGAAAAGCAATGTCAATTTCAGTTATGAAAGTATCAGCTACACCCTATTCCAGGACAGATGGAGTTTTCAAACTTTTACCCTTCAGGACCATTGTTTTCTTTCAATTACTAAACCATCCTCTGTGCAATCAATTATTACCACCCCTTACCAAACCCATGATTTGATTGCGCAAAGCACTCTGCGGCAGATGATCTTCCACCTATTCCTGGAAATCTGCAGGAGACCTTTCCCTCTTGCTCTCTGATGAAAGCACACCATTCCACCTCTGAGATAAACATCTGCATGATGCCTGGAAATTTTAAATCTTCTGATGTTTCTTGGCCATTTTACATGGCCACTGATAGTAGTAAATTTATTTTCAAATTATGGACCTCTATTCTGGCATTCTATTGTTCATTCCCATCAATTCAAAGTTGGATGCACCACAAAAAATGATCAAGTGGATCAACCAATTCCACAACATCTCAGGCTACTCAATCAAGCCCCTTTTCACCAAAAATTCCCTGGAATTTGTTTGACACAACCTCCTGGAAAGTTACTTGCATGATCTAGAAATCCTCCACAAAAAGAGTGTCCCTTAAAAACATCATCAGAAAGGTTCAATAAAACAGGCAAACTGGACCCTGTCAAAAATGGCCAGGAAAATGATCAATGCCTCCAAGCTCCCAACAAACATTTGGCCCTACACTTTCTGCCATGCAGCTTACATCCACAATAGGGTGGTTCATTTTTAAAAAGACAAGAAACCAATAGAAATTGCTTTGCAAAGAAATCCTTCCTAGGAAATTCTTTGACTGTTTGGGTGCCATGCTTACATCTACAACCATACTCATCTCAAACAACTGCAACCCTATTCCAAGGAAGTTAGAAATCTAGGGTTAATTGCAGATTCTAAAGGCTGGATTCTGTTGTATCCTTCTACCGGTAAGATCTCCACTGGCCTCTCCGTGAAATTTGTTGGAAATTTCCGCAAGTGGAACATGTACTCTTTGCCTATTGTTTCTTTGGGGCTTGGGTATTTTTGGATGAGGGACTCCCTTGACAAGCAACATGCTTTCATTGAAAAACTTATCTTTTCCTTACAGTGTTATACATACAAACATAGCACGCTAAATACATACCATACATGCTATACATTTCACACAATATATCACACTGTGTGAAAATTTTACATAGTATATAGAGCCTCCCGGGCATAAGAAATATAAAATCATCAATTCTTGATATCTCATCCTTAACAGGTTAAAAGCCCACTCAAACAACAACAAGTGCACGCTACCAAGGCAAAACCCCAAAAAGAAGGCACAACCAACAATGCCATACCCACTACCTACGGAAAATCCAATCAAAGGGCTAGACAAGTCATCCTATGAACCAAACCAAGTGACTTCTTTGGCCATGGAAACCAAATTCCCTGCAAAAAAACTGAGAGGCTCTGAAAACAGCGCTAAAACCAGATTTGTTCCAAACCCTGGTGAATATGTCAAATCAGTGGAACCACTCCAACACAACGGAAGCAATATCAACAAGTGGATTGAGAGAATTAATACAATCAGACTCCTAGTCTTTGGAATCCCTGAGTTTACCACATACCCTGCAATATAAAGAACCTATCATGATTTGAGAGAATCTCTAAAGTCTTTTTCTTGCTGACCATCAACCAAGAACTCCAACAGTTAATAACCAAAAGACCCACCACTGCCAAAGCGTTTGAAACAATCCAAAAGAATTTCCAACTGTCAACCCAAACACGCAAGGTTGAGTTATGGGACAAGTTGCTGTACAAGATGACAACACTGGATGGATCAATCTCTTCCCATCTAAGCCGCATAAAAAGCATCTGCGCCAAGCTTGGAGGACTAGGCCACACTGTCCCAGAAGACATGGTTTCAACCCTGCTGCAGGCCTTTACCCCACCACCGCGCGGCACCACCTGATCCCAGATGCTCCAGACAATCATCCCACAACTTATTCAAATTGAATCACTGATCAATGCCAATGCACAATCAATCATCTCATTGTATTACAGAAAGTGCACCTGAGGGAACTCCGCCAATAACCTGTTTAACTCAACACCGTACAGCCCACAAACCCCTGGACCTGGCCCAACACATCCTGCAAAACCCACATCCATGACGGAAGCCAAGGTTGTGGTCTTGAACCAAATACACAATGGCCAACTCAAAGAAACATCTATGCTGCCCAAGAAAATATTTACAGATGGAATTTCCCCTTACCCAAAAAGCTGCGTGTGCAACAAGGCAGTCACTGCACCTACTTCAACTCCCCCAATCACTTGCAAGGATTTTGCCCAACCTTATGAGCTGAGGCTAACCTACCACCCCCTGGCGTGGCACCTTGCAAAGGACCACCCCATTGCCTACCACCAACCAACCAACCGCCTAAACACCATGCCAGGCCCCAAAATCATGTTCACTCAATCAAATACTCCCAGCCAAAAAAACAAAACCCAGTTGCACCCCAAGAACCATATGATACATTCTGTTAGCGGTACCATCCACATTGTGATTGACTCTGGAGCAACCTCCTTGGTTAGAAGAGATCTGGATTCCTTTCTCTCTTACTCCCCCTTCCATTCTCCTATCCCTCTCCAACTAGTGGAACCTAAAAACTTCATGTAGGCCATTGGCAGTGGAACAATACCACTGACAAGGGACATCTCTGGGGACCCTGGGGTGCCAGCTCTGACTAAATTCCTTTAATTTGCGGAAATGTGTGAGAATCTTGACTCATTAGGACATATCATTGAGTCTGGGTACCAACCACACTTCTTTGATTGCATCATCATCCTAATTTCTGATTCCCATACTATATTCACTTCCCCTTTCAATTTTACCTGGTCCATTTCCCATTCAATCCCCACTCCATCTGTTTCCCCATCTACCCGTTCCCTATCATTGTTTCTCCATCCCCTTACTTTTGTTTCCCTTTCCTATTTCTACCATTGCATCCTTGGGAAAGTTTCTGATGACAGCTTCAGATCCTATCTCTGTGAAAACTTATTCTCCTTTGACCCAAAATCCAGGTCCCCATTTGCATGCAAACTGTGCAAAACATCTAAATCAACCCAAAGGCGCAATTGGCTCCAAGATTCCATCCATAAAGACCAACCACTCAATTTGCTTGTATCTAACCTCCTGGGTCCCCTCCCAACCAATTTATCAGGCAACCAATATCTCCTAACCATCTGCAACCATCTTTCCACATTTATTTTTGTCTAAGCCATGAAAAATTTATCCAAAGTCCCAAAGTTCCTCATCCAAACCATTTCCTACCTGAAAAACTGCCTCCACCAAACTTGCCTACACCTATGGTGCAATAACACAAAGGAATACCACACCCAATCCCTCACAACCAAACTGAGAAAACTTGGTACAACAATAATCTTCACCTCCCAATACACCCCAGAGCAGAATGGCAATGCTGAGCGGGTTAACTGGACGCTAGGCAATATGGCCCCAACCATGCTTCCATATGCAAGACTCCCCAAAAACTTCTGGTTGTTTGCTTACAGACACGCCTGCTTCCTCCAAAATCAATTCCCAAACACCAGCACTTGTAACCAAACCACAGCCAAAATCCTCTTTGATCAACCAACCAAATAGATTGCCCTCCACTCATTTGACTCTGTTGCTTTTTCCCACATCCCAAAAGAAAAAAGGAAAAAGCTTTACAAATGCACTCAAAAGATGATTTTCCTTGGCTTGAAGGAAAACTCAAGAGTTTATGTCTTCTGGGACAACTCCCAGAATTCCCTGTTCTACACTGATGTTGCCAACTTCCCCAACACAAACCCAAAAACATATGTGCCTACGCCCATCCAGTCTGACATCATCAACCCAACCCTCTGTAGCATTGCTTATCATCTGGGAGAATTGCCCTTGGATGACATCTGTGCCATGCAAGATTTTTATATGAAGACAATCCCCTTTTTAGAAGATATCAAAATTACACACTCAATTGAAAACGCGCTGTGCAACACAATGTGCCCAATATGGAAACCACCCCTGCAAAAAGAAATCAACCAACTATTCAATATGGGTGTTTGGGAGCCTGTCAACCCCAGCCCTTACATGAAGTTAATTGGTTCAAAATACGTCTTTGCAATCAAAAACACCCAGAATGTTCAGTTGAAATTCCCAAAACGTAATACATTGCCAAATGTTTCTGACAAAAACTCAGTGTCAATTCCTACCAAAAGTTTGCCCCCACAGCCTCCCTTTTTTCTCTACGTCTCTTGCCATGGCAATTTTTGGCTATTGGTTCATCCACAGCCTCAACATCTCTGAGGCCTACCTTCACTCACCCATCCACAATGCGGTCTACGTTGACCACCAACACACATCCAACCCAAACTCAAAGGCAAAGGAATGCCCCTGTTGAAGTTGCTCTACGGGAAACTCCAGGCCCCCAGGTGCTGGTGGTTTTTCTTCAAGACTGTGCTGGAGGAATCTGGTGCTACTGGCAAAACTATTGAGCAGACAGTCTATGTATACTAAAAAGAAGCCACCACAATTGCTGTCTGGCTTCACGTCAATAATGGGCTTGTTGTTGGAAATGACCTGGAAAAGCTACAGTCACTCAGCACATCTCTCAAGAAGCATGTGAAGATCAAATGGAAGGACTCATGTGACTGCATTGTTGGGATCAACCTTTTCCGTGACGGTAGCACCATCCACCTTGAACAAAGCCTCCTTTTTGGCCAAATTGTGAAGAAATGGAACTCTTGCAACAGCCCCCCCTCTTAACTTCCACAACTGCTATACCTTCAGCTCCCCTAACCACACTGGAAGACAGCAATGCAATCAACTCCAGAGATTTCCAATCATGTATAGGCTCTCTCAATTATGTTGCAATGGGTATGCGCACCAACATCTCTTTTGCCATCAACTACCTGTCTTGATACAGCAAATGACCACTGGATTGCCTTGAAACACCTGATTCAATACATCAATACTTTGAAATACTGATTACTGGTTTTCCAACCGGACACAAGCGGCTTACAACTATGGTTCAATGCCAACTGGGGCTGCAAATTCCACCAATTGACTTCTGGTTTCCTAACCCTTCTAAACAAATTCCCAATGTCTTGGGGCTCCAGGCCCCAGAAGACCGTGGCAATGCCAACATGTAATTCTGAGTTTGTGGCAATGGAGCTTTATGGCTTGATTTTGATTCCTCAATATCTTCTTGTTTTCTTTGTGATAACAGCGTGCTGTGGTGGTCTTTTATAGACGCGAGTTGTAATTGGCTGTGCGCTGCGCGCTCAGCAGGGGTAGTGCGCTCAGCAATGGGTGCGGCTTTGCCGCAGCAAGCCGCGCTGTGGGCTCAGCAGCAGTCAAACCAGGCTCAGCATCTGGAGACGCGGGATGAATTGGATCAGATTGGACAGATTGCATGCAGATTGCACATTGCAAGATGCAGATTGGATTGCATGGATATATCTTGGATATCTGGAAAGGCACATTGGGCGGATGCGGACATACCCGGGGGGCTCCAAGTTGGGCTTTGCGCAAGGGCAGCATCATGAGAAGGACAAACCGGGTGGACATAATGGCAGGCGTGCAATACAGATGGATATGGGTATGGGATATGGATGATGGGATGGGAAGGATAGGGTTCTTTGCTAAGGGGTTTTATTTCATTATTCTTGCTTTTTTCTAGTTGTACTTAGGTTAGGGTTGAGGGGGGGTGGTTACTTAAACCGCACCCTCAACACGGATGGAGCATCAGAAATTGGATCACAGAGGATCACATTGGATCATCATAGGTTTTGGAAGGATCTTTTACTCTCAATTCTCTATCTCTCAGTTGAAGGGTGAACAGTTGCACTCAGGGTTTACAGATGCAACAGATCAATAACTTCCAAACTTGGGAACCATTTAAGGAGAAGTCCTCTTCTGAATTCCACATCTGGGGGTCTGGCAGGGAAGTAATCTTTTGTTCCTGGTCTCTTGAAACTAGCAAGTGCAATGTCCCAGTAACACCCATCAACCGTTGCGGGGTCATCTAACATTACCCCCACTCCTCTTCCTCCTCCTCCTCTGGCTTCTTTGAAGCAACCGTCATCAGGGGCAGGATATGGTGTCCCCTGTTCCAACAATGGCGTCAATCAAAGGCCTGTTTGCATCCGGCCGCGGGACTATCCTCATATCCCGTTCAACATTGAGGGCTTTGAGAAATTCCTTGCGCAATACAAAGGAATTGCCAATGCGGAAGGTGCAACAGGTTTGGATAAGGCTTGGCTTGTTTTCCTCTTCATCATGGACAAAGAGAAGCTTTGAGATGTGGAGGAGATTGAAGGGTATGAGGAAATTGATTGGCCAAAACTGAAGGAAGAAATCTTGGCGCAAACCTTGGTTTTGGGAGAGCAACTTTGAGCAGGCCACAGTAGAAGCAAGCGCAAATGGCGGAGTCCAGACGCAGGCGCAATTGGGGGATTATGTAGCAATTTTTGATTGGATCTATTTTTACCTGGAAAAGAAAGAGGTGATATTGGGGCAGACGGGCACAATGAAGAAGTTGTTTTTGGGAGGACTCAGTTCCCAACTCTGTGGGCCGGTGCAGTGGCACTTGTATGACAACAACTTGGTAAAGAGGTTGTTGGATGGGAGTATGGCGCTTCTTCTGGAAATCCTTGTCATTTTTTGGGCAGTAGAAAGCAAGTTGAACTTGGAGGAACTGATGGAGTACACAGCAAGGTCATTCCCCACGGGGTCAAAGAAGTCCGCTTCCCACACTCCAGCAGCACCAAAGCAAGCTCCGGTTGCGGGCCCCTTGAAAATGTAACACGCCACGGAAACATCACTGAAAATGGGCCTGGAGGTTAGCAAGATTACGGAATTGATGAAGGATTTACGGATTGTTGGATTACGGCAATCTTATTCATTTTTCTCTACTTATTTATTTTCTTTATATTTTCTTTTATTATACTTTATTTTATTTTTATTCTTCTCATTGCTTTTCTTTCATTTAATTATGTCTCTCTACACGCGCAGATTATTTATTCATAGTTATTTATTCATAGTCACATGCGCGTGCTTCAGAGCACTATGCATAGTCTACCTGAGTAGCTGTCCTCTAGTCGCGGCTAAAATCTTTCCCTCGGCCGACGGTCTCTTCTACTCGCCAACTCTCTCTTTTATTTTTTTTCCTTCCTGATGTTACCACTGAAAAAAATCAAGAAGCAAGAGAAGAAGTCAGGTCATTGAAAAGATCATATATTAATTCGGTGCAATCTCTTTCTTTCCTTCTTTCCTTCATTTTTTTTCTTCTCAATTCTCACTCTTGATCTAATTGTCTCAACTCTCAATTGCATCAGTCCGAGGCGTGTGTTGGTTCACTAGTGTTTTATAGGAGTAATTTTATTTGTCATTTATACTCCTTGGGTATGATTCTTGTTTTGTTCTATCTGCTTCTGTTTAAGGTTCTTTTTCTGATGATGCAAAAACAGTTTTTGTTTTATCAACTCTTTCAATCAAAACTCTGGAAAAATAAGAGTACTGTTCTTTCACGGATCTTCCTGAGTCAAATATTGTCAGGGCCGCGCAATCTGCTTCCTCACCTTGGGGGAACGCTTCTGCCGTCAAATCCGCCAGCTTTGCGGTTATGCAATTACTGCGGGAACAAGAGACATTGGCGGTTGGGGTGCAATAAAATGACAAAGGACCTCAAGGCAAGATTGGTTCAACCAGTTGGGATGGGATTCATGTTCCCAATGGGAAAGCAGATCTCCACCAAACATGGTAATCCAACTGTCATGGAGCAAGTGTGTGCACAAGGACAGGAACTGGTGGTAACTGCTCAAGCTTTTCTGGGGATATTCACTGGTCCTGGGGCATGGCAACCACCGCGTGTGGAAGAGGAAGTGAGGTTATTAGCAACGGAGGAGTTGGCGGCGGTGGACAGGATGGATGTGGATGCCAAGGAACGGGTACCGCCAGAAGCTCCTAAGCCTATTGCCCCCGTTCTGGAAACAGATGGACGGCCGGTGAATCTGGCAGGGAAGAAGAAGGTGGTGGAAATTGTGCACAGGGTGATGTGGAATGAAACAACTATTCCCCTGAGCTTGAAGGATTTGGCAGTGGTGTTGCCGGTGGTAGTAGATGAGATGGTTCAAGCGCTGAAGGATAGCAGACACAATAGGATCCCTCCAACGGTGCAACAGGTGAACTTGGCTTGGGATGACGCGGAGCGCAAGCCAGCAGGGATTAAATTGGTTTCAACTCCACTGGCTTATGTTCCAATGAAGATTTCTGGAAGGAAGGTGTTGTCACGCTTTGCACTTAAGGATTATTGTCTTCACCACTTTGACATTTCCTCTCCTCAGTACCATCTACCTCAGTCTAAAAGCGTGACACAAATAAAAGCACAACATCAATGGTGTGATCCACTATTTCCTCTTGCTCGCGCTGACCTTCCAATCTCGGAGACCAACTCAGTATATACTTGCAAACTTCACGGTTAACTCCATACCGGTCGGCCATCCATTATGAGATCCAATCTCCTTCCCTGGCCAATCAACAGCCTCGGAATTCCATCTTTGGTCATGCATTGTTTTTTAGCTTGCATCTACATCTAACTAAGCCATCAATACTGTATAGTTTTCAATTGGACTAGTCCCTACCCTGCATACACTATTAACTCTTATTTGCATTACCTTCAACGTCACTTGCTCTTGTTCCAAATTGTCATGCAATTGTACACTCAGATTCTATTGTCTCGCACTTACGCTAATACCTTGGATCTATACCACTGCTTCATTTCCTATCCCTTTCCTGTCATTCATTGCCTCACCGCTTCAACTGTAGTTAGCTCATCACCAGGTTGTATCTAGTCACTTTGGATTACCTTATAAGGGCTACCCCCTTTCCTGATGATTGTCTCCTCAGTTAGTTAATTTCATACGTTCTCGCATTCTGCTACAACCTAGTTATCACATCAAACTCAGGTTGGGTTTCCTTCTTTGGAACACATTCCATTCCTCTCGCTGTTTGTTGAGTGGCAATAACCAAGTTTGCACTTTGCAACTGGGTCTTGCTATTTGCACTTGCCCTTGCACTTGGAATTCCTTTGCGCTCACAATCATCTAAGAATTGCCCTATAGTACGTGGGTTGGTCGTGTGACAGTAAATTAACTAACTCAACTCATCTATTGTAGCCTGCCAACCTATAGTAGACTTCTTCTTTTTCAATGTCACGTACTTGCTCAACCGGGAACGCTTCCCTGGCCTCTTACAATGATGAGATCCATTGGGTAGGGAGAACCAGCGCTCCTTGGGCCCAACAACCCTTAGATCCAGTTCCTCCTTCTAAATTGCCATCTGTGGAACCTCTTGATGATCCTTGGGCACCTCCACGGGATTCTCCAATGGACCCTCTTGCGGAATTTGCAGAATCTGACCATTCTTCCAATGAAACCTTGACTCATGGTAGAACAGGGGTTTGCACGACTGCTCCCAAGCCCGATTCTCCGACCCTGCTTTCGTTATTGATCCAGGCCCTCACTCATGGTGCCCAGAAATCTAGTCCAAGCACTACTAGCTTTTGCACTCCGGGCATGAAACAACCCAATCACTTTACAGGAGAACACCCTCATAAGCTTAGATCCTACCTGCATTCTTGTAAAATCATCTTTTCAAACGACTCCAACAATTTCCCTTCTGATAGACATAAAGTTATGTATGCTTTGCCCTTCTTAGGAGGTAGAGCCTTGCAGTGGTTTGAATTGTACCTCAAAATTTTGTCCAATGACAGTCCCACTTGTATTTTCAACAACTGGGACAGGTTTGAGCAACAACTGTTCACCCTGTTTGGCAATCCCAATGAATTTTGAAACGCCAATTACAAACTTAATAGGTTAGTTATGAAGGAGAATAGTAGAGCTTCCGTTTATATTTCTCATTTTCAAACCTTGCAGTCTTGCATCCAGTGGAACAAGGCCGCTCTTCTATTCCATTTTCAAAAGGGTTTACCGGCACTCTTAATCAAACAGCTCGCAGTTGGGGGTCATAAGACAACCTCGCTTCAGCAGCTAATCAATTGAGTGATTGAGCTTGATAATGGCTATCATGACAAGAATTGCTCTTGTTGAAACAACCATGGACCATCCACCTTGGCTCTGAGGGTGGAAAACCCCTCAAAGCAAAACACGAGGAACCCAAAACCATCCAAACCAACCCCGACTTTGAACTCCAACTCAAAAGGGAAAGCCGTTGCCAAAACTCGGAAGTTCTTGGACAAAGAAACCGGGATTCTTCGAAGAAAGGAACGGCTGCAAAGGGAAAAGAACGGGCTGTGTATGTATTGTGGAGGTAAACATGATTTTGACAGCTGTGCAAAGCGGTTAGCCCGTGAAGCGGCCAAGCAGTCAAAAAATTAGCTTGTAGTTTTTCTGATACTTGCAATGAAAACTACACATTATCTAAATCACCGCGAGTAAATCTTTGCACTTGGGAGTCACTAGGTGCTCCAAGTTCAAGATTTATCCTATTCCATTCCGACAACACTCCTTATCAAGTATTACTTGATTCTGGCGCTAATGTTTCCTTCATCAGTGAATCTTTTGCCACTTCCAAAAATCTTACACATTCCGAGATAGATAAATTTCCTATCTATTTAGTAAGAAGTGCAACTGAACCGTCTTATTGGGTTTCCCAAAAGGCAAAATGGACCTTTGCATTCTCCAATTTCACCAGCTTTGAATGGGATTTATTTGTCCTGGCTATACCTGGAATGGATGATACCATTCTAGGCCATGATTTCCTAGTTTACTGGAATCCTGATGTGAATTGGCAAGAAGGATTAATTAACCTTTGAACCTTGCACCCCCAGAAAGCTAACCTTTCCGTCAATCAGGAATTAAACAGCCTACCTGACACTGTCATTGAGTTGGATGACACTTTTCCGCCAGGAGATTTGCAATATCCTGACCTTCATTCCCAAATTCCCTCTTCAGATTTAGGAGTTATGGCTTACCTATCCAGCTTACCTCTTTCCTGTTCCTTTGAAGAGAAACAGACACCAACCAAACGGTGTATTTTGAGCTCCCTAATCCTCTTGCACCATGCGAGCACCTCAAACCCGGTGCTCAAAGATGACAAGATTGAAGATTTAGAAATCATTCAAGATTCTTTACCTTTGGTTTATCATGACTTTGCTTACATCTTTTCAGCTGCAAAAGGAGATAAACTGCCTCCATCCCGTCCTTACAATCACAAGATCAAACTTACTGGCCCACCTCCGGCACCAGGACCAGTCTACTCTCTCTCAAAGCAAGAATCAATTGCGCTTCAAGACTACATTGCGGAAAATGTAGCGAAAGGATTTCTTTGACCAAGAGATTCAAACACCGGTTCACCTGTCCTATTTGTTCCAAAAAAGGACGGCAGACTTTGCCTTTGTGTTGACTACAGGAAACTGAACCAGGTAACCCGGAGGGATGCCTATCCAGTACCGCCTATGTCACATCTCCTCACCCTCTTCCATGGAGCTACTTATTTCTCAAAGTTATACCTTTGAGGTGCCAATAACCTAAATCCAGTTAAGGAAGGTCATGAGTATTTGACTGCAATGAGAACCCAGTTTGGCATTTATGAGTATACCGTCATGCTTTTTGGCCTCTGCAACGCTCCTTCCACTTTTCAACATTTTGTCAACAACATTTTCTCCGATCTTGTAGGTAAATACCTTGTGGTATATCTCAATGATATACTAGTCTACTCAAGGAACCTCAAAGATCACATTGCACATGTGCAAGAGGTGCTACAGCAACTTCGCAAGAATGACCTGTTTGCAAAAGCCTCTAAGTGCGAGTTCCATTCCTCTTCTCTTCATTTTCTAGGTGTCGTAGTCTTGCAGCAAGGACTATCGATGGACCCAGCCAAGAGCAAACGCATCTTGGACTGGCCCTCACCTTCTTTGGTTAAATCTCTTCAAGTTTTCCTTGGTTTCAGTAATTTCTATAGAAGTTTTATTGCGTGTTACACCAAAAAAACCATGAATCTTACTAACCTTCTTCAAAAAGACACTCCATTTGTTTTTTACCAAACAAGCTGCTTCGGAGTTTGTAGCTCTGAAGAAAGCGTTCACCACTGCTCCAATACTCGCTCACTTCAATGAGCTAGCTTGCACTATTGTCAAAACAGACGCAAGCGACTATGCAATTGCAGGAGTAATCTCGCAGTTTTCTTCCTCCACTTCTCTCTTTCATCCCGTAGCTTTTGAGTCTTGCAAGTTGCTTGCTGCAGAGCTTAACTATGAGATTCATGACAAGGAACTTCTTGCAATCATCTATTGCTTGAAAAAATGGCGTTCATACCTTTTGAGCCTTAGGGAATCCTTTGAGGTTTTAACTGATCATAATTCTTTGAAGTATTTCATGAGCTCAAAATTCCTCAAACGTAGACAGGCACAATGGGCGGAATACCTCTCCGAGTTCCACTTTACAATCACGTACCTTCCTGGAAAACAAGCGGTAGTTCCTGATGCTTTATCGCGTTGGGACAAAGTTTACCCAGGGGGGGGGAGCACCTTTGCCAAAAACAACCCTGAAAACATTAGGACACTCTTCTCAACCCAATCTGCCCAACTCAGTTTGATCATTGCTTGCTTAAGAGATTTTGCTTCCAAACTCTGACAAGCTCAACGCGACAACCCCAAGTGCATCAAAATTTGCAAAAGTGCAAACTTATTAGATAGTAGTTACAGTATAGATGATAATGACTTTTTAGTTTATGATAATCGTATAGTAGTACCAGAAAATCCTTGCATTAAGTTAGATATCTTTGAGTCACGGCATGATTCTCCGCTTTCTGTTCATTATGGGCAGGATAAAACCTACCAATTGATTGCACAAGACTTCTACTGGCCTGGTATGACCAAAGAAGTAAAAGACTATGTTAGCACATGCTATGATTGCAATTGTAACAAGTCCTTGAAACACCGGAAGTATGGGCTGCTCCAGCCACTTCCAATTCTGCCTTGTCCTTGGCACTCGCTGTCTATGGATTTCATCTCTCAATTACCTTCTTCTAGTGGATATGATGCTATTCTAGTAATAGTAGATCGCTTCTCAAATATGGATTTATTTTTACGCAGTAATATGACGGCCTCTTCAGAAGACTTAGCTAACTTGTTCATAGAATATGTATTTTCAAAACATGGCCTCCCTGATAATATAGTTAGTGATTGTGGATCTCTGTTTGTCTCATGCTTCTGGACCTCACTATGCCAACATTTGAAGATCACTCACAATTTATCAACGGCTTACCACCTGGAAACGGATGAGCAAACCAAGCGAGTTAATCAGATTCTCAAACAATATCTTTGAATGTATGTTGCCCATCAACAAGATGACTGGTCGCAATGGCTCCCACTAGCTGAATTTGCCTACAACAACTCCACTCATTCTTCCACCAAACATTTTCCCTTCCAAACTCTTTATGGTAGAAACCCGACTTTCTCTTCCCTTCACGTAGCACCTTCTCAACCTGCTACCAATTACCTTGAACAAATTCAATCCCTTCAATCGCAACTTCAAACCAACCTGGAAGAAGCAAACCAGCGCTATAAGGAGCAAGCAGACCAATCTTGCACTTTGGCTCCAACCTTTGCAGTAGGAGATCAAGTATGGCTTGATGCTCGCAACATTTGCAGCACTCGCCCAACTCGCAAACTCTCCAAAAGAAAGCTTGGCCCCTTTAAAGTAGAATCAGTCATCTCCCCTAACGCCTTTAAACTTACTTTACCTGCAAAATGGCAAGGTATCCACCCGGTCTTTCATGTGTCTCTCCTAGAGCCAGCTCGAGTCCTATACCCGGGCAAGACTCATCCCCCTCCTGAACTGGTCACTGTCCTCAATCTACAAGACTGGGAAGTAAGCCGTATTCTGGATTCCAGGTTACGCAAAGGAAAACTTCAATACCTTGTCAAATGGTCTGGCTTCCAGTCCGACAAAGATCGCACCTCGTGAGAACCAGCCCATCACCTTTGCAATTCACCCAATCTGATTTGAGACTTCCATGTGAGCTACCCTTGCAAACCTTGACAATCATGATTCTTTCCCATCCAATCCCATTCCATTCCACATTTCATCCCATCCAATCCCATTCCATTCCACTCCACATTTCATACCATCCAATCCCATTCCATTCCATTCCACATTTTTATCTTACTCAATCCCATTTCATCTCATATTCCATCTCATCCAAACCCATTTTATTTTACACCATCATCCCATCAGTTAATTCCTCCTGTGTTATTCTTTTTCTCATTTTCCTTTCATTTCTACTAAATAAAAAACTTCCTTCCTTATTATTAAAAAAAAATAATAATATTTCTATTTATAGTAATAATAAAAAAAAAAGAAAAAAGAAAATATATATTTTAAATTACAAAGTTTCTTTTATTTCTTTTTCCGCATCCTCCCAATTTGCCGTCAATTCCACAACCATGTATCAAAAAGTATCCAGGTCTTCATTGTTGATCAATGCGGACATTCTTTGAAGAACCAGCACTTCCGTTACAATGTGCCTCTTGAAAATCTCCTTGCATCTTGCAACCCAAGCTTGCTTTGGCCAAGCATTCCATCCGCCTTCCTCCAAGAGCTCTTCATACGCTCTCTTCCTTTGGCCACCCAACGTGCCTTCTCCAATATCTTCCGTCAGGCGCCTCGCATCCGTTTTGACCGGCCCTACGACTCGCACCGGATCTGCTTTGCCTTGGCCCTCCATTCCTTCCGTTCCATCTCCTTCATTCCCTTCTTCTAATTCACCCGCTCCATCTTTGTTTTCTCCACTTCTGTTTCCTCCATTTCCTGCTTCTCTTTCCGCATTGTTTTCTTCCCCCTCCCTCGCTTCCTCGGTTATAACTCCTACCGGTTCTGCACCCAACACTTTGCCTTGCACCTTGGCATTCATATGGGGCCCCGGGAGTTCAGTCGGCGGTCCCCAGTAAGGTGGTGGTGTGTTGATATTATATCTTTGAAAACGGGGCAACACTAGCAAAAAAAGCAAACAATTAGTCACTATTTCAAGTTCATTAGTCAGTCCAGATTAGTACTGACCAGGAACTCGAGTCCCCAAGTATTTGATCTCCGGCAACGGTGGTATCTTGTAATTAACCCTTGGCGCGGACCTACAACTTTGCATCTCCCTCAATGATTCTGAAGGACCCTCAACAGTCGACTCAACATTTATAGGGAAATTGCATGCCACCTTGCAAAGGCAACATTGCTTGTTGCGGCAAATACAGTTTTCGCAACGGCAGGATGAAGATGACAAAATTTTTATAAAATTTATAAATCTATTGGGTAATAAATTAAATAACGTATAAGGGTATACAGTGATAATTAACGACTTGAAATCAATGGGAAAATTTATCTGAACGCTTGTAGGAGCTTGCGTCTTCATACCCGGGCAACTGTCACGCTTTGCACTTAAGGATTATTGTCTTTACCACTTCAACATGTCCTCTCCTCAGTACCATCTACCTCAGTCTAAAAGCGTGACACAAATAAAAGCACAAAATCAATGGTGTGATCCGCTATTTCCTCTGGCTCGCGCTGACCTTCCAATCTTGGCGACCAACTCAGTATATACTTGCAAACTTCGCGGTTAACTCCATACCAGTTGGCCATCCATTATTAGATCCAATCTCCTTCCCTGGCCAATCAACAGCCTTGGACTTCCATCTTCGGTCATGCATTGTTTGTTAGCTTGCATCTACGTTTAACTAATCCATCACTACTGTATAGTTTGCAATTGGACTAGTC
Source organism: Puccinia polysora (assembly GCA_025617555.3). Classification (NCBI taxonomy): domain Eukaryota; kingdom Fungi; phylum Basidiomycota; class Pucciniomycetes; order Pucciniales; family Pucciniaceae; genus Puccinia; species Puccinia polysora. The sequence goes on from CM062633.1 coordinate 157,205, forward strand.
CCTACCCTGCATACACTATTACCTCTTATTCGCATTACCTTCAACGTCACTTGCTCTTGTCCCAAATTGTCATGCAATTGTACGCTCAGATTCTATTGTCTTGCACTTACGCTAAGACCTCGGATCTATACCACTGCTTCATTTCCTATCCCGTTCCTGTCATTCATTGCCTCACCGCTTTAACTGTAGTTAGCTCATCACCAGGTTGTATCTAGTCACTTTGGATTACCTCATAAGGTCTACCCCCTTGCCAGATGATTGTCTCCTCAGTTAGTTAATTTCATACTTTCTTGCATTCTGCTACAACCTAGTTATCACATTGAACTCAGGTTGGGTTTCCTTCTTTGGAACACATTCCATTCCTCTTGCCGTTTGTTGAGTGGCAATAACAAAGTTCGCACTTTGCAACTGGATCTCGCTATTCGCACTTGCCCTCGCACTTGGCATTCCTTCGCGCTCACAATCATCTAAGAATTGCCCTATAGTACGTGGGGTGGTTGTGTGACAGGTGTGGGGGCTGGTGGATAGCGGTTCTATGGTGAATCTCCTTCCGTCTAGATTGGTTGATGAAATGGGATTTTTTTGGCAGAAATGCGCAATTGGGATTTGGGTGCTCAACTGCGGGGCCTGTTGCGTGAATGGGGTTGTGGAGGGGGAAGAGGTTGAGGTTGCAAGGGTCTGTAAACCACTTTCTTTTCTATTGGTTCATTGCAGGGAGGCTATTTTAGGACAGCCATTCATGTTTGGGTTCCAAGCACAAATGATGTTTGATCCAGAGGTGGGGACGGAAGCATTGACAGTGGAAGATTCTTCCGGAGGGCAATTTGAAACCACAATCTGCAATCAGGGGTTGGGGAAGTGGATGCGGGATTTGGCAAGAGAGGAGGAGGAGGGCCCCAACGCAGAGTTGTTTTGCAAGGGTGGTCTGGAGGCAGATTTTGATTAGTTGGTGGAGGTTACCCCACAGAGCAAGCTCCGGCTTTGTGCGGGCGGTCAACCAGTGAGGAGCAGGTGGGAAGAAGGGAGGAAGCGCTGGAACTAAGTCCCTTTCCTCAGTGTGCATTTCCAGGAGGTACTTTGCAAAACCACTATAATTGTGCCATGCTTGTGAGCAAAGGCAAAAGCCGTGGTTTGGTTTTTACTAGGACCTATGGTAATGGATGTGTGCGGATGGTGCGGTGCAACTTTGGGAAGTATAAGCTTGTTGCGCAAAAGGTCTTTCCTTGGAGCAAAGCAATGCTGCAGGATCTGAATGGACCACTCTGACCAATCCCTTGGTTGCGGGACCCTTGTAAATCTCTGCTAAAGGTGTCAGGATGGGTAAGCCAATTGGAGCGGATTACAGATGAGCGGGTTTTGGCCCTTACCTTTGGACCGCCAGGCTGGTTAAGTGGGGAAGAACATGGTTTGCTGACATTGGTACTTGTCCTCTGGGAAAGAGTGCTTGCATTTGGACCTTAAGAGCGGGGACTGTTAAAGAGCAAGATAGGAGACCCTTATGTGATTCCAACAGTTCCGCATGAACCTTGGAACATCAAGCCAATTCCAATTGCGCGGGTGGTTTGGGCGCCCTTCTTAGAGCTGATACGCAAGCGTGTGGGGATGGGCCTTCACAAGCAATCAACATCAAGTTACTCAAGTCCAATCTTTGCGGTGGTTAAGCAGGTGGGAAGTCTTTATGGATTGTTCATGATCTGCAGCGGCTCAATTTGTTTACAATCCAAGACGCAGGACAACCTCTGCGTGTTGACAAGTTTCTGGAATCTATGGCAGGGAGGGCGTGCTACAGGTTGGTGGATGTGATGGGAGGATAAAATCAGTGTGAACTCAATCAGAGTTTGCGGCCAATGACTTCCTTTGAAACCGGATTGGGCAGGATGCAACTGACATGGTTTCCGCAAGGTGCAACTAACTTGGTCACGGTTTACCAAGCGCAGATGACCTGGATTCTGAAGGAAAATCTTCTGGAGGGGGATTGATGACGCTGGAATCAAAGGCCTGAAGAAGGATTACAGAGGGGAAAAGGTTATAGACGCTCCAGAAATTGCCGATTTGTCTGGGAGTATGCGCAAACGCTGGAGCAGATCTTGTTCTGGGTTGTGGAAGCAGGGCTTAGGGTGTTGGGGAAAAAATTAGCAGTCTGGGTACCCGCGCTGGAGGTTCCAGGACATGTGGTGGCTTCTGACAGAAGGCATATTGCAGAAAAGAAACGCAACAAATTCCTCAAGTGGCCAACGCCAAAGACTGTATTGAACATTCTCCAGTTCCCAGGATTGTGTAGCTATGTATGGATGTTCATCAAGCAGTTTGGGGAGGTTGCTAGCTTGTTTCAGGCATTGATGCGTAAGGGCGCGGAATGGACCTGGGGTTTGAACTGTGATGTTGCCTTTGACAAACTCAAGGAGATTTTTGGGCGTGATATTGTACTGCAGGACCTGGATTATGATTCTGTTGGAATCAAGTTGGCCATGGATTCAAGCAAGCTTGGAGAGGGGGCGGTGCTGACACAGGAGGATGAGGGGAAAGATTGTCCGGTTCTTTAAGAGTCCATTATGTTTATGCCAACAGGAGCCGGTATTTGCAGCCAAAGGGGGAGCTTTGCGGTGTCACTAAGATTGTGCGGAGGTTACAGAATTTGCTCTGGGGGATTTACTTCATGCTTCTGGTGGATGCAGAGGTGCTGGGGTGGATGATCAATTTTTCAAGGCTTCTGAATGCGCCTATGACCAGGTGGGTTTTGTTCCTTCAGTTTTTCTCTTTCATGGTGTGGTGCCCCATCCTGGACACCCTGGCTGCCTTAAGAACTCAACCTATAAACTGTTGTGCAAATGTACCGTCTGGCATGAAAAAAAAAAAAAAAAAAAAAAACCAACTTATCCTCAGGCTTATCCAATCCGTCATCATTGCGTGTCACGCATCCTTTATCCATGCGCCTCGCCCGTTGCGTGTCCTTCATCCACATTTCTCATCATCCTTTCCGTTGCGCGTTTCTCGTCATCTCCGCCATCGTCATTGCGCATCCTCATCTTTGTCGTTGCGCGTCCCAATCTCCTCATTGCTACCGTTGCGCTGCGCTCATCCATTATTTACCAAATCCATCCCAACTGCACCCCCAAGCATTTGGCAAATCCTTGGATCCGTCAAATCTCCCATCTCACTTGATCTATCAGTTGTGAATCTCAAGCCTGTCAGGATTTACTCAACCGTCTCAAGCCAATCTCCTATCCGCCCATCTGCGCTCTCACAGACTTCATCCGTCACCTTTCCTGTGGCTCTCCCACCCACTTCTGCCTTCGGACGAGGGGTGAAGAGTGTCAACTACCGCCTGCGGACATCCGTGGCGGTTTGGTTCATTTCCCTTTCCCACCCCGTCCGCCTTTGGACAAGGGGTGGGTGATTCCAGTATTGTTGCATGAGCCCATCCACGGACGGACGCGAGTGACCACATGATTTCCTTTCATTTTTTTGCTCTATTTGTAGAATCCGTTGTACATAGTCTAACAGGGCCTCCTGCCCATATAAGGAGGGGCTCTCCCCTGCCTTTTGGATTGATCATTGGAGCATGGAATCATCCAGCATGAAATCAGCACACCCTTGATCCTTGAGCCTCCATACTCAAACCCTTGATCCCTGATCCTTATCACCAACCAATAGCCTTGCCGGTTGAAGAAAAATTCTGTCTGTTGGAATTTTTTGAGTGTGTTATACCACTCCTTGATCCCTTTCTTTGACCATACTGGTCCTGATCCTTGATCATCTTTCTGGAGTCAATCACAATTGATTGAAGAGGTCTTATTAAGCTTAAGACCTGGAGTGTTACACGTGCCTTTACTTCCTTTGGAGTTGCATTCTGCCAGCCTACTCTTGAGTCCCTTGAGAAGTGTTGAGGTTATCCTTGCTTCAAATCAGTTACTGTTTGTTTTAGAGCTTCTTAAACATTGTGCTTTGTCTTGTACAGCCACCCTCAGTTATCTGGTACCCTTCAAGCGCTTGATTGCGGAGAGTTGGGCAGGTTCATTGAGAACCTGGAGGTTGCTTGGGTTTGAGTTTATCATCCCCAATCTTCTGCTGACAACCAGAGTTATTAGCTTGTGGGCGTTGTTTACATACAACAGCTTTTGTTCTTTGAACTCTAAGCATACTTTAACTTCTTTTGTTCAAGTTTTTCCCTGCATAATCTTGTCTCAGATAGTGCTGTTCGATTGCTACCAAACTATTATCATCTTTATCCTCTACCCCCTTGATTCCTCATTTACCAGGTTCTGGACCTTGATCTTGGTTACATTTAAATATTTTTGTAACACTCAGGAGGGCAGCCTAAACAGCACCTTTCCCCTCCACAGAACTGCCACGGTCTAGCACCGTTTGGAGTCTTACAACGTTGGTAAATCTTCCAGGGAAGGCCTTTACAATGCCGGACACGCTGTCTTGGTATCTGGGTGATGATCCATTTAAAGGCGCGGAACCACTGGATATGGAGGCCCCAATGGTTAAGGTAGCAGTGGTAGAAGTAGGTGTGTGACTTCCGCTCCAGAAGTCTGGGAGGTACAGGGTCCTCAGTTTGTATTTTTGGGATATTTTTCCAGAGAATACGCCAGCCAAGATTTTTAGATGGATTTGGCGGAGAGTGGGAAATTTCTAACTGCAGGAAGGACAGGTGTGGCGGCGGAGCGCGCCAGTGCCGCTTGTGGTCAGCACGTCAAGGAAGGATCAAGAGGTAATGCTAGGAAGTTGGCATGAAAATCTTGGTCATTGCGGCAAGCTTGAAACGCGGAAGTGGGTGCGGGCAAGGTTCTGGTGGCCGGATTTAGTACGCCTGGTGCGGGTTTGGGTACGGTCTTGCAAAGCGTGTCAGAAGCGGATTGCAACGTTACCTTGAGAAGTAGGTATCCCCACTGGGGAGGACGCCTTGTTTGGGAGGGTTTCTCTAGATGTCGTGCACATCAAGGAAGGTAAGTTTGCGTACCTCCTTGTTGCACGGGACAATCTGTTGGGGTGGGTGGAAGGGCAGCCGCTGGTGAAGCTTTTGGCGGAGAAATTTGGGAAGTTTCTGAAGGAAGATTGGTTTGCGCCTTACGGATCACTTTAGCTGGTAACGGTTGATGGGGGTGCAGAGTTCTGGGGAGGGTTGGTGGAGTTAGTGCAAAGTTGCAGAGCAAAGTTTGGGCAAGTGACGGAGTACTATCCGGAAGGTGGGGGGATTATTGAGCGCGGTCACCAGCCAATCAAGGAAGCAATGGTGAAGATGTGCGGCAAGGATGGCAAGTGGTGGCAGGAAACCCTTCCGGTAGTTCTTTTTTTGGATTAGAATTTGGTGAAGAGATCAAAGGGTTATTTGCCATACAAGCTGCTATTTGGGCAGCAACCTGTGCTGCCAATTGACATTGAGCTGGAAAACTTTCTGGGTATTGATTGGTGGAAGGTTAAGATGGCTGCAGATCTAGTTGATGCCTGCACCAAGCAACTCCTGAAACAGGACAAGATGTTGGAGAAAGCGGCTGGAAGACTAAAGGCAACCCACACAAAGTCTGTCTTCTATGGGGACAAGCATTGTGCGCATAAACTCTGGGATCTGTTGGGGAAGGGAGACTTTGTTCTGCTTTAAAACCGGAGCCTGGAAACTCAATGGGGGAAGCTGTATGCTAATCATTGGAACGTGCCTTTGTTGAGTTTTCATCTGTGTACCTGTCGTAGTCACGGAGCTCCACGCAACATGCCTCCCCGCGACAAACTGTCACAGGAATCTCTTGCCACCATCATCATCATCTCACTCTTCCTTCCTCAAATGACCCATTGTACTCATCCTCCATCTCTCTCTCCAGACTCTACGCTTCTCTTCTCGCCTTCCCTTCTCATTACCTCTCTTGACCTCACATTCAAACTCATTACCCCGGCTGACAAACTCTCTCAACTTCAACTGCCACTCCGCCTACCAAAGTACCTTAACCTCCTCCAGTATTCAGTTTGGTATGATTAACTGCTTGAACACCCTCATTCCTCTTCTCTTTCTGTTCTTTGTTTCCTATCATCTCTGTCCATTTTGTTTCTCTGGTCCTATATACTCACTTTACTTCCTTTCCGACGCGTTTCTCAAGGGGAATACTGGATCATATCATTCTGTCACCTACAACTTTTATCTTGCGATCTTTCTCATACATACCATTTTCTTATTGTTCTGTCTGGGTCTATAATCTAATCTCTGGCTCTGTTCTGGTGGTGAGTGTGAAAGACGAAGAGATCCAGGAACTTCTCTTTATAACTCAATCATTCCTTTGACATATTTTTTTAATCTTTTCTTTGTTATTAGTTTTTTGCCATAAAGAAATTATCCGTTATCCCATCACGATTAACAGTCGAATCCGGATAACTCATCACCCGATCCACACACCATGACAGACCAATTACAACAAACCATTTTAAAAACAGCTATCGAATCAATTCCTCTGTTGACCCACGACAATTTCTCACTATGGAGAACAAGAATAGAAAATATGCTAGACATCCAAGGACTCAGAAACGAATTCATCTTGGAGAATGGAGCCTTGTCCGAAATGAACAATATCTACCTTTGATCCATTATCACCTCTAAACTAGACGCCTCAGTACATGCCAATATTATTACTATAGAAAATGAGAAAGACGCGAAAAGCATCTGGAAAGCTATCCTCAACTTTTTTGCATCCTCCGAAGCCTCCAACAGATCTCCCGTGTTTGACAACCTCCAAAATCTCTCTTTCAACCCCAAGGACGGACCTGGATTTATTACTGCCGCCAAAATTGCCATAAGGAGACTACACAAAGTCGGGATAGATATTCCTCAAGACATTTTGGCATATATGCTTCTCCATAAACTTCCTCCCAATATGAGTACCATTAAAGATCAAATCACTCATAATAAAGATTCCATCAACCCCAAGAGAGTCCTCGATCATGTCAGAATACACCTCAATAATCAGAAACCTAAGTTTGAGGAATACAACTCCCTTCCGTCCGCGCTTGTCACCACCGGGAGAAATCAGGACAGTAACGCCATTCCCAGATGCACAAACGGCAAACACAATCCCAACTCTTTCCATTCACCGTCCAACTGTTGGGCACTTCACCCTGAACTGCGTGAAGAATACCACAAAAAACGTAATGGCATGTCAACAACCGTTAGTTGTTTCTATCACCAAGCCTCTGTCTGCCCCGCCATTGTTTTCGTCTTAGACACTGGTTCTTCTGCTCACATGATATCCGACCCTTCGCATTTCACCTCACTTACCACTGAAGAAATAGGGAGTATTAGAACGGGCTCAAAAGATGAAAGACTGAAGATAGAAGGAATCGGAACGGCCGTAATCAAGCTGAGAAATGGAAAGCTAACTCTTACCAATGCCCTATTTGTGCCTGATCTCTCCGTAAATCTACTTTCCGCCAGATGTCTGATGTTAGATGGCCTGTCCATTAACTTTAACAAGAATGACTTCCAAATAAGTGACAACGAAGAAATCTTGTATACTGGCTTTTACCAAAACAACCTGCCCATTGTAAATACCTTTGAAATGGAAAAATTTTCTTTATTATCTTACTCGGAATTCCTTCACAAATCGTTAGGACACGTGAGCTATAGCCAATTGCGCAACAAACTGAATCTACCGGTGAAATCTGATTCACCTTGTAAATCCTGCGCGGTCAGCAAAATTACTCAAGCAAGCTTCAAACATTCCCATACGAAAGCCAAAAGACCCTTCCAAGAAATCCACCTGGACTCTTTTGGTCCTATAATCAGCTCTGTGGCCGGCCACAGATACTTCCTTACAGTGGTTGACAGTTGCTCCCGATTCTGCTCGGCCATACCTGTTAAACATAAAAGCGACATACCTCATACTTTGATTCACATCATCAGTATGGAGGCTAAGCGATTCGGTTATTTCCCTCAAGTCATCCACTCCGACAGAGGCACTGAGTTCGTGAATCAGAATATGAAAGAATTCTGTGAAAAGAATCTCATATCGTTAAGACATTCCGACCCCTATACGCCCGAACAAAACGGTCTCGCCGAACGGTTCAATCGCACCATCATCGAGTCCCTTAGAAGCACTCTGGAGGACTCTGGTATCAATAAACACCTGTGGCATGAGGTGATAAAGTCCGTCACCCTTGCACTCAACCAGATACCGTCTCACAAAAGCAATCCTTCTCCGTATAAAATTTTCAAAAATAAAGAGTTACCCTTAAATTTTTTTAAGCCCATCGGTATAAATCTGATCGTCTTAGCCCCTCCTGGAATGCCGCGCTCTAAACTGGCTCCAAAAGGTATTCCGGGAACCCTAATTGGATACAATGAAGAACTGCAATCCTACAGAATCCTCTTGGAAAGTGGTAGGATCATTGACTCGAGACACATCACATTCCTTGATTACAACCCAAAAAACAAAAATCCTGAACCCTCATCGATCTACGACAATTTTGAAGAATTTTCTCCCCCTAACACCCATCCTGACCTTCCAAAAACTACAGAAACTGTTCCCAAGGAAGAGATATCGGACAAATTGGAGGAATCGATAGATCCTGACTTCCACTCTTGTTCTGACGCTCTGTCTTCTAACAATGTTAATGACGAACCAGATGAACAAGATGAAGATCAAGACAACGAGCCTCCAATCGTCAAATCCTCCTCCAACACATACTCCCTCCGACCAAGATCCTCCAATATCAAACCTATTAAATATTCTTACCTCACTCTGGATGATAATACCTTCTCCGACGCCATAAGAGAAGAATTCGATAACATCAAAAACCAAGATGTGTGGGAGGACTGCTCATTCACTCCCGATAATTACCTGAACACCGTGCTCGTGCTAAAAACAAAACCTGCCACCTCTAGTTCTCCCGAAAGAAAGAAGGCTAGACTATGCATTCAAGGCTTTCAACAGAAGTATGGCGTCGACTTCTTCAAAACCTATGCCCCCACCGGAAGATTTTCTTCCCTCTTAGCTCTTCTGACCCTGTGCGCTGATAAATCCCTAAAAATCAGACAATTTGATGTGAAGGGTGCTTTTCTACATGCACCGTTGAAAGAAAATATCTATATAAAAACTCCTAGACACTCCTCAAGAAAATCCGCCTTCCTAAAACTTAAAAAATCCCTATACAGTCTGAGACAATCCCCTATCAACTGGTACGAAACACTTACTAAATGGCTCAAAGAAATCCAATTCAGTCCTTCCGACTCCAATCCGTGTTTATTCATGAATAAAGAGTCACAAACCTTTGTCTTCTTCCATGTCGATGACTTGATCGTAGTCGGAGACGTGGATTTATTCAAAAAAAATTTTCTGAATCGCTTTCCCAATTCTACCGCCCACTATCCAAATACTATTCTTGGGATGGACATAATTATCGACGACGTCTCCATCAAACTTAACCAAAATAAACTTGTGGATAAAACACTCAAGGAGCTGAACCTCAACAACTCGAGATCTGTGTTAACTCCCCTAACACCTGGTATCTGTCTTGTGAACCCCAATTCCAACGAAATAGACGAGTTCAAGAGACTAGGAGTCAATTACAGGCGCTTTACTGGCATACTCAACTTCCTAGCCTGTCAAACACGACCTGACCTGGCACCTGCTGTTTCTATCCTTTCTTGATTCAATAACAACCCGGGCATACAACAATGGAAAGAGGTCCTTCATTGCTTCAAATACCTCAATGGTACCTCCCACCTCAACCTTAAGCTATCACCCTCCAAAGACAACCATAAAGAAATCATTTACTACTCCAACGCCACCTGGGGAGACGACCACAATTCTAGGAAGTCTCAAACCGGTTATCTGTGTCTCTGGAAGTCGTGTCCTCTTTCCTGGAATAGTGGTCAGCAACGTAAAATTGCTCTTTCCTCCACAGAATCTGAAATGAATGCTCTTGCGGATGCATATCAGGAAAATCTCTGGATGAAGCATCTTATCAGCGAACTGTGGAATTTTGAGCTCTATCCTTCTATTTTTAACATAGACAATTCCGGTCTTCTTGACAAGCTAAAAAACTTTGGTTCACACTCCAAGACTAAACATCTTGACATCAAAGCAAAAGTCCTACGTGAGACCCTGAAGAACCAGGAGATCAAAGTCGTACTCGTTCCCTCAACCAAAATTTCTGCGGACTGTTTGTCCAAAGCAAGCGATCGAAAATCCCTGGATCTACTCCTGAAGACCTGTTTCAGTTAATCCCACCAAACTCCGGGGGGTGTTGAGTTTTCATCTGTGTACCTGTCGTAGTCACGGAGCTTCACGCAACATGCCTCCCCGCTGTGGTGCCCCATCCTGGACACCTGGACCGCCTTAAGACCTCAATTCATAAACTGTTGCAAACGTACCGCCCGGCTGGACAACTTATCCTCAGGCTCAACCAACTATTGTTTACCCGCGCGCGCGCGCGCGTGCGCCGCGCCGCGCCGCGCCGCGCTGCGCTTCCATTATCCGCGTCGCGCTCCGCTCCGCGCCGCGCCGCGCGTCCTTTATCTGTGTTGCTTCCCATCTCCGCTGTTGTTATAGAACGTCCGCATCTTTTGTTGTTGCGTGTCTTCATCTTTGTCGTTGCGCCTCCCCTCTCCTCTTTGCTACCGTCGCGCGACGCTCATCCATGATCTACTGAATCCATCCCGACCGCTCCCGCAAGCATTTGGCAGATCCTTGACCAACGCGAGTGACCACATGGTTGCCTTCCCGTTTCCGCTCTATTTGTAGAATCCGTTGTATATAGTCTAACAGGGCCTCCTGCCCATATAAGGAGGGGCTCTCCCCTGCTTTTTGGCCGACCAATTCCATCATCCTAGTACCTCAGATCCTAGCAAATCATCGCATCATCATTGTCTCAGCATCCCATAACCATAAGCAATTTATCCGTGGGCATCCTTCCCCACTTATCTGAGAAAATTATCCGGGTATATCTATGATTGCCCCTTGATCCTTTGAGCCTCCATACTCAAACTCAGTCCTTTGTGACCTTGATCCTTATCACCAACCAATAGCCTTGCTGGTTGAAGAAGAATTCCTGTCTGCCTGAATTCTTGAGTGTGTTATACCACTCTGATCCCTTTTTCCGACCATACTGGTCTTGATCTCCCTTGATCATCTTTCTGGAGCCAATCACGTTTGATTGAAGAGGTTTTATTAAGCTTAAAACCTGGAGTGTTATACCTCCCTTCTTCTTCGAGGTTGAATTTTGCCACGCTATTCTTGAGTTCCTTGAGAAGTGTTGGGATATTCTTGCTCAAATTCGTTATTGATTTGCTTCTAGAGCTTCATAAACAAATTGCTTTTGTTTTGTTCAGCCTCCCACAGTTATCTGGTACCCTTCAAGCGCTTGATTGCGGAGAGTTGGGCGGGTTCATTGAGAACCTGGAGGTTGGTTGGGATTGAGTTGATCTTTCCTAATCAGCTGCTGACGACCAGAGTTATTAGCTTGTGGGCGTTGTTACTTACAACTGCCTTGCTCTATTGAACTCTGAACAAACTTTGACTTATTTGTTCAAGTCTTGCCCTGCACCATCTTGTCTCAGATAGTGTTGTTTCCATCGCTACCAACAACTCTTATCCCTCTTCTCTTAGTTTGATTTCTCATCCATAAGGTTCTGGACCTTGATTCCGGTTACATTAAAATATTATTGTAACTCCTAGGAGGGCAGCCTAAACAGCACCTTTCCCCTCCAAAGAACTGCCACGGCTTAGCACCGTTTGGAGTCTTACACCGCGACAAACTGTCACAGGAATCTCTTGCCACCATCATCATCATCTCACTCTTCCTTCCTCAAATGACCCATCGTACTCATCCTCCATCTCTCTCTCCCGACTCTACGCTTCTCTTCTCGCCGTCCCTTCTCATTACCTCTCTCGACCTCACATTCAAACTCATTACCCCGGCCGACAAACTCTCTCAACTTCAACTGCCACTCCGCCTACCAAAGTACCTTAACCTCCTCCAGTATTCAGTTTGGTATGATTAACTGCTTGAACACCCTCATTCCTCTTCTCTTTCTGTTCTTTGTTTCCTATCATCTCTGTCCATTTTGTTTCTCTGGTCCTATATACTCACTTTACTTCCTTTCCGACGCGTTTCTCAAGGGGAATACTGGATCATATCATTCTGTCACCTACGACTTTTATCTTGCGATCTTTCTCATACATACCATTTTCTTATTGTTCTGTCTGGGTCTATAATCTAATCTCTGGCTCTGTTCTGGTGGTGAGTGTGAAAGACGAAGAGATCCAGGAACTTCTCTTTATAAATCAATCATTCCTTTGACATATTTTTTTAATCTTTTCTTTGTTATTAGTTTTTTGCCATAAAGAAATTATCCGTTATCCCATCAGCCTTTCTGCGTGAAGTCCAAGTTCACCGGAGGTAGCTACCAGGTGGAGGAATTGGACGGAACTCTGCTCAAATGGAAGGCCACGGCTTTGCACATGAAACAGTTCTTTTCACGGGGCTCAACTTCATTCAACAAGATGGCTGGTTTGGATAGCAACGGGGAAAACAATGCGGACCCTTCTTCCAAGGACAAGCCCGCACGCGCGCTTTGCGTCCGGAGGATTAAAAAACTGAAGACTGCTGGGGACAGCAGCCAAGTTGGGGGGAATGATGGATTAATAGGGGATATGATTGGATTTGGTGAGGGGGTGTTCTAGCCTGTTCACAGCCGGAATAACTAGACACCCCAGAATGTTTTTTTTCTTATTTTCTTCTTTCTGGATTGGCTTTTGGGATTATTTCTGGATAGAGATGGTTTCTTTTAGGTACAGGCACGGCGCAAAGCTGGTTCTGCCAATGCAAGGACAAGCCCCACATTACGGAGGCAAATGGGCAAACAATCTCTGACAGATGATTCAGGGAACTAGGAAAGCATGTGGCGCAGAACAGATGTGGGTCAAAGAGCAAAGGCGTGGTGTGGTGACCAAATCTGGACACCCTGGACCAGATGCAGAAAAATTCAAAAATTTTTACAATGCTTTTATTTAGGTTTCATTCAAAAAAAAATTTTTCTGCTCTATCTGTAGTATCACTTTTACATAGTCTAACAGGGCCTCCTGCCCATATAAGGATGGCTCTCCCCTGCCTTTTGGTAGGGAGGGGGAGGTATCTTACGGCATCTTACTGGAGAATTTTCATCATTATGATCTCAAAATAAAACATCTGTGGGGTCCCATTCCCCTTTATTTGAGTCCAAATTCTGGGTATATCTATGATTCCCCCTTGATCTTTGAGCCTCCATACTCAAATCCTGATCCTTGATCCTTATCACCAACCAATAGCCTTGCTGGTTGAAGAAGAATTTGACCAATTGAATTCTTGAGTGTGTTACACCACTCCTGATCCCTTTATCCAAGCATACTGGTCCTGATCATCCTTTGATTATCTTTTTGGAACCAGTCACGTTTTACTGAAGAGGTTTTATTAAGCTTAAAACCTGGAGTGTTAAACCTCCCTTTATTTCTTTTGAAGTTGGATTCCTCCACGCTACTCTTGAGTCCCTTGAGAAGTGTTGGGTTATTCTTGTTCAAATCAGTTATTGTTTTGCTTCTAGAGATTCATCAAACAATTAGCTTTGTCTTGTGCAGCCACCCACAGTTATCTGGTAGCCTTCAAGCGCTTGATTGTGGAGAGTTGGGCAGGTTCATTGAGAACCTGGAGGTTGTTTGCGATTGAGTTGATCTTTCCTAAGCTTCTGCTGACAACCAGAGCTATTAGCTTGTGGGCATTGTTACTTACAATTGCCTTTTCCTGTTGAACTCTGAACAATCCTTGACTTCTTCTATTCAAGTTTTCCCCCGCATCATCTTGCCTTAGATAGTGTTGTTTCCCAGCTACCAACTACTATCATTTTTATCCTTTACTCTTTGGTCCCTCATTTACCAGGTTCTGGACTTTGATCTTGGTTACATTTAAATATTTTTTTAACACTCAGGAGGGCAGCCTAAACAGCACCTTTCCCCTCCACAGAACTGCCACGGCCTAGCAATGTTTGGAATCCTACAGTGGGCTTGGCAATGGCTTGGTGCCTAGAAAAAAAAAATCTCAAGTTTTCTTTGGTTATCTTATAGATGGAAGGTGTGGATTGGTTGGGCAGATACTTTTTCTCTTTCTCTCTCTCAAGGATGTGCGCGTGCTTCTGGTTTTCTTTGTACTCTCCCTGTTCTTTAGATTGGTACGGGGAACTGTGTGGCAGTTTGTCTGGGGTGGTCCAGGTACCTTTAGCGGATACTCTTGGTGGCGCGGATTTTTCTCAGTCTCACCGGATACTCTCAGTGGTGCGGATCCTTCTCATTCTGGCGGATCTTGCGCACGGCTCTTATTTCTCTCAAGGTTCTCACAAAGCTCAATGGCTACTCAGGGTGGCGCGGCCAAAGTTCTTTTCTTTGCAAATAGGCATTGTAGAGACTCCTGTGGGATGATATAAAAAGTAGCAAATAGCTTGCTAGAAGTCCTTGAAGGGGAATTTAGTATTACTTCTACTCCTTTGGAGTATTAGTATATACTAAGAGTGGTTTTAAATTGCCTGCCCTTCTAGTACTTTAGTAAGTCTGCACAATAATTTATTTAAATTAATGGCTGGTTTCTTTGGGACTTAAAATAGGTCTCAGATCAGACCTAGATTAATTATTTAACTGTGATATTGGTAGGATTTGTTGAAGAATAGCCCAGATGTATTGGATTATTGGTTATTTATTGATCAGATATGTTTGATCTTAACCAATACCCCAATATTAAATGGTTCAAGGGTTTATCAAAGGGCTGATTCAGGAGGGGACCCAAGGATGGGTTTACCCACAGGGGGCTGGGTAGAGGAAAGGTTGGTAGTTTCTTTTTGTTGTGCTCTCTCTTTCTTTGTAAGGGTATTTCTTAACTAATGGGTGGGGTTTCTTTAATATGGTGCTGAATATTTAGGTCACAGAAGAACCCTTATTCAAGCACCTGGTGGGTGGTTTGATTGGTTAGAGATGGGTAATAACTTGTTTTCTGATTTCTTGTTTCCTTTTATAACTGATTCACTACTAATATTTTATCTGGGTAGGTACCACAGATAGATGGGTTGATGGGGTGAGTTGGGGATGAGTTGGGTGAGTGGTGATACAACTTGAATAGGGCAGAGAGGCCCTCCTTAAATAGAAAATCCTGCCCCCAGGGGTACTCAAGGCTGCCCCTGAGGGTTCTCCCTGTTCTGGTGAGGAACAGTGAGCTACAATTACATGAGACATTTTAGCTGGTTTGAAAAGGCTTGTACAGTTACATGAGGCATTTCTGCTGGTTGGAAAAAGCTGGTACAGGGGTTTCATGCATGCACAGCCCTGCATAAACTGCTGTGAAGTGCAGATACAATGTATTCCTGTGCAGTACTGATGGTTGGTCTGGTGCTACTTGATTCTCCCTACATGTGCTGCTGTTCATTAACTGGTGATTTTGTTTGGTGCTGCATGGTCTTGACTGCCTGCATATATTTCTGTTTAGTGCTGTGGGTTGTTGTTACTGGTGTTTTGTTTGGAATCACATGCTTCTGACTACATAAATTGCTGTTTGGTGCTGTGGTTGTTTGGTACTGCATGGTTCTGGTAGTTTGTTTGGTATCAAATGCTTCTGTCTGCATAAATTTCTGTGTGGTGCTGAGGTTTTTTGGTACTGCATGGTTCTGGTAGTTTGTTTGGTATCACATGCTTCTGACTACATAAATTGCTGTGTGGTGCTGAGGTTGTTTGGTACTGCATGGTTCTGGTAGTTTGTTTGTTATCACTTCCTCCTGCATATATTGCTCCTGTATACTTCTGCACAGCCTTCTGTATGTATGTTTGCTTATTTGTTTGGTCCTGGTTGAGACTGGTTCCACTTCCCCCTGCCTGTACTGTTCCTGTACACTTCTGCACAGCCTCCTGTAAGTATATTTGCTTGCTTTCTGGGTGAGGTGATAGGAGCTGAACTAGCTGTACTGCCTCCTTTATCTGTATTGCTGTATTCTGGTTGGGGTGACAGGGTTGGTGTATGGTCCTGGTATTGAGGGTAAGCTGTTACTGGCATTTATTTGAGAGTTTACAAGGTATTTCTTGTGTCTTCTACAGAGATGTGACACCTGGTTGGGTATGAGTTTGCCACAGTTGGGGGTTTGTTGGACTGTATCTTCTAATCCCTGAGAGCTAGTGGGGTACTTTGGCTGAGTGACTATGGGTTATTTGTGATGTAGAATCCAATTCTGGGGTTAATTTGAGGGATTGAGCTGTTGTTACACTAGAAAAGTTAGTCTGATGGCTATAGGACAGGTTTGGACTACCACAGCGTGGGGAGGGAAACAAGATGGAAGAAAGGAAGAAAAGGGGGGGTGATCTGCCTACGTCACCAAAGTCCTAATCACTTCCTCCGCGGCCATGCAAGCTGCCACAGCTAGGGATCAGAAAGATGCCAAGACCTTGTGTTGCGCATTGGCAGTGTGCGCGTAGGGGACCGCTAGAAATTGCTGGAGTATTTTTTCTGCATTGTTCACCATTGTGTCAAACCTTGCCAAGGGAAGTGCTGGAATTAGAGGGATCTCTGGGATCTTGGAAGTGGCGTCTGGGGGTTCTGGTTATGACTCAATCACCATGGGAGAAGGCGCGCATGTGGGCTCTGGTGATGACCTGGGAACCAGCAATGGGGATGGCAGTGGAGGAGCTGGTCTTTGAGGAGTGGGGGGACGCAGTGGTGGCGGAGGAGGAGCAGGTCTTGGTGGTGGTGGGGGAGGCGCAGACGGACGTTTGGGGATTCTTGGGTCCATTGCTGGTACATTCATTTGTACCCATGCGGCCCACTTGTGGGCGGCTTTCCGGAAGGCCGCAAAGTCCAGAAAGTCCTGGTGCCTTGGAGGTCCAGCCCGGCGGAATGGTGACCCCAAGTTGTGAATATTGCCCAATGGGGGATTTTGGGCGGCGTGTTGCAGATGGTTGTGAGGTGAGCCGGGCGGGGTTCACTTGTTGGTAAAAACCTCCTTGTCACTCAAGACCACAAAGGAGTTGCGCTGAATCCTCTTGCGCAGGCAACCTTGAGGGCAGTTGGGGGGCATACCCTCTGATAGGGAACAGTGGTGGTGTCTGGCTTGGCACGGAAAAAAGGTGCACCGGCCCGGAAGAATAGGGCAAGCAAGGCCCTTCTGGCTTCAATATGTGCAGGACATGGCTAGCAAAGAGGGGCGGATGGGGTTTTTTCTTTCTTTGGTGTGATGAAGAGGTGCAGAGGTGAAGGTGGGATGACTATGGTATTGTTGGGGGTAGGTGAGATAGTGGTGGATCTCTGGGGACAGAACTCAAGTTAGGGGGGATGTGGTGGTCTTTTATAGACTCAAGTTGGAATTGGCTGTGTTCTGCGCCCTCAGCAATGGGTGAGGCTCTGCCACAGCAAGCCGCGCTGCGGGCTCAGCAGCAGTAGAACTGGGCTCAGCATCTGGAGAGGCGGGATGGATTGCGTGCGGATTGCGCGTTGCAAGACGCGGATATATCTTGGATATCTGGAAAGGCGCATTGGGCGGATGTAGACATGCGCGGGGGGCTCCAAGTTAGGCGCGGCGCAAGGGCCGCGTCATGAGAAGGACAAACCGGATGGACGTAATGGCAGGCAGGAAATACAGATGGATATGGGGTATGGGATGGGAAGGATAGGGTCCTGTGCTTAGGGGTCTTATTTCATTATTCTTGCTCTTTTCTGGTTGTACTTAGGTTAGGGTTGAGGGGGGGCGGTTACTTAAACCACACCCTCAACCCAGATGGAGCATCAGACATTGGATCATCATAGTTTTTGGAAGGATCTTTTACTCTCAGTTGAAGGGTGAACAGTTTTACTCAGGGTTTACAGATGAAAGGGATCAATAACTTCTGAACTTGGGAACCGTTTAAGGAGAAGTCCTCTTCTGAATTCCACAGCGCCAGTTCTTGTTGCTACTGAAAACAGTTCCCAGTTCTGTATGAAGCATATTTCCCAGAACTTTTTCTTCATTAATGATCTCATACTTTACTTAAAAATACACCTGACATGGATCTCAAGCAACAAACAACTGGCAGACATACCCAAAAAGCAACTTGGACCAAATAAACAATCCCCATTCTGCAACTTTTTCTTACCACTTATTCAATGCTAAGTTTGCAGGGGGTGTTATAAATACAAACATAGCCCACTAAATACATACCATACATGCTATACATTTCACACAATATATTATACTCTGTGAAACTTGTCCATATTATATATAGCCGTGCAAGCATCAAAAATATAAAATCATCAATTCTTGATATCTCATCCTTAACATACAGTACAACCTGGACAGCCCTTTGGTAACACAGGCATTGAATTATGAGTTTTTAAAACAGTTTGAGGGATTCATTGGTGAATAAAACTCCTCCCTACTGGATATGGTAGTCTTTGAATTGAGCAACCCCCCCTGGACCACTCTTGGATCCTAATTAGTAGACAATATGTCCTCACCACAAAGTGGGACCAAAAAGGTGGCTTTCTCCATTTTCAAGCTAGGCTGGTGTTTCAGGGCTTCTGTTAGATCCATTGTGTCAGTTTTGAAGAAAATTTTGCACCAACACCAACCTTTTTGGCCCTGCAAATGGCCCTTGCTATAGCGGCCAAATTCAATTGGAATATGCCATCTTTCAACATCAAAACTTTTTTCTTGCACAGTTCAATTGGCAATGATATACATCTGTGGCCTCCCCTTGGTTTTTAATTCCCCAAAGGGAAGGTAATTAAACTTAAAAAGGCCCTACATGGCATAAAGAACGCGGGCTGCTTCTGGTGGATGCATCTGCGTCAAAAGCTCAAGGAAATTTGGTTTGAATCTAACCACAAGTACATGAGTACCTATACTTACACCTCTGACAAAGGGAAGGCCTTTCTTTGGTTGCATTTTGATGACAGCATTGTCAGACACAACACAAATATAGTTTTCCAAATGTCTGAACAACCCATATGTCTTGTTATTACAGTGGTTTATTACTGGGCTCATCTCCCATTACCTGAAACCACGGTCACTGTTTAAACCCACCATAGAGCCATTAATGAATAATGATAAAAAAGATTTTTGTAGTTATATAGTAAATTTTCACAATATTTCATGATGGTTGGTAAGTATGTTTTCATGAGTATTGATTATGGAATTAAAACCTTGATAATATATATAATCAAGAAAAATATGAAAAATAATTTTAAATTCAGTTATTAGGACTCAGATTTGTCCCAAATATTGTCATAAAAGTTCCCAATACATTCCACTATTTTGGGAATGAGTTATAATAATTATATTAATCCATACCCCCTACTCTGTATAGATAAATTGCATAATTTTAATCTTATCCCTCTTTTGGATTTATTAATACTTTAATAAACTCCACTGAGCCTTGAGAGAGTCCACTCAGAGGGCCCTGAGCTCAGTTTTCAGTTATAAACCTTGTAATATAATTTACAAGAGTATACATACTCCATATGTATAATTTCTGCCAAGTTACTAGGAATTAAGAGATAATTACATGCCATGGCTATCAAATTATATGTAAAGGGAGGTATGTGATCATTCTGAAGTGTTCTGGTATTTTTAAACCTTCCAGTTGACTGATGTTTAAGTCCTAGGATCAATTAATTAACCTTTTGGGTATGTAAATTGAAACTTTACATTGAAAATTCCCCCCAATGAGTACTAGTACCTTATTTCCCATTGGGCATGATGTAGGTATTGAGCCCTTGAGGACAAACCCAGGTAGATCCTTGAGCTCCCCAGATGATCCCTTTATTCCCCTGAGGGCCCCTGTTACCTCAAGAGAGGAGGGTCTTTACCCTATAGCCCCTCCATCAGTTATACATTATTATTCATTTTTAAGAGAATATGGCAAGAGTTAACAAGCCCACTAAACTTAATCTCAAGAGGAGGTTGAATGGGGCTATAAGCTTTAGTATTATAATCAACTAATGATCTTATTTGCAACTCCAATTTTGAGTTGAAGGTATTAATTGGAGTGGTAAACCTTGTGTGTTACTACTATGAAGGGTGTGAGCTTATTTATAAACAAAGCTCCTTTGAGATTTATTCATTTGAAGCCAGGCCCCTTGCATTTTATAAAGTTTTAACATGTGGCTATTTACTAATAATAAATTGGTATTATTTGAGTGTGTATGCTTTTAGCTAATGTCTTGGTTATTTGAGTCAGTAACTGATTTAATTCTTGATATTGTCTTCATTTTTGCAGTTTTAAACATGGCCAAGTATAGAATTGGAGGTTAAATCCCTGAAATTCATCCTGATGGCTGAGAAAGACAATTTTTTCCACAGCCTTCCATTGCAACTCACTTACCTGATCACCATGAAGTGGGATACCCACCTCTCCTCTATTTTTGGTATATCTGTTGACCGCCATGATGTCTTAACTTTCTCTCACAACCTGCCCTTGTGGATAAGATCTTTAACACCAAGGACTCACTCTTCACCTTTTCTAAACCACTATCCAACACTTTCCTTGCATTGAACAACTCAGATAAACCCAATACCAACTACCTCCATTGCATAGGGATGCTATTGCACTTGGCACAAAGCACTTAACCTGACATTTCCTGTGCTGTACACTACCTGGCCAGATTCTCCTTGAACCCTGCCAATACTCACTTTCAGGTGTTGAACAGGATTGTGCCGTACATCATGCTCACCCGGCATTTCAAGCTTTTCATTTGGCCTTGCACAACTAACTCCCCCCTCCAAACTTATGTTGATGCAAACTGGGGTGGAGAGGGGGTGCAATTGTCCCATGGATTTCTAACAACTCTATGAGATTCTCCAATAAGCTGGGGGTCATGGCAGCAGACATGTGTGGCTAGGTCTACCTGCCTTTTCCATGGCTTCCATGGAACATTTTTGGCTCCAAAAAGTCCTTGATCAGTGTTGGAAATACGGGTCTCTCTCTTCTTCTTAATAGGTTTCACAGATCTGTCTCTCACCTGTTGAGGAAAGAGTCATTTCCCCTGTTTGACCACTCAACCACTGCAACTGCTCTCTGTATAATCTCTTAGTGGGTTCCTTCTTTCTCTATAATCTCTCCTTCTCCTCAGCTCCAAAGCTTCTCCTTCTCCCTTCTCCTCAGCTCCCCATACCACAACCGCTACTACCAAATCCCCTCAAGAGTCACTCTCAATCACTACAGCTGCTTATACTCTTCAAGAGTCACACCTACCCTTCTCTTGACCACATCCTGACTCTTCTTGGAAGTCATCAGACTCCTTCTTCATCTGGTGAGAACTGAACTTCAAGACAACCATCCTCTCTCATCAACTTGACTTTTCCCTTCTCAAGTCTTAAGTCATCCTGTTTTTCCTACTAGCTTCTTCTATTCCTCCAGTGTCTTTTTTTCCATCTCCTCGTCCTGTTAGGCTCAATACTCTTGTGGCTGTGGGATTACTTCTTCACTCTATCTCTTGCTTTTCCGTTGTCATTGTTCTCATGATTGTCTCAACTTCTTGCAGGCTGGTTTTGGTTCTTAGTAATCAAGAATAAAATACTTTATTTCTTCAATCAGCTTTTTCCTGGCACCTGTCCTGCCATCCTCTCTGATGTGGTGGCATTTTATAGCCAAGGACTGGGAACTAGTTGCGGCCAGCCCAAGCAGGCTCAGCATTTGGGAAGTGCTTTGAGCTCAGTAGCAGCTTCTGTGTGTGCGTTTGGCTCAGCATTGGGTGAAAAAGGGACCAGGGACCAAAACATTGCTACAGGAAGACGCATTGTGTGGTTACAGACAAGCGCGCAGGGCTCCAAGTAGGGCCCGGTGCGCACCATGAGAAGGACAAACTGGGTGGACATGAAAACAGGAAAGCAAGTATTTGGGTGACTACAGGCAGGCCTGGGGGGCTCCAAGTAGGCCGCAAGGTGTTCCATGAGAAGGACAAACCTGATGGATGTAGTGGCGTGAGTGTTGGGAAAATAGGATAGGGTTGGTGTTGGAATTCTTCTATTTCTGCTCATACTTCAGTCTGTGTTTCTTTTGTTAAAATAAATATTAAATTACATAAACTGAATTATACTATTTCCAATTATCAACAAGAGAACATACTAAGAAATACCAAGAAGATGAGCTGCTAATCAAGAGTATATTTAGTGGAAAATAACTGCTCTGCCTAGCCTTTTAGTTATTTCTCAATCTCAGAGTGTTCAACAGTATTTTTCCAATTTGATTATGATTTCCTTATTTTTGTGATTGGATTAAGGGGATTAAAAACCCTCTTTATGGATTTATTAGTATAGTGTGTATTTAATTACTTATCTCAAGAGACATAGTAACTCAAGAGGCTTGCAGACCCAGTAGTTAAAGATCCAGTAGTTACAGTTTGCTTACTGCTATGGTAATCTTTCCTTTGCTGATTGCATTATAAGTTAAGATTTCTATAAATTCAATATTCACTTTACTTATCAACCCTCAACCACAAGTTGTTACTCTTCAAATGGCTTGTACGTAAAATATATAAACCATCTGCGTTGCAAGCCAATATAACACCATCAGTTCTTGCGTACTTCCGGTCAGAGTGCTCCCTCATCTGAACCTCCTGATCCGCTGCTATTTGCAATATAAGTTCAAATTCATCTTCATTTATTTCTTTCTCAGCCTTTGGCCCTCTTATTTTAACATTTGGATTAGGACTTCTGGTGCCTCTTGGGGTTGTCTTTCTATTTTCTAATTGATTCTTATTGCACTTTTACTTAAGTTAGGGTTGGGAGGCAGGACTTAACCTCACTCTAAACTCTGGGAAGTAGGGGGTGGAGATATCTTATGTTTTTTTCTTATCATAATGTTAGAGGAATTTGCCGCCAGGATTGGAAGGAGGGATCTCCAATCTCTCTTTATTTCTTACATTGGTGGTCTCAAAAGGCGCGCTCCAACCTTACAAATGCAAGGAACCATTAACTTCCAAATCTTGGGGCAATTGTAAGGGGTCATCCTCTATTCTTTCCACTTCTGGGGGTCTGGCTGGGAAGTAACCTTCTGTTTCTTGTCTTTCAAAAGTACTGGATGTGATTTCCTATCAACACCTCCCAACAATTACTCTTTTCCCTCTTTCTTCCTCCTCTTTGGGGTTTACAACCCCAACCCCATCTCCAACTCATCTTCTTCCTCCCTCTGACTGCCCCAGGACAGAATTTTCTGTTCCTCCATTGGTCTCTAGTGATGGCAAAACTTCTTGGCCTTTTTGCATTAGGCCACAGGATTACCCCCATATCCAATTAAACACCATGGATGCGGGTTGATTCATCTCACAATATGAAGGGATTGCACAATCCAAAGATGCATTGTATTTTTACAAGGCTTCTCTTGTTTTTCTGCTCATATTGGACAAGGAGAAGCTTTTGGATGTGGAAGAGATGGGAGGCTATGAAAATATCAACTGGCCAAAGCTGAAGGAGGAGATTTTGGCAAGGTGGGGAAAATGCAAACCCCGGTTTTGGGAGAGCAACTTTGAGCTGGTGGCTTTGGAGGCAAGTGCGCGCAGCGGAGTCTGGTTGCAAGGGGGATTGATGGATAATGTGGTGGCATTTGACCGGATCTACCAATACCTGTCAAGGAATGAAGTGGTTGTGGGCCAGACAGGGGCAATGAAGAGTGTGTTCTTGGGGGATCTTGGCTCACATCTGTGGGAGTGGGTGCAGTGGCACCTTTACAACCACAACCTAGTCAAAAGGTTTCTGGATGGGAGTGTTACAATTCTTCTGGAACTAAGGGTCATCTGCCAGGCTGTGGAAATCAAAATTGATTTGGACAAGTTCATTGAGGACACTGAAAGGCCCTTTCCAATTGTTGTTGACCAAGCTCAATCTGCTGCCTCATTGCCTTTGGCGCGTGCCCCAGCCCCACAATTTGCAACTGTCCCTTTGGTTAGCAAAATTACGGAGTTGGTCAAGGACCTCAAGATCTGCATGATCTGGATGTTGCAGCAATTGTGCAGTCTGCCACCTTACATGGCAGAGGGTTTTCCTCCACCTAGTGCGCCTGCGTCCCAGGTGTGCAAATATGGTGGCAATAATGGTTATTGGCAGTTGGGATGTGAAAACCTGACAAATAATTTGAATGTGGAATTGGTTTTTCCAGTATGTTTCCCTGGCGGGCAAGCGGATTTTGATGGAATTGGGTCAGCCTACTGCCACACAGCAAGTACAATTTTGGGGACAGGAAGCCAAAGTAACAGCACAAGTGTTGCTTGGAATTACCACTGGGCCCAGATCATGGCAGCCACTGCAGATGGAAACCAAGGTAAGGGTGTTGGTGGCTGAGAAAAAGTAAGGTGTGGCAGATAGGATGGAAGTGGATATGAAGGATTGAGTGCCACTGGCTGCTCCAAGACCTGTTGGGTATGTTTTGGGAGCTGATGGGCAGTGGATGGTTCTTGTGGAGAAGAAGAAAGTGGTGGATATTGTGAGGGGGGTAGTGGGGAACAAAACTCTGGTCCCCTTGACCTTTCAGAGGTCAGTGGCAGCATTGTTGGTGGTGGTGGAAGATATGGTTCAGGTGTTGAAGGATTTTGGCCAGGCTTGGATCCCTTCAACAGGGAGGAAAATGCATGTGGCGCAGGATGAAGCAGAGCGTGGGGAGTGTGGAATAGAATCAATTTCAATTACACTTGCTTGCGCAGCAAAAAATATTATGTGCAGGGATGGTTGGGCAATGGCCAATAGTGGGTCAATGGCAGACATGTTGCCATCACAGCTAGTGGAGGATTTGGGATTGGTGCAATGGACATGTTGGAAGGGGCTTCAGGTGCAGAATGGGAATGGATTTGGAGTCAACGGTAGGGTTGGCAAAAAATAGGTTGGGTTTGTGTGGGCTTTCATGTTGGAAGACATATCTGGATGGTGTTTTGGGACAATTATCTGCAATCATGCCTGGTGTGGGATTGGATGAAGCTGTGAAATTTTTTTTTTCTGGTAGAGTGAAAGGCTTCAAACCCCTGGGGACAGCAGCTAGGTTGGGGGGTGATGCAGATGGATTGTGTTGCAGAAATGTGGGCAAGGCGCATGCCAGGTCTGTATACACAAGGACAAGCCTGCGGAAAGGGATGCAGGATTGAGAGCAACATGGACGCAAGGACAGCCTAAAAGTGGATGCAAAATTTTGTTTGCTTTATTTTTCTTTTATATTGATTTCTTTCTTTCTTTCTTCCCTCAGGGAAGTTACAGGATGGTCTTGAAGATGGATTGGGGGTAAATCCTGACTTGGTGAGGAGGTGCTCTAGCAGGTTCACAGCCAGAGTAACTAGACACCCCAGAATGTCCATTTCCTAAATTTCTTCTTCTTTTCTCATGTTGGTGCACACTGGTGGTTGGTTGTTGTGTTTGTTGCAGATAGGGTAAAGGGAATTGTGTGGAAGTTCTTCTGGGGCACCCAGGTACCTTTCCAGAAGTTGTTGACAGCATGAAATGCTGGTCATGGGGACCTCACAGACGCTGTAGATACTCCTGTGGTATGATATAAATAACTTGGCAAATAGCTTCCTGGCAGTCCTTGAAGGGGAATTTAGTATTACTTCTACTCCTTTAGAGAATTATTAAAAACTAAGGTGGTTTTGAATTGCCTGCCCTTCTAGTACTATAGTAAGTCTGCACAATAACTTATTTGAATTACTGGCTGGTTTCTTTGAGACTTAATATAGGTCTCAGATCAGACCTAGATTAGTTATTAATTTTTATTGGTAGGGTTTCTGAAGAATCGACCAGATGTAATGGGTTATTGGTTAGTGGCTGATCAGATATGTTTGATCTTAACCAATACCCCAATTTTTTAAAGGGTTCAAGTTTTTTATCAAAGGGGTGGTTTAGGAGAGGACCCAGGGATTGGTTTACCCACAGGGGGCTGGGTAGAGGAAAAAAAGGTTGGTAGTCCCTTCTTTTTGTGCTCTCTTTATTTGTAAGGGTTAATTATTGAGTGATGGGTGGTTTTCTTTAATTTGGTGCTGAATAGTTCAGATCAAAGAAGAAGCCTTATTCAAAGCACCTAATGGGGTGTTTTCAATGGTTGATGAGGTATAAAATTGTTTTTTGATTTCCTTTTTTTATTGGTAAACTGATAATCTCCTTTTTTTTTATATCTGGGTAGGACCACAGATGTTTGGGTGGTAATTGGATGATGAGTAGTTGATGAGTGGGATGTGGGTGATGTATGTGTGATTGGTGGGGAATACAACCTGGATAGGGCAGAGAGGCCCTCCTTAAATAGAAAAATCCTGCCCCCAGGGGTTCTCAGGGCTACCCCTGAGGTTCTCCCTTTCCTGGTGGGGAACAGTGGGATACAGGTACATGAGGCATTTCTGCTGGTTTGGAGAATCTAATACAATTACATGAGGCATTTCTGCTGGTTGGAAAAAGCTTGTACAGTTACATGAGGCATTTCTGCTGGTTGGAAAGAGGTTATACAGGGGTTTCATGCATGCAAAGCCCTGCGTAAATGGCTGTGTAGTGCTGGGTTGAGTTTGTGCTGTGTTTAACTTGTACTGCTGGGTTGTTTGGGTCTGCATGATCCTAGCTGCCTGCATATATTGCTTGGTAGTTCTGTGATGCCTTGTACTGCTGGTTTTTTGGTTACACATGGTCCAGACTGCCTGCATATATTGCTGGGTAGCCCTGTGGTGCCTTGTACTGCTGGTTGTTTGGTTACACATGATCCAGACTTCCTGCATATATTTCTGGGTAGTCCTGTGGTGCCTTTTACTGCTGGTTGTTTGGTTACACATGGTCCAGACTACCTACATATATTGCTGGGTAGTCCCGTGGTTCCTTGTACTTCTGGTTGTTTGGTTACACATGTTCCAGACTGCCTGCGTATATTGCTGGGTAGTCCTGTGGTGACTTGTACTGGTGGTTTTTTGGTACTACAAGATCTTGGCTACCTGCATAAATTGCTGTGTGGTAGCTGGGGTTGTTTGGTCCTACAAGATCCTGGCTGCCTGTATAAATTGCTGTGCATAGCTGGGGGCTTTTTGGTACTACAAGATCCTGGCTGCCTGCATAAATTGCTATGTATAGCTGGGGTTGTTTTGTGCTACATGATCTTGCTTATGGTTCTGAGTATACAGGTGAGGTGATTGATTGTATGTTTGGTTGAGGTGTTGTTGCGAGATTTCACTGGTATGTTTTTTAGGCATTCCAAGTATAACCATATGGGCTTTCACTGTTTTGTGATACCTGGGTGTGATATGATATGTCCCCAATTAATTTTGGCTGTATCTTCTAAACCATGAGAGATAGAGGGGTAGTTTTACTGGGTGACTATAGGTTATTTTTGGTGTAGAATCCATTTCTGAGGTTACGTTTATGATTGGGATTATATTTATACTAGAAAATTGATTCTAATGGCTACAGATAAGGTTTGGTCTACCACAACACAGATTAGGATTTGGTTCCTCAACTTTGCTACCCCTTCACTCTCTCACTTTTGAAATCAAGGCCATTCACACGGTTTAATTGTGGACATGGATCTTCTCCTGTTTCTCACCCTCACTCAAGGCCAGAGGCCACTCATGGTGTGCTTGACAGATTTGAAGTAAGCTGGGAGGACAAGCATGGGAAGGCAAGGAAGTATGGAAGACCTCTGGGGACAGAACCCAAGTTGGGGGTGGGGATGTGGTGGCATTTTATAGCCAAGGATTGGGAACTGGTTGCAGCCAGTGCAAGCAGGCTCAGAATTTGGGAAGTGCTGCGGGCTTCACAGCAGCTGCTGTGTGCACTGTTGGCTCAGCATTGGGTGCAATGGGGACTGGGGACCAAAACATGGCTATGGGAAGGCGTGTTGGATGGTTACAGACAAGCAGGGGGCTTCAAGTAGGGCACAGCGCATGCCATGAGAAGGACAAACTGGGTGTGCGTGACAACAGGCAAGCAAGTATTTGGGTGACTACAGGCAGTCCCAGGGGGCTCCAAGTAGGGTTTGGTCCACCATGAGAGGGACAAACTGGATGGATGTATTGGTGCAAGTGTTGGGGGAGGAGGATAGGGTTGGGCTAGGGATTCTGCCTCTTGGGGTTGTCTTTCTATTTTCCACTTGATTCTTATTGCACTTGTACTTAGGTTAGGGTTGGGAGGGAGGACTTAACCTCACTCTCAACTCTGGGAAGTAGGGGGGGGAGATATCTTAGGTTTCTTTCTTATCATACCATGAGAGGAAGGTGCCACCAGGATTGGAAGGAAGGATCTCTAATCACTCATTATTTCTTACATTGGTGGTCTCAACAGGTGCACTCCAACCTTAAAAATGCAAGGAACTGTTAACTTCAAAATCTTGGGACAATTAAAAGGGGTCATCCTCTATTCTTTTCACACCAACAACCAGGAAGCAATGAAGATAGCAAGCAACAAGGCTAGCATGAAGAACTACCAGCACATTGACTGAGAATTTCACTACGTGAATGAACTCTTTTGGCTCAGTTGGATTGAAATGAAGTGGTTAAAGGGGGATGCCCAGTATGCCAAGGTCTTCATCAAAGCTCTGGGCAGTCTCAAACATCAAGCTTTTACCAAATCCTTCTTTTCCAAGCTCTCCTGATGCGCACTCCAAATCAGTGACTCTTCTTTACACATCTGCACTGCTCTCTGTGGGTTTGGAAGTTCACCCAGTCACATGGGTGAGCATCCTGCAATTTTTTTTACCTTTGAAATACCAGGGCAATCACAACAAGATTTGAAAAAAACAACAATATGGGTCTTTTAATGTTGATGTGGGGAGGGATATAAAGAATATGCATTATGCAATATAAATTTTCAACATAAAAGATCTGGAAATACATAGAATGTTCTAGTGTAATGCATATGAGGCTTACACATCAACATATTGTGTAATTATGGTGTATATAAAGAGAGATTACCTTGTAGATAGTTCTGCGGGATTGATTGAAAAAATAATTAGGCTGTGTTTGGACCCACACAAACTGTCATATTCCGTCATGAAAATCCAGGATTCTCATGATGACATATTATGGTTGGGTAGTGTTGTATGGTGGGTGTTTGGCATCCACTTGTCAACTTGAGCCCAAATAACGGTAGTTGGCGCTTTTGAAGGTTTGAGGTCTCCCACAGGCCAAAATTGCATACAAGACTACATTTTGGTCTGGACCAAAATGTAGCGTCATGTATGTTCATACAAACACATCCTCCAGATCCTCTCCAGCCTTTATCCGCCAACTATTGGCTTATCCCTGTTGGGAATATCACACACTAGTCCTCATACTCTACTCACCAACCCATACTTTCAACACTTGTACATAGAAACACATACATATATAAACCAAAAACCTTTGCAAGAAATAGGAAGAATCAGGGGTTTTTCCCTCAACAGGTTATGAGCCCTTATTCTCCACACACCCTTCATTCTCATTATCGCATATCAAAGAATTTGCCTGAATAGTTGACATTTTGAAGAAAAGGCACCAGGGTAGTTGGCGTGAAGACACAAGACATACCCATTAAACTTGAAATAACTCAGCATCTCACTCTTGTCCATAACCATGATTCATCGTTTTCATCTTCATAATCTCTTTACCTTTATATTTCTTATAGCTCCGTGAGGTTCAGGGAACCCCGTGTAGTGGTCTGTTTCCTTCATCTTGGTGTTTTGCGGTTTAGCTACCCGCTCTGTTTGATTGGGTGTGACAACCCCATTCTTGCCTGGACTGAACTAAGCATTCCATATTGTGAGGGTGCTCTGATTTCTGGTTCTTTTTTTCTTTAATTTTATCAAATTTTTCTTCCTCCTATTCCTCTATGTCTTCCCCGCTCAAAGGGGCTGGAATTCCTTTGTCCTCCAAAGACAAGCAAAGGGCCTGGAATGTTTCCTCAACTCACCTCACTCCAGCAGCCATGGCGGCCACCGTGGATATCCTCTCCAACCAAGTCAAAGACAGGACTTCAGCAGAATTCTCCTGCCGATACTTCCCACCAGATAATGCTAAAATCCGTGCCACCATCCTAGCGGAACTGGATGAACAAGAGAAAGAAATTGAGGAACAAGCTCGTACCGTAGACAACCGCATCCTTTACAAGGAGAAACTTTTGGATGAACGCTTATGCCAGGCCGCCAGTTTTGCACAGCCTGCCCCCCGCCAGGACATCAACACTCAATCCCCGGAAGTTGACGCCAAGAATGCGGCAGCAACATCCTATTCAGTAATCAACACAATCAGCAAGGACAACTGCCTCAGAGTTGATGGTTCAAATTGGTCAGTCTGGGCCAAAAATACCAAGGATAAGATGCGACTGGCGGTAGACGACACCAACTACCTGGAAAACAAGTCTTACAACAACTATCACAAACTGGTTGTACGTCCCATCATGATGGCGTTGGTTGTAGCTCCACTGAAGCGCATGATCCAGAAGGGGACTTCCTGTAGGGCTATGTTCAAAACCCTCTGGGATCATTTCCACACAGCCAGCAGAGCCTTGCAAATGAGGCTTTATTGCCATATTTTCAATTTCTCTCTAGAACCCAATATGACGACAGGGGATCTGCACTCCATTAGGGACATGATCAACAAATTTGAGTCTGTAGGGGGCAGACTAGGGGGCAAATCCCTTGCAGGATTTGTCCTAAAAGCTGCCCTTGATCCAACAATGGATCTTTATTGCAACTTTGAGAGTCGGATAAATAGGGAAATGGGAAAGAATGGCTTGTCAAGTGTTCCTTTCCCAAAGGTCCTAGAACTATATGATATTTTGAATCAAAATACCACGCCTGTACAAGAACCCGCCTGCATTCCGCCCTCACTAATTGATCTGACCGCCAACTGCGCTTCTATCTCTAACCCGTCAATTTCACCAGAGGAGCCAACTCCAACCTTCAACAATGAGGGGGACTTCTACGCGGCGGGAATTCCATCCTTCTGGAACTGCGGGTCAATTATTTCATATGAAAAATCAATGCCCACACCCACTTGTTGACAGATGCAGGCTTACCTCCTGTGGTATGCACGTCTATGGACAAGCAAGGCCCACACCACGCCAGCCTTGTTTTGTGCCGCCGGCTGGTGCCCAATTCCAGCCATTCTATCCAATTGTAGCACCACTTGGGATGGGCGCAACATATCCCGCCATCCATCCAGAGCACGTGGTGCTACCTCAAGTTAACCGCGTGCCATCCCAAGCGTCACCTCAGCCAGTTTGGGGTGCAGACTTATACCGCCCAAGATACCTGCCTACCAGGGCCCCTGCCTCCTCTTCGGGTTCTGGCTCAGTATCTTCCCACATTCCCAGTACCTTATTGCGGGCCCCCTCTGCAAGAATCTGTGAGCTCCCTGAGGACGGTTTGGACCCTCAGGATTTATCCTTTAACTCCATCCAGGCCGGTGGCCCAGCCTCCCAGCCAATAGTGGATACTGGCGCATCACATCATTTAACGGGTGATCGTACGCTCCTCTCTGATTTTGGCAAGATTTCCCCTATTCCCCTCAACGTGGCAACTGATGATTGTCGCGCATCTGTCACAGGCATAGGCTTGATGTTGTTCCCAACTGAGGACAGGGGGGAAATTGCTGTTCCTGGCGTCTTATATTGTAAGGACGCACGCAAAACTCTCATCTCACTTGCAGCCCTCCGGAGGACTAACTGATTCTTCTCCTAAAATCAGCCAAATGATTGCTTCAACATGTTTTCCCTGTATGGTGCACTCATGTTTATATGTCCTCTTGATTCTGCTAGGTGTCAGTGGCTTATGACCACCCCTCAACTACTTGTGCCACCCTTTCCATCTTTGTTGTCAACAAATGTGCCTGCTATCTTCCCCTTGCCGCTTGTTAATGTTTCTTCAGATAGTATTGGTGATTCTGTTTCTCTCACATCAAATGAAAGACTCCTGCTTTACTACCATTGCCTATTTGCCCACTGTGGAATTTGCCAAATCCGCAGGCTAATCAGGGCATTGGCCATGCCAGGTCTGCCGGACGCACTGCCTCCGGGGAACATACCCTGTCGCGCGTGCCGCATTGCAAAAAGCACGCGCTCTTATGAATCAGAGAGCTCATCCAGGCCATTTGGGCCGCTTGAGGCGCTTGCGGCGGATCTCATGGGTCCGTTTGAAGTCACCGCGCTGGACGGTTCAATGTACCTGCTTACAATTGTGGACATCCGCTCTGGCTTCAGCCAAGCCATTCCCCTAAAGAGCAAGAAAGATGCCGCGGGGCATATTATGAGTACTGTACAACGGTTGGAAACGCAGTTAGGGCGTAAGATTCACATCATCCAATGCAACAATGTAGGAGAATTTGCATCCAAGTTGCTTAGTGACTTTGTCACGGAGAGGGGCATAGTGCTTGAACGCAGTCTGCTGTACCATCATCACCAGAACGGGGAGGCAGATAGACACAACCGCTCCCTGGCTGACATTGCTTGTATGCTTTTGGTGGACAGTGGTCTTGGAAAGAAGTTCTGGGGCTTAGCCTTTATCTGGGCTTCATATTCCATTAACCAACTTCCTTCAGCCAGAAGCAATCATACCCCCTACAAGGCCGTCTTTGGGATCAAGCCCCTTGCCGACCGTCTGAGGGTTTTTGGCGATACGGTGTTTGTAAAAATCCCTCCAGAAAAACGCTTGAAGCTTGATGGTCGGGCAACGGAGGCAAAGGTGGTTGCACATCTTCCAAACAGCAAAGGCTGCCTGTTCTACATCCCTGCAAGCGGGAAGTTTGTCTCATCCGCCTGGGCAACCTTCTCAACATGTTGCCCTTTCTCCAAGTCCGCCAGCGCAGCCTTGGCACAAGGACTGTCCCTTGGGAATTTTGAGGGCAAAGGAGCTTTTGCTGCAGAAGAGCAAGCAGTTACAGAACTACTGATGCCCAACCGTGTCCCTAAAACGTATTGGGAAGCGATGGGCGGAAAGAACACCCCTTCTTGGGCACCTGTGTTTGTGTCAGAGATTGACAACATGTATCGGAAAGGCATCTGGAAATTGGAGCCTCTCCCGCCTGGCCAAAAGGCCATGCCAACAAAATGGGTGATCACCAAGAAAGACCAAGTGGATGGTTCTGGGCCTCAGAGGAAGGCGAGATGCCTTGCCCTGGGCAACAAGCAATGGGAAGGTGTTCATTTCACTGACACCTTTGCCCCAACCGGCACATTTGCGTCTTTGAGGCTCCTACTTGCTATGTCAGCAAAATTCCAATGGGTGGTGCACTCATTTGATTTTGTGGCAGCCTACTTGAATTCCCCCATTGACAAAGCTCTTTGGGTGCGCCCCCCGCCGGGTATGAAGATCCCAGAGGGGCATGCTTTACGCCTGGTGAAGTCTCTTTATGGTACTCAACAGGCAGCCTGTTGCTTGTGGTTGCATCTGAAGGATGTACTCTCTTTGCTAGGTTACAATGCAAGCCTCTATGATGCCAGCCTATATGTTCTCAATTGTCCGGGACACACTGGTGTGATTTGGATTCATGTTGACAATGGAGTAGTGGCCAGGTCGTCCAAGACCATGTTACGGGATCTCAAGAAGGACCTAGGTGGCTGCCTAGAGATCAAATGGGATTGCACATTGACCTCCGTAGTAGGCCTCAACGTTGAGCAGACCATGCAAGGTTTTTCCCTTCATCAGGAAAAACTGCTGCAAGTCATTGCTCAGAAATTCTGGGATGGGATCTCCATTGCAAGGCAACCCCTGACAACGTCTTTTGAGGCTATTGCTGACCCCAAGGGTGACCCTGCCACAAGCCGTGATTACTTACGGGTGGTCATGTCCCTTAGCTACCCGGCTGTAGAGACATGCCTGGATATTGCTTACGCTGTGAACTGCCTGGCGTTGTAAGACTCCAAACGGTGCTAAGCCGTGGCAGTTCTGTGGAGGGGAAAGGTGCTGTTTAGGCTGCCCTCCTAGGAGTTACAATAATATTTAAATGTAACCGGAATCAAGGTCCAGAACCTTATGGATGAGAAATCAAAGTAAGGGAAGAGGATAAGAGTTGTCGGTAGCAATGGAAACAACACTATCTGAGGCAAGATGGTGCAGGTAAAGACTTGAACAAATAAGTCAAGGTTTGTTCAGAGTTCAATAGAACAAGGCAGTTGTAAGTAACAACGCCCACAAGCTAATAACTCTGGTCGTCAGCAGCTGATTAGGAAAGATCAACTCAATCCCAACCAACCTCCAGGTTCTCAATGAACCTGCCCAACTCTCCGCAATCAAGTGCTTGAAGGGTACCAGATAACTGTGGGATGCTGAAAAAAACAAAAGCAATTTGTTTATGAAGCTCTAGAAGCAAATCAATAACAAATTTGAGCAAGAATATCCCAACACTTCTCAAGGGACTCAAGAATAGCGTGGCAAAATTCAACCTTAAAGAAGAAGGGAGGTATAACACTCCAGGTTTTAAGCTTAATAAAACCTCTTCAATCAAACGTGATTGGCTCCAGAAAGATGATCAAGGAGAGATCAAGACCAGTATGGTCGGAAAAAGGGATCAGAGTGGTATAACACACCCAAGAATTCAGACAGGAATTCTTCTTCAACCAGCAAGGCTATTGGTTGGTGATAAGGATCAAGGTCACAAGGGACAGAGTTTGAGTATGGAGGCTCAAAGGATCAAAGGGCAATCATGGATATACCCGGATAAATTGCTCAGATAAGTGGGGAAGGATGCCTACGGATAAGTTGATTACTGATGATGAGGGAGACAGATGAGATGATATGATGATGGTCTCATGGGATGCTGGGCCAAAAGGCAGGGGAGAGCCCCTCCTTTTATAGACATGAGGCCCTGTATACTATGTACAAGAGATACTACAAATAGGTGCGGGAAAATGAACACATAAAAAAAAAAAAAAAAAAAAAAAAAAAAAAAAAGATGACATGAGGGGAAAAAAAAAAAAAAAATGTTGCCCGCGTCGAGAATGACCGCAGGCAACCAGATGGACACCCGCGACAGCGGTCGCGGGTGTCGACAACGGCTGTCGTTGCCCGATTGGCGGCGACAACGGGGTGAAGGTTCCAACGGCCGCGAGCGGTCGCTTGCGGTCGTCGGTCGGATCAGATGATGGGCAAGGGTAGCAGATGATGGAGAGTTTGAGGATGAGATTGGTAGACAGTTGATGAGAGCGAGTAGAGGAGGGGGAGGAAGAAGATGAGGGTTGGGAGGATTGAAGGATGATGAGGAAGGAGAGTATAGATCGAGACAGGCGGCCAAGGATTGATTGAAGGCGTGAATCTGAGAAAGGGATGAATCAAAGACAAGAGGTTTGATGAAAACCCGATCCATGGTTGGTTAAGGAATTGACGAATTCAAATCAGGAGACGCTAGCAATGATGGTGAGACCGATCTGAGAGAGATGGAGAGCGATCTGATGGCCGACCAAACCAGGATCGGCGCCTAGGATGATGATGATCTGAGGATGGGAGGATGATGATGATGATCTGGTGATGGGTCTAGTTCTGAGGGATAAGATTGAGTTTGGGATGAGATAGGATGAGATGGTTGGATGAGAGGAGATGAAACGATGGAGATGATAGGATCAAAGGGATCGTCAAAGGTGGTTCGACGATTGCTCGCGTTGCCAAAAGTCAGGGCCGCGAGCGCGACAAGTAGGAGTTGAACATAGGAGGGGGGGATCAAAGTGGAGAGACAGGCAAGAGGCCTGTCCTAGACCGTTAGGACAGGGAGAAGTTGAGAGATGGGGGGAAATGAAGGTACTCATAGGGGTACAACCAAAAAATATTTTTTTTTTTTTTTTGTTCAGTGGTGTCCTGGATTGGTCACCACATCTCTCCCCAACTTACAGACTGTCCCTAGTCTGCATCTAAAATTTGAAGGGATTAAAAAAAAAGCAGGGAACAAAGAAATTGAAGCAAAGATTAGCCATTTCTTGATCTTGAGAGCAATTGAAGAGTTGAGGAAAATATCTTGATTCTTCCAAATGAGCCCTAGAAGCGGCAGGAATAGAACAAGGAGGGCGTCCCAGGTGCTCACATATGTGGCATACAGTAGAGTTTTACAACAAAAACGCAGCAAATGACCCTGGTGGTGTACAATTGGGAGGACTTACTTCTGAGATAAGTTGCCCCCACGACAATGAAACTTCTTGACTTGATCAGCAGAGAACCTTCTGGCCAACCAAGTACCATCCAGCTCCTCCAAAACATAAGATCCACCTCTAACTTGATGAATCACTTGATAAGGGCCATTCCAACGATTAGAGAAAAGCTTGCCCCACTGGGTCTCCAAAGATTGATTATAAGCTGAAACTAGGTCACCAGGGTTCAAGGGCTCCCTGATTCAATTAGAGTGCTTGTCCTCCCAATACTGGACGGATTTTGCTCTGGACTCCATCATCTTTTGATAAGCTTCATCACAAACGTCTTCACTTCGCTCCAGTTGCTTGGATCTAGCAACTAACAGATCAGTAGTTGAGGACACCTCTTCCCAAGAGATACCCAAGAAAGATTCCATTTCCAGATCCAAAGGAAGGACTGCTCTTTGACCAAAGATGATTTCATAAGGTGAGTAGCCAGTAGTCCTTTTGGTTGAGATTCAATCAGAGAAGAGAACAAGAGGAAGGAATTTGCAACAATTCTTGCCACTTTCACCAGCCAGTTTAACAAGTGCAGCCTTCAAAGGGGCATGGCCTTGTTCCACCATGCCTTGGCCTTCAGGATAATAAGGAGTAGTAACTCTATGTTGTCCAGGAAGGGATCGGATCATTTCAGCAAGCTTGCCCCCAAATTCAGAGCCACCATCAGTAGAGTAAGATAGAGCCAGGCCATAATGCATTGTCCAGGTCTCGTAGAGGAAAGCTGCCACTGATTCAGAGCTAAGGTTCTTAAGAAATTTTGCTTCAACCCATCTGGAAAAATAATCTCTAGCCACAATGAGGTACTTAGCACCACCTGCCTTAATATGAACCACATCCATAGCAATCCTTCCAAAGACAGTGGACTCCCCAGTAGGATAACGAATTTCAGCTGGGCGCCTAAGATCACGTTTTTGACAAACTTCACAACTCTTGCACCATTGGGAGACGGATTTCTTCAAAGATGGCCACCAGAACCGTTTGGATAGTTGTCGATAAGTTTCAGTTTCCCCACGATGACCAAGGCCTTCATGGAGACTTTCAAGGATAGAATCTTGTTTAGAGGGAATAGTAACAACAATAAGAGCACAAGGATTGCCTCTCTTCATAATTCTAGAACCTTGAACAAAAAAATTAGAAGAATTTTGTTTAAGAGATCAAAATTCCTTAGCAGAGAGATCAGGAGGTTTTTGAAGAGTTGAAAGGTACTGCTCTAATTTAAGCCAGAAGCCTTGTTGAAAGCCAGAATAATTTTGAGAAGAAAAAGAGAAAATAGGTTGGATTAAAGGTTCCTCTTCATTGAAATTGGTTCCAACATCAGATTTGTTGTCCCCAAGAGGTCGTCAAGATAAACCGTCAGGCATGGTGAAAGATTTCCCCGGTGTGGTGTCATTATATAGCCTCGGGTCGGGGACTGCGTCGCGGCCTGCGCGCTCAGCATCTGGTAGGTTAGGCTCAGCAGTGGGGGTGCGCCGGTCCTCAGCAGTAGCCGCTGCGGGCTCAGCAGTAGCCGCTGCGGGTTCAGCAGTAGCCGCTGCGGGCTCAGCAGTGGGCGCCGCGGGATCGGGCACGCGACTGCGGGCCGAGCCTGACTAAGGGAGGCGGGCCGCGACCCGCTTGGATGTCCGACTCATGGATGGAGCTGGGCCGACCAGGTTCTCGGAATGGCTAGTCGGGGGAGGAAAAAGCGGGGCGACAGCGGGGCTATATGCGTGGGCAGCCGCGCGCAAGCGCGGGCCGGCCACGGGACGGGAAAATCCACGAAGGCGCGTCAGGTGGATGCGCGCAAGCGCGGTGAACCTTGGGTATTGCGCGGCGGAGGGCCGTGCCACGAAAAGACGAACTGGATGCGCGTAACGACAGGCGAGCTGGCAGGGATAGGGTATGGGTATGGGTTTAGGGATGGGTCAGGGTTCTGGGTCTAGGGTTCCTTCTTCATGGTTGCCAGTCTGTCTTTGTGCTTGTGCTTAGGTTAGGGTTGAGGGGGAGGGCTCAAATACCCTTCCCCTTGACTCCGGGTTGTAGGGGGGATGGCATCATCCATTGGACGATCTCTCTCTCACTCTCTCTCTCTCTCGGAGTAAAGAAAAGGAAGCATTCTCGGTCTTACAGACGCTAGGACCATTGATCCCATAACTAGGGACAACTTCGTGAGGGATAACC
The DNA here is from genome assembly GCA_025617555.3 of Puccinia polysora. Taxonomy (NCBI): domain Eukaryota; kingdom Fungi; phylum Basidiomycota; class Pucciniomycetes; order Pucciniales; family Pucciniaceae; genus Puccinia; species Puccinia polysora. The sequence continues at coordinate 195,420 of CM062633.1, forward strand.
TCTAAAGTTTCCACATCTGGGGGTCTGGCCGGGAAATTTTGTTCCGTTCTCAGTCTCTTGAAGATTACGCAGAATGCTACCGACAACCACTCCGGGATCCAATGCTCCCCTTCCCTACCCTCCACGCCCGACTCCCGTCTCTTCTGCTCAACCCCCTCCGCCGCCGTCCGCTCATGCTCCTAGAGTTAGCGGGTTCGCTCCTCCCTCGGAGGGGTCGTTGGACATGGCGGCAGAGGCCCCTCGCCGCGTTTGGTTGAGGCCAAGGGATTTCCCTCATCTTTGGTTCAGTACTTCGGATGTCGAGCGGTTCCTTTCTAGGTTCGAAGGGATCGCGGACTCGGAGGGCACGTCGGGCGCAGATAAGGTTTGGACTATCGTGCTGTTCATTACCAAGGAGGAGAAGCTGCGGGACGTGGAAGAAATGGTTGGATACAAGAGGCAAGACTGGGGGAAGTTGAAAAGCGAGATGTTGGCAAGGTGGGGAAAGCATGAACCTCGGTTTTGGGAAAGCGACTTCAATCGAGCTGCGGAGGAGGCAATCGAGAATGGCGGGGTGCAATTGCGCAAAGGATTAGTGGAATATATGTCAAGATTCGAGCGAATCTACGGGTACCTTGCAAAGAACGAGGTCGTCGCGGGTCAGACGGGTGCCATGAAGCGGGCTTTCCTGGGGGGTCTTGCGCCCCAGCTCCGTTCCAGAGTGCAACAATACCTGTACAACCACGGCCTGGTTAAGAGGTCGCTGGATGGGAGCGTTGCGATTCTCCCCGATCTTTTGGTTATCCGTCAAGCCGTGGAAAGCGAAATCGATTTGGACGAGCTCATCGCAGATACGGCACGAACGTACCCGTCTTCCTCCAAGAAATCGGTCACGATCTCGGTGCTGGCCCCCAACCAAACTTCGGCCGCGCGGCCGCCGACGCCCTCTCATGCCGGACTTTCCCAGCAGCCTCCGGGACCATCAGTTGGGGAGATAACGGAGATTCTGCGGGACATAAGGGTTTTCCTCAACCGGACACCGGCTCCTACAGCTCCGGCAGCCGCACCGTTTCCGGCGGCTCCTTCTCAACCGCGCGCGGTGCCGCCTCACATGGCGGAGGGGTTCCAGCCCCCTAGCGGATCATCCGGATTGTACGGGTCGCCGCAATGTTCATATTGCGGGGTGAGAGGGCACTGGAAGTCAGTTTGTGAGGATCTCACTCGGGACATGGACGAAGGGCTTGTTTGCGCATCCGGGATGACGTACATATTTCCGACGGGTGAATCGGTGGACCTGACTAAGGACAAGCCGCCACCAATGGTGCAAGTGCGGGAAAGAGCAAAGGCTAAGACCAAGACTGCTCGGGTCTTGCTCGGGATTGTCACCGCGCCCGGAACCTGGGTAGCGCCGAGAGTGGAGGCTGAAGTCAGGGCATTGGCGGCAAATGAGCGTATTACGATGGATGTCGACGAGCGACCAACGGCCTTGAAGCCAGTCGCGCGAGTACCGATTTCGGACGGGCCGTCCTCTAATTCCGCGGGAAAGAAGAAGGCCGCGGACATCGTCCGAAGGGTAATGGGAAACGACTCGCCAATACCCCTGACCCTACGAGAGCTAGCGGCGGTGTCCCCCGCGGTTGTCAACAAGATGGTCCAGGCTTTAAAAGATTGCGGTCAGGGTCGGGTGCCGACAACGGTTCAGCGGGTTAACATGGCGGAGGAGGAGATGGATCCGGAGCCGTGCCGGTCGAAGTCGGTATCCGTCCCGCTTGCTTATGTCGCAATGACCATCGCCGGGCGGAAGGTGTGGGCAATGGTGGATAGCGGGTCGATGGTCAACCTGCTCCCATCAAGGTTGGTGGACGAGCTCGGTCTGGTGCGGAGGAAGTGTGCGATGGGTCTTAGGGCGTTAAATGGCGGGGAATGCCGCGTGGGTGGAGTAGTAGAGGCGGAGGAGGTGGAAGTCGCCAAGGTCTGTAAGCCCCTGTCATTTCTCTCAGTGGAATGCGGAGATGTGATTCTAGGACGGCCATTCATGTTTGGTTTCCGAGCCCAAATGGCCTTCAACGTCGAGGAAGGGACAGAGGCACTGACCGTTGAAGACTCGCTCGGAGCACGGTACGAGATGACAATCTGTGATCACGGGAGAGGGAAATGGATACAGGACCCAATGTCTGGCGGCAACAAAGAGTCTGGCGCGGGGGTCGACCGTAAGGGTTACCCTGCGGAGGATTTTTTCTAGTCGGCCGCGGGAACCGTGCGGAGCAGGCTCCGGCTCAGCACGGGCGGCCAACAGGTGAGGAGCAAGCGGGGGAGGGCGCGCGTGGGGCGCAGGTGCCAGAAGTAAGTCCCATTCCTCAGTATGCACCGCCGGAAGGCGCTACGCTTCGAAAACCCTATCATCGTGCCACAGTCGTGAGCAAAGGCGAAAGCCCCGGTCTGGTCATTACTAGGACTTACGACAGCGACGATCGGGTCTGGATGGCGCGGTGTAACGCGGGCAAGTACAAACCGGTAGCGCGGAAAGTCCGGCCGCGGAACGAGCCAATGCCTCAGGGGCTCAACGGACCCTTACGACCGATCGCGTGGTCCCGCGACCCGTGGGAGACGCCCCTTAGGAAGAATGGATGGGTAACGCGGTCGGCGCAAATCACGGACGAGCGGGTGGACGCCCTCAACTTCGGACCGACGGGATGGCTGAGTGCGGAGGAGATGGATCTGCTGGTGTCGGTATTGGTGATGAGGGAGAAGGCGCTCGCTTTTGGACCGGACGAGCGCGGGTTGTTAAGAGGTGAGATCGGGGACCCTTACGTTATTCCCACTGTCCCTCACAAACCTTGGCAAATCAAGCCGATTCCGATCCCCCGTACCGTTCGGGAACCCTTTCTGGAGCTGGTACGGGAACGCGTGAGGACGGGGCTTTACGAGCAATCCACGTCAAGCTACTCGAGTCCTATCTTTGCGGTCGTTAAGCAGGATGGGAAGTCGCTAAGGATTGTTCACAACCTTCAGAGGCTAAATTCGTTCACTATTCGCGACGCGGGGCTTCCCCCGCGCGTTGAAGAATTTCTGGAGTCGATGGCCGGGCGCGCTTGCTACGGGCTGGTGGACGTGATGGGGGGATATGACCAGCGAGAACTCCACCCTGACTCGCGGCCACTGACGGCGTTTGAAACCGGGCTCGGGAGGATGCAGCTGACGCGGCTACCGCAAGGTGCGACCAACTCAGTGGCGGTATACCAAGCCCAAATGACCTGGATACTACGCGACGACCTTCCGGAAGGCGTGCAGATCTTCATCGACGACGCTGGCATCAAAGGCCCCAGAACGGACTATGAGGGCGCGGTCCTAGAGGATGCACCCACGATCCGGCGATTCATCTGGGAATACGCGGAGACTCTGGAACAAGTCCTCTTCCGAATTGAGGAGGCAGGCCTTACCGTGTCCGGGAAGAAATTGGCGGTCTGCGTTCCGGCGCTCGAAGTACTGGGGCATGTCGTGGCCTACGACGGGAGGCAAATAGCGGAGAAGAAGCGGAATAAGGTTCTTGAATGGCCGACCCCTCGGACAGTGTTGCACGTCCTGCAGTTTCTGGGGTTGTGCAGCTACGTCCGCATGTTCATCGAGCGGTTCGCGGAAGTAGCAAGCCCAATGCGGGCATTGACGCGTAAGGGGGCGGAGGGGAAGTGGACCGAGGGATGCGACGCCGCTTTCGCGAAACTCAAGGAAATCGTGGGGCGCGACATCGTCCTTTGGGACCTCGATTACGACGCCGGAGGGATACGCCTGGCGGTCGACTCTAGCGAATTTGACGCCGGGGGGGTCTTGACACAGGAGGAGGACGGAAAAGATAGGCCGGTGCTCTACGAATCGGTCACCTTTACCGCGACAGAGAGTCGGTATTCGCAGCCGAAGCTGGAGCTGTGCGGTGTCACCAAGATTGTACGGCGGTTGCAGCACCTTTTGTGGGGCGTGCACTTCGAGCTCCTGGTTGACGCGGAGGCCTTGGCGCGAATGATTAACTCACCGACACTGCCAAACGCGCCCATGACCAGGTGGGTAGCGTTCCTCCAGTTATTCTCCTTTAACGTGGTGCACATCCCAGGAAAGGCGTTCACGATGCCGGATGCGCTGTTGCGGTACCCGCGGGACAACCCATACGAGGGGGCGGAACCCTTGGATGTGGAAGCTCCGGTCGTTTGGGTAGGGAAGACGGAGGCAGCGGTTTGTCTTCCGTTGCGTCAGTCGGGACGTTAGGCGGTCTTGTGCTCTTATTTGCAGGATCTCCGGTTCCCCGAGGGAACGACGGAAACGGTCACCCGATGGGTGAGGCGAAACGTTCTGAACTTCTTCTTACAGGACGGTCAGTTATGGCGGCGGAGCGGTTCCGTGCCTCTTGTTGTTGCAACTTCTAGGGTCGACCAGGAGGTAATTCTAGGAAGTCTGCACCACGACCTTGGTCATTGGGGTGAGGTTGAAACGCGGAGGAGGGTGAAAGCAAGGTTCTGGTGGCTGGGGGTCGTTTGTGCGGTGCGCGACTGGGTGAAGTCGTGCGAGGCCTGCCAACGGCAAAGCTCGAGGCTGCCCAAGGAGGTCGGCCGTCCCACGGGCAAGGACGCGCTGTTCGGGCGCGTTTCGCTGGACGTGGTCCACATCAAGGCGGGTAAGTTTGCGTATTTGCTGGTTGCGCGCGACGATCTGTCTGGGTGGGTGGAAGCGAGGCCCCTAGCAAAACTATCGGCGGAAAAGGTGGCTCAGTTTCTGGAAGAAGACTGGTTCGTGCGCTACGGGTCGCTTCGCTTGGTCACCGTTGACGGAGGGGCGGAGTTTTGGGGACGCCTGATGACGCTGGTGCAGAGTTGTGGAGCGAAATTCGGCCGCGTGACGGAATACTACCCGGAGGGCGCGGGGATGATCGAGCGGGGGCATCAACCAATCAAGGATGCCCTGGTGAAAATGTGCGGCGAAGACGGCAAAAGGTGGCAGGTGGCACTCCCCGCGGTCCTTTTCGCCAATCGGATCTCCGTGAAGCGGTCGACGGGGTATTCGCCTTACGAGCTACTCTACGGGCAGCGGCCCGTGCTTCCCGTGGACATCGAGCTGAACACGTTTTTGGGCGTGGATTGGTGGAAGGTTAAGACGTCCGCGGATCTGATCGAGGCGCGGGCTGAACAGCTCCTTAGGCGTGAGGAGACCTTGGGAAAGGCCGCGGAGCGGTTGAAGAAAACCCGGACGGCGTCAGTCCGCTATTGGGACAAGCGCTGTTCCCATTGCCTCCGGGATCCACTGCAGAAGGGGGACCTGGTTCTGCTGTATAATTGGAGTCTGGAATCCCAGTGGGGCCGGCTTTTCGCCAACCGGTGGAACGGGCCGTACCGCATGGCCTCTAAGTTCTTGGGCGGCAGCTACGGACTTGAGGAATTGGACGGGACGCCGCTCAAGCGGAAGGCCGCGGCTTCACACGTGAAACGCTTCTTCGCGCGCGGTTCCACTTCCTTCAACGAGACGGCGAGCGATGATTTGGGGCCCGGGGGCGAATCGGTTCCAGAGTCTGACGACGGCGCGGATCGTTCGGACAGCGAAGTAGCGGCGCGCGACGCGCGGCCCTGGAGAAGTAGGAGGTTGCAGACGGCTGGGGACAGCTGCCAAGCTGGGGGGGGTGCTAGGTGGTTAAGCTTTACTTGGTAAGGGGGTGCTCTAGCCGGTTCACAGCCGGGACAACTAGACACCCCAGAATGTTTGTTTCCTTATGTTTTGGTTTGGGCTTGGCTTTGGATTGGTACTGGCTATGGTTTATTTATTGCAGGTACGCGGGCGCGGCGTGGCGTCGGGCCCGCAAACGCGAGGACGAGCCCCGCGCACGGATGACGGGACAAAGAGCTCTGCAAAAAAAAAAAAAAAAAAAAAAAAAAAAAAAAAAAAAAAAAAAAAAAAAAAAAAAAAAAAAAAAAAAAAAAAAATGGAATGAATGGAATAATAAATATAGGATATTTTCTTTCTCTTCTTTGGATTTGGGCTGTTTTCTTTCCTTTTTTTCCTATTTCTCTCCTGTTTCTTTCTTCAACGGACGGGCGCAACGGGCAGGGATGGTATGGACGCGGATTAAAGCTTAGCTTGGTAAGGGGGTGCTCTAGCCGGTTCACAGCCGGAAAGACTAGACACCCCAGAATGTTTGTTCCCATCGCTTCTCCCTTATACTCCCAGTTGTGAGCGCGCGCTGTTGGCGCGGTGTTTGTTTTGTTTTGTAGTACGGGTACGGGGAACTGTGTGGCAGTCCGTCTGGGGCGGTCCAGGTACCCCTTTTCTTGGAATAACTGGTCACTTACGGTTTCTCACGGAGGGAGCGCGCGGACGTGGATCTCAACCTCAACCTCACTCACACTCACTTCTCACGCGGACGCGGATCTTGGCACTCACACTCACTTTCCACCCGGACGCGCGGACGCGGCCCTTTCTTTTCCTTGCGCAGCAAGATGTATTTCTCCAAGGATTGCGGTACAACAATAGGACAAGAAAGTAAGCGGGAAAGGAGAAAAGGAAGGGGACGGGACGTCTAAGCCATTCGCATCATTTCCTCCATGTCCGCCCTCAATGATGCCAGAAGGGCCCGGTAAGACGCCAAGAACTCGCGCCGGGATTCGGAGGATTGGGCTCCGGGGGTCGCCAGGAAGTTGCGGAGCATCGCGGTTGACCGTTCCGCGAACGCCTTGAAGCCAGCCGCCGGGAGTGCCATCACAACCTAGATCTCCGGGATCTCGGGGGAGTTGGAGGAAGGCGGTGCCGGTGCTGGGACGGGGCTTGATCCAAGCGGGCGAGGAGGTGATGAGGGGGTCCCTGGGGCATTGCGCGGAGGGCTCGGTCCATCTGGGGGCGATGACGGAACGATGATCGGGGACGGCGGAGGAGGGACCTCGGGGGTAGTAGGCCTCCCATCCGAGACCACTGGTGACGCGGGCGGCGGTGGAGTACCTTGTGGAGCCGGGGCGGAAGGAGCCGGTGTAGGTGCCGGAGGGGGAACCGGGGCTGCAGCAGCGCGACGCCGGAGAATCTCATCAAGTCGCGGGTCCCTTGCGCCTTCCCTCATCCAAACGCGGTCCGACCAGAATCGTACGGCCCTCCGATAGTCGTCAACGGACGAGAAATCCTCCTTCCGCGGCGGTCCCGCGCGGCGAAAGGGGGAAGCCGAGTCGCAATCCTCGCTCGGCGGAGGGCGGCGGGAAGGGGAGCCCGGCGGAGTCCACGAGTCCTCCGAGATGGTGTCGTCGTCCGAAACCACGAATGGGTTGGGACGAGCCCTTTTGCGCGGCCTGGGGCGGGAGCCGAAGTTGGGGGGAGCTCGGGGCATGCCATCGCTAAGCGAGCAACGGCGATGGCCGCGACGGCAAGCAAAACAGGCGCTTCGACCAGGAGCAATCGAGCACGCCTGCCCGGTCCGGGCGCAGAATTTGCAGGGGAGCATGATGGCGATGAGCGTGGAAGGGGAGTTGGTGGAGTGTGAAAAGAGGAGCGGGGTGCGGGTAGTTGAGGTGGCAATGGGAAGGGACCTCTGGGGACAGAACTCAAGTTGGGGGGGGATGTGGTGTCATTATATAGCCTTGGGTCGGGGACTGCGTCGCAGCCTGCGCGCTCAGCATCTGGTAGGTTAGGCTCAGCAGTGGGGGTGCGCCGGTCCTCAGAAGTAGCCGCTGCGGGCTCAGCAGTAGCCGCTGCGGGTTCAGCAGTAGCCGCTGCGGGCTCAGCAGTGGGCGCGGCGGGATTGGGCATGCGACTGCGGGCCGGGCCTGACTAAGGGAGGCGGGCCGCGACGTGCTTGGATGTCCAACTCATGGATGGAGCTGGGCCGACCAGGTTCTCGGAACGGCTAGTCGGGGGAGGAAAAAGCGGGGCGACAGCGGGGCTATATGCGTGGGCAGCCGCGCGCAAGCGCGGGCCGGCCACGGGACGGGAAAATCCACGACGGCGCGTCGGGTGGATGCGCGCAAGCGCGGTGAACCTTGGGTATTGCGCGGCGGAGGGCCGTGCCTCAAAAAGACAAACCGGATGCGCGTAACGACAGGCGAGCTGGCGGGGATAGGGTATGGGTATGGGTTTAGGGATGGGTCAGGGTTCTGGGTCTAGGGTTCCTTCTTCATGGTTGCCAGTCTGTCTTTGTGCTTGTGCTTAGGTTAGGGTTGAGGGGGAGGGCTCAAATACCCTTCCCCTTGACTCCGGGTTGTAGGGGGGATGGCATCATCCATCGGACTATCTCTCTCTCACTCTCTCTCTCTCTCTCGGAGTAAAGAAAAGGAAGCATTCTCGGTCTTACAGACGCTAGGACCATCGATCCCATAACTAGGGACAACTTCGTGAGGGATAACCTCTAAAGTTTCCACACCGGCCTGTGAACAATATCAAAAGAGAAAAGCTGGATAAAGGCCACCCAACGAGTCATAGGAGCATTGGGAAGACTTGGAGTGTTGATCATTTCAATGATGGATTGAGCATCAACTTGCAATTCAAAATGTTGGCCCCAGAGAACGGTTTGAAGTTTCTTCATCATTCGAGCCACACCACAAAGTTCCAGTTTGGGCTGGGAGTATCTAGATTCTACATCCAAAAACAACAAAGATTCATAAAGAGCAGGACGGTCCCAACCATTTTCATCTTCCTGAGTAAGGACGGCCCCAACAGATTGATAACTAGAATCAACAGCCAGCTTGATCTTGCCAGCTCCAGGTCCATAAGAGATCTTTTTCAAAACTATGTCTTTACCAACTATCCTTTTGAGTAGCTGGAAAGCACATTCACAATCTTGGGTCCAAATCCATTCATCATCTTTTCTGGTTAGACGACGCAAGGGTGCACAGATTTCGGATAAAGATGGGATAAAGATTCTAACATAAGTGACAACACCTAGAAAGCCCCTAACTTCAGTTGGATTGATTGGGTTAGGCCAAGAGATGATCTTGTTGACTTTGGCTGGTGCCATCCTTCTTCCTTCCTTGCAGACCACATGACCAACAATTTCCAGAGCAGGGACACAAGCTGCCAGTTTGGATCCAGAGACAGTAAGGCCAGATTCCTTGATTCAAAACAGAATCCTCTCCAAGGTAGTAGCATATTCCCAGATAAAACAACGAATTCCTGAATGCCAAGGTAAGAGCTCATTATCATAGTCAGATACTGGACCTTTAATTCCTCCATTGTCAATAAAGATACCAGCATGATCAGGGATTTCATCCTGAAGGATCCACATCATCTGAGCCTGATAGACTGCAACCGAGTTGGTGGCTCCTTGAGGCAATCGAGTAAGTTGAAATCGACCAAGAGGAGTATTTAAAGTAGTGAGAGGACGAGAAATAGGATGTAAGGACCGTTTGTCATATCCACCCATAATATCCCCTAGACCATAGCAAGCTCTCCCCGCGAAGGATTCAACAAATTCTTCAGTAGCAGGAGGGATACCAGAGTCTTTAATAGTAACTTTATTAAGAGGTTGAAGATGATCAACTATTCTAAGTTTACCATTACTCTTGAGAACAAAGAAGACGGGGCTGGAGTAACTAGAAGTTGACTGTTCATACAGGCCAGTTCAAACACGTTCCCGGACCAACTTGATGAATTTGTCAACTTTAGCAGCAGGGATAGGGATCTTTTTCTTTTGCCAAGGATCATGTTCAACTACAGGGATGATATAAGGGAGGCCATAGGATTCCCGCAAGAGACCTCTCTCTTCTTCACAGAAAGCAATAGATTTTTCCCTTAGAGATAAGACATTTTTGATTAAATTTAACTCATCAGGAAGAAGCCATCCATCTGGACCAAAGTTGACCACCTTCAGACGTTCTTCAGTGACCCGTCCATTAGGCACAAAGGGACCAGTAAGAGATTGAGGAAGACCACAGTAAGGATTGCGAGATAGAGGAGGACGCATAAGAGGAGGCTTGAGGTTGAGAGGCATAGGCTGGTTGAATGGTTGGATCTTCTTAGCAACTGGTTTATACTTAGTGGCAAAAGAGAGAAGTTCTTGTTTCCTCCAAGAGTTGACCAGAGAGACTTGATTACAAAAGCTGAGTCCAAGTTCCAACATCTTCCAAGTCCAATGTTCTGCAATATCCTTGAAGGGTGCCTTTTCCATAAAAGGAGAACCAGGAGATAATACGTTGCTCACATGTGTGGCACAAGGTAGGGTTTCGAAAATGAAGGTAAAAGATTGCCCTGGCAGTGCACAATTGGGAGGACTTACTTGTACCCCAAATTGCCTCCACTGAAGCCCATATTTCTTCATACCAAAATCACCAAAAACGGAATTGCAATTAGGATCTAGTTTAGACTCATTGCGGAGATTCAAACCAGAACTGAGAGAAGATTGATCAGACTCAAAAGTAGAAGGAAAAGAAGACACAACAGATCCAGAGAGAGAAGGAGATGGAGAAGAAATATTTTTGGATTTTTCTATTTTGATATGTTTTTGTTTTTTTTGATATTCTTGAGCTCAGAAGAGAATGATGAAAGGAATGAAAAATAAGCCTGAGGGATGAGAGTTGACCCTTGAGTTGCAGTCTGAGGCTGAAAAGAACTACAACTATTAGTAGGATCAACTATTCCCCTAAAAAATGAGAGGAACTAGAGTTATCCTTCTGCTTCCCCTTAAAAGATGATTTGGGAGAATGACCAGGAAAATCTCTTTCCCAACAACCAGAATCCAAAGAGCAAAGAGGAACTTCAATTTTCCTGCCATCAGCATCAGGGAGAAGAATTCTCTCCCCAACTTGATCAGAAAACATCAGAGTTGCACCAAAGTCCATTAAGAAGGGTCGTCCCAAGATCATAGGACTGTCCAAACGAGTGATCCAAAAGTGGCAGGTTCCAACAATATTTCAACCAATCCTGACCGGTACATCTTCAGCAATACCAACCAGTTCACAAGCTTGATTTTCTATCCCATACACTGCAGAGTTGAAGCTGACCCTAGGACTAAGTTTGAGCTTGCAGGCCATAGCATCCAAGATTAAGTTAAGCTGAGATCCAGAATCCACAAGAGGAGAAACAGTTTTAGCTGAGTCACCAAGATAACAAGGAAGGAAGCCAAGGGGACAGGAATAAAGGTTGGAGTCTAAAGAAGGACTGGTTCCACCAGAGTCCTCCATTAAAGTGCCAGAGGAGACTTTGAGTTCTTCAGGGCCAATTTCCACACGTCGACAAGAGACCCATTTCTTCATTCCTTCAGCAACAGATGGAGAGATTGATAGAAGTTCAGCCACAGATAGATCAGGAATTTTGAGATCAGAAATTTTCTTTAATACTCCCTCCACAGCATTGGGGTGATCCTTGGAGATGCCCCTTTCAAATCAAACTTTGGGCTGGGTTGAGGGAGGAAGTTCAGGTGACGCAGAATCTAAGATAGGATTAGAAGGTTGAGGTGAGGGAGAAGGATCAGGGTGATCTGGGAACCTTTCCATGAGTGGTTCCTTTTCCACCTCCATGTCTTCTACATCAGAGGAAGGAGGCTCAAGTGATGATCAACGTTTAACGGGTTTTCGAAGGATTGAAGTTGGCAAGGAAGGAGCCTTATGAGGTTTAGGTTCCTCATGTTGTTTCCTGGCTGGATCAGATTGATAAGTAGTCCCAGCAAGACTAGAGGAAGAAATAGCTGGAGGATACCAAGGTTGGAGGGTACCACAGGATGATCAAAATTCAAAGGAAGCAAGAGATGCTTTCACAGGAGGTGATGGCTGGTAAGAGGCCACCACATGTTGGATAGGACGAGACGAGTCAAAAGGAATTAGAGCACCATTAGGGAGGAAGTAATTGTTCCCCCTCTGCTCTACCAACTTTTCCTTTAGGTCCTTCTGAAGTTCTTGGCATCGTCTGGTTCCATGGCCTTCCCTATGACAGTAGTAACAGACCAGAGTTGAGTTGGGGACAGAAGAAGGAGTTTTAGGAGTAGCTAGCAAAGAAATCTTTTGATGTATTTTGTTCTCAAAGGCTCTAAGTAACTTGGTGATTTCATCTATAGTTGTAGTTTCTCAATTGGAATTAGGATCTGCTTTAGGCCTACGATCTGCCTCCATTTTAATCATAATATCGTTTGACTCTTTAAAAGAAGGAGCATGGACCGGTTCAGTAGTTCTAGGCTTTTCAAAGGTAAGAGCAGTTTGACCTTTCATGACTTTATCCACAGTACTCCTAAGGGTGAGAAAAACAGGGAGCTTGAATCGATTATCCCTGGTGGTAATCATGGACCCAGATTTGACCAGTTATTCTTTAATCCTTTCCTGCACAGCCAACGAAAAAGATTGGAAGAACTTTGCTCAAATTTTGTCCACTGTGTCAATGTGATCGTTTTGGATAAGATAGTTTTGAATGGGATCCCAAGACTTCCTAAAAATCTGATAGTCAGAGGCTGAAGAAATACCACCATTGGAGATCCACTGAGAAACCAGAGCATCCAAATCCTGCAGAGTAAACCTAGCCACATCTATTTTACCCCAGTATGCCAACATAGCCTTCCTGAGAAGCGTCCAGTTATGGGATTCAAATCCCTCGAAAGACTCAATTACCTCCATAACCTCATCAGAGGAGATAAAGAATCGCAACTGATAAGCCATATCAAATTCACTAGCTCCATCCACTTCAGCAGCCATTTTGTAGGAGTCCAATAATTGCTTGACATTTGTACCGTTGAAGCCCAATTTCTTGTTCTGAGGTTTGATCTTTACCATCTTAGGTCGGACAGGGGTGGTTGGAGTAGCGGAAGATGCCATATCAAATAACAGAGTTCCTAGGGGATCCAAAGAGCAGATTTCCAAAGTGGCTCGCGAGTGTGGCAAGAGTAGGTTTTCGCCAAAAACAACAAGTATCTTCCCAAAGCGGTGCACAAATTGGGAGGAATTACTTCTAGGATAAGTTGCCTCCACAGATCAGATTTGAGGAGAGAAAAAAATAGAAAAAAAAGATTGGATTTCGAGGTTGATTTTAAATGTCTTGGGACTGTAAATCCCAAGGTTTCTGGTTCGATCCCGGCCCGGGGGACCAAATGTAAGACTCCAAACGGTGCTAAGCCGTGGCAGTTCTGTGGAGGGGAAAGGTGCTGTTTAGGCTGCCCTCCTAGGAGTTACAATAATATTTAAATGTAACCGGAATCAAGGTCCAGAACCTTATGGATGAGAAATCAAAGTAAGGGAAGAGGATAAGAGTTGTCGGTAGCAATGGAAACAACACTATCTGAGGCAAGATGGTGCAGGTAAAGACTTGAACAAATAAGTCAAGGTTTGTTCAGAGTTCAATAGAACAAGGTAGTTGTAAGTAACAACGCCCACAAGCTAATAACTCTGGTCGTCAGCAGCTGATTAGGAAAGATCAACTCAATCCCAACCAACCTCCAGGTTCTCAATGAACCTGCCCAACTCTCCGCAATCAAGTGCTTGAAGGGTACCAGATAACTGTGGGATGCTGAAAAAAACAAAAGCAATTTGTTTATGAAGCTCTAGAAGCAAATCAATAACAAATTTGAGCAAGAATATCCCAACACTTCTCAAGGGACTCAAGAATAGCGTGGCAAAATTCAACCTTAAAGAAGAAGGGAGGTATAACACTCCAGGTTTTAAGCTTAATAAAACCTCTTCAATCAAACATGATTGGCTCCAGAAAGATGATCAAGGAGAGATCAAGACCAGTATGGTCGGAAAAAGGGATCAGAGTGGTATAACACACCCAAGAATTCAGACAGGACTTCTTCTTCAACCAGCAAGGCTATTGGTTGGTGATAAGGATCAAGGTCACAAGGGACAGAGTTTGAGTATGGAGGCTCAAAGGATCAAAGGGCAATCATGGATATACCCGGATAAATTGCTCAGATAAGTGGGGAAGGATGCCCACGGATAAGTTGATTACTGATGATGAGGGAGACAGATGAGATGATATGATGATGGTCTCATGGGATGCTGGGCCAAAAGGCAGGGGAGAGCCCCTCCTTTTATAGACATGAGGCCCTGTATACTATGTACAATAGATACTAAAAATAGGTGCGGGAAAATGAAAACATAAAAAAAAAAAAAAAAAAAAAAAAAAAAAAAAAAAAGATGACATGAGGGGAAAAAAAAAAAAAAGAAATGTTGCCCGCATCAAGAATGACCGCAGGCAACCAGATGGACACCCGCGACAGCGGTCGCGGGTGTCGACAACGGCTGTCGTCGCCTGATCGGCGGCGACAACGGGGTGAAGGTTCCGACGGCCGCAAGCGGTCGCTTGTGGTCGTTGGTCGGATCAGATGATGGGCGAGGGTAGCAGATGATGGAGAGTTTGAGGATGAGATTGGTAGACAGTTGATGAGAGAAAGTAGAGGAGGGGGAGGAAGAAGATGAGGGTTGGGAGGATCAAAGGATGATGAGGAAGGAGAGTATAGATCGAGACAGGCGGCCAAGGATTGATTGAAGGCGTGAATCTGAGCAAGGGATGAATCAAAGACAAGAGGTTTGATGAAAACCCAATCCATGGTTGGTTAAGGAATCAACAAATTTGAAGCAGGAGACGCTAGCAATGATGGTGAGACCAATCTGAGAGAGATGGAGAGCAATCTGATGGCCGACCAAACCAGGATCGGCGCCTAGGATGATGATGATCTGAGGATGGGAGGATGATGATGATGATCTGGTGATGGGTCTAGTTCTGAGGGATGAGATTGAGTTTGGGATGAGATAGGATGAGATGGTTGGATGAGAGGAGATGAAACAATGGAGATGATAGGATCAAAGGGATCGTCAAAGGTGGTTCGACGATTGCTCGCGTTGCCAAAAGTGAGGGCCGCAAGCGCGACAAGTAGGAGTTGAACATAGGAGGGGGGGATCAAAGTGGAGAGACAGGCAAGAGGCCTGTCCTAGACCGTTAGGACAGGGAGAAGTTGAGATAGGGGGAAATGAAGGTACCCATAGGGGTACAACCAAAATTTTTTTTTTTTTTTTTTTTTTTTTTTGTTCAGTGGTGTCCCGGATTGGTCACCACAGCATGGTACTCTGCTTCACCAGGAGTTGAGCACTGGAAGGCATTGCAACACCTAGTGAATTTTGTCATATTCTCCAGGGATTGCCGGCTAGATATTTTCCCGGAGCCCGGTAGCAAACCCCTCCAGTGCTATGTCAACACCTCTTGGGGCAGACAGTACTCTAAATCAACTTACGGCATCTTTTTCACCTTCTACGGGTTCCCGATTCTATGGGCAAGCCGCAGGTTTGCGACTGTTGCAGCCTTGACATTCCAGGCCAAGTTCATGGCGCTTGGGATAGCTACAAGGTAAGCCACGTGGATTCGGAATCTGATTACTGACATGCTGGGGACGGAACTGAAGATTCACTTGAAGTGCAACAACCAGTTGGCTATACATGTGGCAACCAACAAGAGCTCCAACAAACAATGCCAACATCTTGATTGCAAATTCTTCATTTTCAACAAGGCCATCTTTCAGAAGAAAGCAACAGTTACCTGGATACCGACTGGCAAACAAAAAGCCAACATTTTGACCAAGAACTTGGCCCCGGAAGCATTTAGAGGGCTTTCCTCTTCTATGCTATTGTGCAAATGATGGAGAATGAGCAACTATAATGGCTTGGAGAGGGGGGGGTGTTGGGACTATCACACACTAGTCCTCATACTCTACTCACCAACCCATACTTTCACACACTTGTACATAGAAACACATACATATATAAACCAAACACCTTTGCAAGAAATAGGAAGAATCAGGGGTTTTTCCCTCAACAATCCCCCCCTTTGCCCTTGACATCTCCCCTGTTGCTGGTGGAAACCAATGACATTTCCCCTTGACACCATTATGTCACTTGTGGATGCCAAACACATTAAATCCAAAATAAAGTTGTGTCATGTTTGATTTTGGGAAAAATTGAGCCCAATGCTAACCTTGTGTCACACAACCACCCCACTTACTATAGGGCAATTCTTAGATGATTGTGAGCGCAAAGGAATGCTGAGTGCGAGGGCAAGTGCAAATAGCAAGACTCAGTTGCGAAGTGCAAACTTGGTTATGCCACTCAACAAACGGCAAGAGAAATGGAATGTGTTCCAAAGAACAAAACTCAACCTGAGTCCAATGTGTTAACTAGGTTGTAGCAAAATGCGAGAACGTATGAAATTAACTAACTGAGGAGAAAATCATCAGGCAAGGGGATAGCCCTTATAAGGTAATCCAAAGTGACTAGATACAACCTGGTGGTGAGCTAACTACAGTTGAAGGCGGTGAGGCAATGAATGACAGGAATGGGATAGGAAATGAAGCAGTAGTACAATCATGTCCGAGGTTATGGCGTAAGTGCGAGACAATAGAATCTGAGCGTACAATTGTATGATGAATTGGGACAGGAGAAAATGAAGTTGAAGGTAATGCAAATGAGAAGTAATGGTGTATGCAGGGTAGGGACTAGTCCAATTGCGAACTGTACATTAGTGATGGCTTAGTTAGATGTAGATGCAAACTAACAAACAGTGTGTGACCAAAGATGGAAGTCAGAGGTTGTTGATTGGCCAGGGAAGGAGATTGGATCTCATAATGGATGGCCAACTGGTATGGAGTTAACCGCGAAGTTCGCAAGTATATACTGAGTTGGTTGCCAAGATTGGAAGGTCAACGCAAGCCAGAGGAAGTAGCGGATTGCACCATTGATGTTGTGCTTTATTTGTGTCATGCTTATAGACTGAAGTAGATGGTACTGAGGAGAGGACATGTCAAAGTGATGAAGAAAATAATTCCTAAGTGCAAGGTGTGAATGTTGCCCGGGTATAAAGATGCAAGATCCTGCAAGCATTCAGATAAATTTTCCCATTGATTTCAAATTGTTAATAAATACTGTATACCCTTTACGCATTATTTAATTCATTTCTCAATAGATTTATAAATCATATAAAATGTTGTCATTGTTGTCCCGCTGTTGCAAAAACTTTATCCGTCAAAACAAGTGATGTGTCCTCAGTACTGCCGTCCGAGGCCTTTGAGGCAAGTGCGAGCAATTTTGCCTTTGCAAAGTAGCCTGCAATTTCCCTATAAATGTCAAGTCGACTGTTGATGGTCCCGCGGAGTCATCAAGGGAGATGCGGAGTCGTAGGTCCATGCCAAGGGTTAACCACAAGATACCACCGTTGCCGGAGATTGAATACTTGGGTACTTGAGTTCCTTAAGTACTAATCGGGACTGACTAATGATAATAAAGATAGTAACTAAATTTTTGCTCGTCTTGCTAGTGTTGCCCCGTTTCCAAAGATACAACACTAACACACCACCGCCACCACCACCTTACTGGGGTCTGCTGACTGAACTTCTGGGGGCCCAGATAAATGCCAAGGTGCAAGACAAAGTGCCCAGTACGGAACCGGTTGGGGTCATAACGGAGGAAGCAAGGGAGGAGGAAAGGAACAAAGTGGAAAGAGGATTGGGAGATGGAGAAGATGGAAATGGAGGGAGAGAAGGAACGGAGAAAGAAGAGGAGGGTGTAACGGAAGAATTAGGAGAAGGGAATGAAGGAGATGGAACGGAAGAAATGGAGGGCCAAGGCAAAGCGGATCCGGTGCGAGTTGTAGGGCCGGTCAAAACTGATGCAAGGCGGCTGACGGGCGACATTGGACAAGGTTTGTTGGAAGGCCAAAGGAAGGGAGCATACAAAGAGCTCTTGGAGGAAGGTGGATGGAATTCTCAGCCAAAGCGAGCTCAAATTGCAAGGTGGGAGTAAATCTTTGAGAGGCATATTGTAAAAGAAGTGCTGGTTCTCCAAAGGATGTCCGCGCTGATTAATGATGAAGATCTGGATACCTTTTGGTCCATGGTTGCGGAATTGCCTGCGAAATGGGAGGATGCAGAAAAGGAAGTAAAAGAAACTTTGTAATTTATTATTATAAATATTTTTTTATTTTATTTTTTTATTATTATAAATAAATTTTCTCTTCTTTTTTTTTTTTTTTTTTTTTTTTTGAGTAAGGAATGGAATTTTATTTGGTAGGAATGAGAGTGGGATGAGAGGAAGGAATAAAACGGTGAGATGAACCAATTGACTGATGGAATGATGATGTGAAATGGAATAGGGTTGGATGAGATGGAATGTGGAATGGAATGGGATTGGATGGGATGAAATGTGGAATGAAATGAGATTGGATGAGATAGAATGTGGAATGGAATGGAATGGGATTGGATGGGATGGAATGTGGAATGTAATGGGATTGGATGGGATGGAATCATTATTGTCAAGGTTTGCAAGGGTAGCTTGCATGGAAATCTCAAATCAGATTGGGAGAATTGCAAAGGTGATGGGCTGGTTCCCACAAGGTGCAATCTTTGTTGGACTGGAAGCCAGACCATTTGACAAAGTATTGAAGTTTTCCTTTGCGTAACCTGGAATCCAGAATACGGCTTACTTCCCACTCTTGATGATCAAGGACAGTGACCGGTTTGGGAGGGGGATGATTCTTGCCTGGGTATAGGACTTGAGCTGGCTCTAGGAGAGACACATGAAAGACTGGGTGGATACCTTTCCATTTCCCAGGTAAAGTAAGTTTAAAGGCGTTAGGGGAGATGACTGATTCTACTTTAAAGGGGTCAAGCTTTCTTTTGGAGAGTTTGCAAGTTGGGCGAGTGCTGCAAATATTGCAAGCATCAAGTCACACTTGATCTCCTACTGCAAAGGTTGGAGCCGTAGTGCAAGATTGGTCTGCTTGCTCCTTATAGCACTGGTTTTCTTCTTTGAGTTTGGTTCAAAGTTGCGATTGAAGGGATTGAATTTGCTCAAGGTAATTGGTAGCAGGTTGAGAAGGTGCTACGTGAAGGGAAGAGAAAGTTGGGTTTCTACCATAAAGAGTTTGGAAGGGCAACTGTTTGGTGGAGGAATGAGTGGAGTTGTTTTAGGCAAATTCGGCTAGTGGGAGCCATTGCAACCAGTTGTCTTGTTGATAGGCAACATACATTCAAAGATATTGTTTGAGAATCTGATTAACTTGCTTGGTTTGCCCATCCGTTTCCGGGTGGTATGCCATTGATAAATTGCGAGTGATCTTCAAATGTTGGCATAGCAAGGTCCAGAAGCTTGAGACAAACAGAGATCCACAATCACTAACTATATTATCAGGGAAACCATGTTTCAAAAATACATATTCTATGAACAAGTTAGCTAAGTCTTCTGAAGAGGCCATCACATTACTTCACAGAAATATAGCCATCTTTGCAAAGCAATCTACTATTACTAGAATAGCATCATATCCACTAGAAGAAGGTAATTGAGAGATGAAATCCATAGAAAGCAAGTGCCAAGGACAAGGCGGAATTGGAAATGGCTGGAGCAGCCCATACTTCCGGTGTTTTGAGGACTTGTTACGATTGCAATCATAGCACGCGCTAACATAGTCTTTTACTTCTTTGGTCATACCAGGCCAGTAGAAGTCTTTTGCAATCAATTGGTAGGTTTTATCCTCCCCATGATGACCAGCAAGCGGAGAATTGTGCCGTGACTCAAAGATATCTAACTTAATGCAAGAATTATCTGGTACTACTATACAATTATCATAGACTAAGAAGTCATTATCATCAATACTGTAACTACTATCTAATAAGTTCGCACTCTTGCAAAGTTTGATGCACTTGGGGTTGTTGCATTGAGCTTGTTGGAGTTTGGAAGCCAAATCTTGTAAGTGAGCAATGATCAAACTGAGTTGGGCAGATTGGGTTGAGAAGAGTGTCCTAACTTTTTCAGGGTTGTTTTTGGCGAAGGTGCTCCCCCCCCCTGGGTAAACATTGTCCCAACGTGATAAAGCATCAGGAACTACCGCTTGTTTCCCAGGGCGGTACGTGATTGTAAAGTGGAACTTGGAGAGGTATTCAGCCCATCGTGCCTGTCTACGTGTGAGGACTTTTGAGCTCATGAAATACTTTAAAGAGTTATGATCAGTTAAAACCTCAAAGGATTCCCTAAGACTCAAAAGGTATGAATGCCATTTCTTTAAGCAATAAAAAATTGCAAGAAGTTCCTTGTCATGAATCTCATAGTTAAGCTCTGCAGTGAGCAACTTGCAAGACTCGAAAGCCACGGGATGAAAAAGAGAATTGGAGGAAGAGAACTGCGAGATTACTCCTGTGATTGCATAGTCTCTTGCGTCTGTTTTGACAATAGTGCAAGCTAGCTTGTTGAAGTGAGCGAGTATTGGAGCAGTGGTGAATGCTTTCTTCTGAGCTTCAAACTCCGAAGCAGCTTGTTTGGTAAAAAAAAAGGAGTGTCTTTTTGAAGAAGGTTAGTAAGATTCACAGTTTTCTCAGCGTAATTCTCAATAAACCTCCTATAAAAATTACTGAAACCAAGGAAAACTTGAAGGGATTTAACGGAAGAAGGTGGGGGCCAGTCCAATATGCGTTTTCTTTTGGCTGGGTCCATTGATATTCCTTGCTGCAAGATTACGACACCTAGAAACCAAAGAGAAGAGGAATGGAATTTGCACTTAGAGGCTTTTGCAAACAGGTCATTCTTGCAAAGTTGCTGCAGCACCTCTTGCACATGTGCAATGTGATCTTTGAGGTTCCTCAAGTAGACTAGTATATCATCTAGATACACCACAAGGTATTTACCTACAAGATTGGAGAAAATGTTGTTGACAAAATGTTGAAAAGTGGAAGGAGCATTACAGAGGCCAAAAGGCATGACGGTATACTCATAACTGCCAAACCGGGTTCTCATTGCGGTCAAATACTCATGACCTTCCCTAATGCAAATTAGGTTATAGGCACCTCAAAGGTCTAACTTTGATAAATAAGCAGCTCCATGGAAGAGGGTGAGGAGATGTGACATAGGCGGTACTGGATAGGCATTCTTCTGGGTTACCTGGTTCAGTTTCCTGTAGTCAACACAAAGGCAAAGTCCGCCGTCCTTTTTTGGAACAAATAGGACAGGTGAACCGGTATTCAAATTGCTTGGTTGAAGAAATCCTTTAACTACATTTTCTGCAATGTAGTCTTGAAGCGCAATTGATTCTTGCGTCAAGAGAGAGTAGACTGGTCCTGGTGCCAGAGGTGGGCCAGTAAGTTTGATCTTGTGATTGTAAGGATGGGATGGAGGCAGTTTATCTGCTCTTGCAGCTGAGAAGACGTCAGAAAATTCATGATAAACTGAAGGTAAAGACTCTCAAATGATTTCTAAATCTTCAATCTTGTCATCTTTGAGCACCAGATTTGAGGTGCTTGCATGGTGCGAGAGGATTAGGGAGCTCAAAATACACCGTATGGTTGGTTTCTGTTTCTCTTTAAAGGAACAGGAAAGAGGTAAGCTGGATAGGTAAGCAATAACTCCTAAATCTGAAGAGGGAATTTGGGAATGGAGGTCAGGATATTGCAAATCTCCTGGCGGAAAAGTGTCATCCAACTCAATGACAGTGTCATGTAGGCTGTTTAATTCCTGTTTGACGGAAAGATTAGCATTCTGGGGGTGGAAGGTTCAAAGGTTAATTACTCCTTCTTGCCAATTCACATCCGGATTCCAGTAAACTAGGAAATCATGGCCTAGAATGGTATCATCCATTCTGGGTATAGCCAAGACAAATAAATCCCATTTGAAGCTGGGGAAATTGAAGAATGCAAAGGTCCATTTTGCCTTTTGGGAGACCCAATAAGACGTTTCAGTCGCACTACTTACTAAATAGATAGGAAATTTATCTATCTCAGAACGCGTAAGATTTTTGGAAGTGGCAAAAGATTCACTGATGAAGGAAACATTAGCGCCGGAATCAAGTAAGACGCAATAAGGGGTGTTGTTGGAATGGAATAGGATAAATCTTGAACTAGGAGCACAAGCTAATTTTTTGACTGCTTAGCCGCTTCATGCGCTAACCGCTTTGCACAGATGTCAACATCATGTTTTCCTCCACAATACATACACAGCCCATTCTTCTCCCTTTGTAGCCATTCCTTGTTCTGTAGCATCCCGGTTTCTTTGTCCAAGAACTTTGGAGTTTTGGTGACGGTTTTTCCTTTTGAGTTGGAGTTCAAAGTCGGGGTTGGTTTGGATGGTTTTGGATTCCTCGCGTTTTGCTTTGAGGACTTGTCCACCCTTGGAGCCGAGGTGGACGGTCCATGGTTGATTTGCCAAGAGCGATTCTTGTCGTGATGGCCATTATCAAGCTTGATCACTCAATTGATTAGCTGCTGAAGCAAGGTTGTCTTATGACCCCCAACTGCAAGCTGTTTGATTAAGCGTGCCGGTAGACCCTTTTGGAAATGGAATAGAAGAGCGGCCTTGTTCCACTGGATGCAAGACTGTAAGGTTCAAAAGTGAGAAATATAAACGTAAGCTCTACTATTTTCCTTCATAACTAGACTATTAAGTTTGTATTTGGCGTTTCAAACTTCATTGGGGTTGCCAAACAGGGTGAACAGTTGTTTCTCAAACCTGTCCCAGTTGTTGAGAATACACGTGGGACTGTTGTTGGACAAAAGTTTGAGGTACAGTTTGAACCACTGCAAGGCTCTACCTCCTAAGAAGGACAAAGCATACATAACTTTATGTCTATCAGAAGGGAAATTGTTGGAGTTGTTTGAAAAGATGATTTTACAAGACTGCAGGTAGGATCTAAGCTTATGAGGGTGTTCTCCTGTAAAGTGATTGGGTTGTTTCATGCCCGGAGTGCAAAAGCTAGTAGTGCTTGGACTAGATTGCTGGGCACCATGAGTGAGGGCCTGGATCAATAACGAAAGCAGGGTCGGAGCATCGGGCTTGGGAGCAGTCGTGCAAACCCCTGTTCTACCACAAGTCAAGGTTTCATCAGAAGAATGGTTGGAGTCTGCAAATTCTGTGAGAGGGTCTGTCGGAGGATCCCGTGGAGGAGCCCAAGGATCATCAAGGGGTTCAACAGATGGCAATTTAGAAGAAGGAATGGGATCTAAGGGTTGTTGGGCCCAAGGAGCGCTGGTTCTCCCTACCCAATGGATCTCATCATTGTAAGGGGCGAGGGAAGCGTTCCTGGTTGAGCGAGTACGTGACATTGAGAAAAAGAAGTCTACTATAGGTTGGCAAGCTACAATAGATGAGTTGAGTTAGTTAATTTACTGTCACACAACCACCCCACGTACTATAGGGCAATTCTTAGATGATTGTGAGCACAAAGGAATGCTGAGTGCAAGGGCAAGTGCAAATAGCAAGACTCAGTTGCAAAGTGCAAACTTAGTTATGCCACTCAACAAACGGCGAGAGAAATGGAATGTGTTCCGAGGAAGGAAACTCAACCTGAGTCCAATGTGATAACTAGGTTGTAGCAAAATGCAAGAATGTATGAAATTAACTAACTGAGGAGACAATCATCAGGCAAGGGGATAGCCCTTATAAGGTAATCCAAAGTGACTAGATACAACCTGGTGGTGAGCTAACTACAGTTGAAGGCGGTGAGGCAATGAATGACAGGAACGGGATAGGAAATGAAGCAGTAGTACAATCATGTCCAAGGTCATGGCGTAAGTGCGAGACAATAGAATCTGAGCATACAATTGTATGATGAATTGGGACAGGAGCAAATGACGTTGAAGGTAATGCAAATGAGAAGTAATAGTGTATGCAGGGTAGGGACTAGTCCAATTGCAAACTGTACAGTAGTGATGGCTTGGTTAGACGTAGATGCAAACTAACAAACAGTGCGTGACCAAAGATGGAAGTCCAAGGCTGTTGATTGGCCAGGGAAGGAGATTGGATCTCATAATGGATGGCCGACCGGTATGGAGTTAACTGCAAAGTTTGCAAGTATATACTGAGTTGGTCGCTGAGATTGGAAGGTCAACGCGAGCCAGAGGAAGTAGCAGATTGCGCCATTGATGTTGTGCTTTATTTGTGTCATGCTTATAGACTGAAGTAGATGGTACTGAGGAGAGGACATGTCAAAGTGATGAAGACAATAATTCCTAAGTGCAAGGCGTGAGACCTTGTTTACCAAATGACAGTACACAACAGTTTGTGTGGGTCCAAACGCAGCCTTATTTATGTGATTTACATCATTCATCCTCTACAAAGTCAATACCATGCTGGGCAAAGCCCATACTGCACCGGGCAAATGCCTTGCCTCCCCAAATTTGGGGGCATATACTAGTCAGACAAAAATAATATTATCTAGAAGATCCCAGGCCATATGCATGCCTATTCTGTTCCTGTGGTTTATGGCTTTCCTGAGAATATATGTTGTGCTTGTTCTTGCTAATTGCATATTCCCATGGCCGAGGGAATACTGAGTCATAACAGTTCCAACAATTCTGACTGGGTGTAGTGGTCGATCAGGTTGATTTTGATGATCACATGGCTTGAGCGAACAACAAGCTTCGGGGACAGGCGCAAGAGTATCTGTCTTGGCCAGTGGGGGGAAACTTGCTTTCACGACGGATTTGGGGCGTTGAATAAGATTTACGATATAATCCTAGGTATGTTCATACATATGGTTTTATCTGTCGCCAACCGACATTTAATTTATGGATGTCGCGTTTTTCAATGTTCAAGTTCTCAATCCGTCGGATTCTTCCCGTGATTCGAACACTCCAAGTGCAACTCCCTTCACCAAATCATCCATCGATTCGATGGTCAGTCGAGTTGATGGGGTACAGGGCCGGGTAGTCACCCGGACTGCGCTCTACGAACTACTGATGTAGGATATGTATATGTATGTACATACATACATATATGTACACTGAGAGACAGAGAGAGAGCTGGATGATAAACCCCCATTGCTTCATCCATATCGACGACTTGCCAAGTCTTACCTTATAATTAAATACATGAGTGTACTAACCTACATAAATCAATATTGCACTGGTCCTCATCTAACTCTTCTCCTGAATCTTGACGGATATAGAAACTTGACTAGGATCCTCACATCTCTCATACTCTCTTCCACATCCCTTCTGAAGAAATTGCAACTCATCTTGAAACTTGCCATCCAATCATGATCATGCCCAACTCCGACGCTCGCCACTCGGATTCAAGCTATTCTGATCATCTCATCAATCAAATTCATGCGAACCTCGACTTGCTCCTTCAAGATGCCAAGGTACGCCCAGTTCACATCCTTCCTAGTCGAAAGTTTCCATCTCTACATTCCATTCAACCGGAGGTTGATAAGCATCCTTTTAACATGATCACCTTCCTGGGGTATCATCGTGACCCTCATCGCGACCATCTTATCCTGATCGCTGTGGTACTTGCTTCATCTAGATCTCATCCAATGCAGTCGACACTATCAAGGCCAATCTTCCCCCCCAACGTTCATCTGGCTGGGATCTAGGCTTGTCTCGGCGTACTTCGGGCTCTTCACCTAGGGCTCAAGCACCTTCCACCAGCCAACCTGAGCATCCTCCCCAAACCCATCATCACGAGCCACCGCATCCACAACTACAAGCTGTAGTTGGTCATCAACCAATCAGTTTTCCCAATCCATCCCAAACTCCTTCACACCTTAACTCTAACGCCCCACGCTACAAGCAGGCTAGGGCACTGTGGCCCTATCATGGTTCAGCGGCCGATGATTTGAGTTTTGAAAAGGGTGATCTCATCATCGTACTCGCCGAGGAAAATCAAGATTGGTGGAGAGGTCGACTGCTTAACGGTCCACCCCCCGGTGGACTTTTTCCCAGTAACGTTCGTCATCATCCCTCTTACATACTTACATATATACATACATGACTTTTACTCGATTCTTGCATCAACTCGATCAAAGTTGATTCGTGAGAACGATTCCTGTGGCTTGATTTTGATCTCCTTCTTGTTGCTCTCTCTCTCTCTGTCTCCTTGCCTCCGTCGCTCGGCTCCTTGACCTTGCTTAGCATGTTGAGCTCATCTCTGGAGCACCACAACCCCTGCCATCGTCATCCTCCAACGGTCCACCCGAGTCGCAGCAATACCGTCATCATCATCCTCAATCCAACGTGCCTCATTACCCGCCTCCACCACCATCCCAAGGGGGCCCGGGGTGGCAAGCATCTCCCTACGGTCAAGCTCCACCTTACAGTCAAGCTCAACCATACGGTGATTATAAAGCACCTCAACCTGCACCAGCTCCACCGGTTCAACACACCCAGAGTGCCCCACCTGTGAATGTGACGGTTGAGAAACCCAAGGTGAGAGATTGCACTGGCCCTTGGGTTTGATGAGAAGACTTTGACTGATGACTGTCTTGCGGTCAGAAAAACCTCCTGCAAGGTAGATTTGGGCAAGCCTTGGCGGGCGGAGCTGGGTTTGGGGCAGGATCAGCTGTAGCTACACACGTTGGTATGTGACTTAGCCTTCCCCCCCCCCCTGCTTCTTAAGGTTTGAAGGGCTGATTTGGATGATGCTTATTGTTATGATTTTTAGTCAATGCGATCCTTTGATTCTACCATTTCTTCTTTTGCTCCTGTATGTACATGATCCGAGTTACGGGACGTGATGTATGCATGCGATGATTTCCCTTCTGTCCATAAGTAAGCCAGCTCCAAGGTTTTATTAAAGAAGCCACTCGGCTTGGTTTAATCCGAATCTCCAAAGGTTACCACACTCCCAGCCCTCGAGCGGCCTCCAGGGAGGTGAAGTGGCGGCTGAGGAGGCATAGCGCTCTACCGGGTATGAGAGCAAGCTCGAGATGAGGATGATCGGATCGCTTGAGGATGAAGGTGCGGGTCTTTGGGGGAAGCAGAATTGGGTTTGGATGCCGATGATGGATCTCAGCTGGCCGATAGGGACCTGGCCTGATGGTTGAGTCTGGTCGTCGACTGGACGAGCTGCTGCGGTGGCTGGGATGATCAGTTGGTGGCAAGGGCCGATCGATTAGGACTGCGCCGAGGCTCATGAGGCTCGTGGTGGGTAGGAGTGAGGATGACGATGGATGGATGCTGATCTAAGCCATCGTTCCTTAGTCATCGTGGTTGTGATGAGCCGTTGAGTGCTTAGTTGGTGAGATGAGCTTGGGTGTCTTCTTCGCGCTCTTGGGTCGTTGACGTATGATGTAAGCCTGGCTCCGTTGGCATAAGCCTGGGTCGTCGTCGTTCGCCTGGGTCGACCCGAAGTCGGGCCGATGGGAGTCAGGTTGGACTGATGATGGTCTTGCTCCCGGTCTTGGGTTTGGTTTGAATCGATCGATAGGGATAGGGATGGTCGCTGCTCGAGCGAGTGACCGATCCGGTGGTCGTGATGCTCAAATACATACATACCTTAACACAGAAAAGTACGCAAGTGATCTCGATTCTCGAGCCGGTGGTGGTCGTGATGGGTCGGATGAAAGTGCATATTTAAATACATCTTTACTTTGTTCACCTTGACTTGTAAAGTTCTATTGGAAACAAGTCATAAATAGGCATGTGCTTATCTACATAGATACTTTATACTCTTGGATTGGATAGCTTCTATTCTATTAAGCAGAAATCAGGATGGAAAGTAAATATGTATGTACTTATAAGACCTCCCCCATCGGAGATAAAGCGGACGGACGACACGGACCCCAGACATCCATGCCTTGACCAGAGGAGAGATGGTTAGAAGTAAACAAATACATGAATACATTCTATATGCGCACACATTTTCAAACCCAGTTCAATAACCGTTCCGTTTATAAAAAGTAAATATTGTCAGCCACCCGCCGGATGCTCCCCCGTCTCTGTTCTATCATCATCTCGACCCTCCGTCGTTGAGGTTCGAGTATCGAAGCCCTGCTCCCCCTGGCTCGACTCAATCCATTCGGAGTGAATTCACGATGATCCATGCGGTCAGTAGTGTTGGGGATCGAGAGTGAAGAGAGAGAGAGATCAAGGCCTTCACAATCAGTGAACCGGGGAATTTCTGTTTCCTGTTCTTTCGGATCATCGCCTAGAAGAAATCGATCATCCCTCACTAATTGCCCCAACATCCATCCCCTCATCACACACACACACACACACACACACACACACACACACACACCCACACACCCACACACACACATCTCATCGTTCTCTCTCTCCATCATTATCCTCTGGTCAATCTAGACTCCACCAAACACTTGCCGCGGACCAAAATATCCATCACACACACACCTCTCACCAGGTGCCCCAACTTGACTACTCTACACAAGCTTTTACCCTTGAGACACTTTAGCGTCCCGACAAGCTTATCATCTCACCTCGTTTTATTTTTCTTCTTTCAAATCTATCGTCGCCCAAGACTTGGGTAGATTGTGGAGAATCTCCCTCAGTTCACTTACTCTCACCCTCAGACAGAGACCCAAAGCATCATCAAGTCGTAGTCGATCTCATCCAATGATAGTTATCCTCATCCATCGGTCCCTTGAACTCTTGCTGCCTCTCTCACTCTCACTCTCACACTCTCACAAGTGAGTGCTGCATCCAACCGGTTACACATCACTCGTGACCACTCCCCAGACGATCGCGCACCCTCTGTATCTAGCTACCCACCTCTCGAGATTGATTGAGTGAATAACCACTCCCCTAGATGTGTAGATAAATAATACTTAGAAACCCCCATCCATAGCTCAGGTACTTCTATAGATGTTTGTAAGAATTCGTATTTAGGTACTCATTCTCTCATCCACCACCACCTCCCTATCGCGTTTTAGTATTCATCGTTCAGGCACCTAACACATTCTGATCATTTCGACCTCGAACCCGAACTAGCTTGACCTTCCTCAACATCTAACGCTCGAACTAATCACCCCCAACAACTGACCTTGCCCCCCCGGCCCTGGTCCAGTGTCGCCATCACCCTCCTCGCTCTACGCTAGCTCCACCATTCATCATCCTTATCACTCTCACACCCTCTCCAGCCCCAATAGACATGCCATCTCTCACTCGTGTCCTCCCGCCCTTGATGACACCCTGTCCTCTCCCTCAGCATGAGCCCACCATCCTGCTGCCATCAACATCATCCCCTCTGACAGTCATCCTCATCCCTGTCAACCTATCTCAATCCATCATGTTTAATCATTTGCTATCGATCGACTCACTCCCAATTTAACCAGCTTCCATTCGATTCGCAGATGCCATTACTTTCCATCATCATCCCTCACCTTCCGTCCTACATCCCCACCTCGAACGAGGTGACACTCAACCCTCTGGACCCTCTTCCGACCCTTCAAAACGAGGTTTATCTTGTCCCACTCCCTCTTCCTCAATCCACCAGCGCCTCAGTCCCAAAAGCGCTCATTCTCGAGCCAGCCGAATTTCAAACCTGACTCGATCTGCCACTCCTCGCCCTCCTTCTATATATATATATATATAACCCATACGCCTACGTTACACACTTCATTCGATCCAAGGAGTCTATCTTTGAATCTTCCGGTACTGGCCGCCGTTATTGTAACTTGTCCTCACTCTCATCCAACCTGCACATAACCGCTTCTGCCTCTTGGATCATCACCTCTTGCTCGCGTTTCTTTTGACCTACCCCAATTAGATTCCTCTTCCTATCCCTCTCCCCCTCTCTCTCCTATCCGAATCATCATTCCCCCACGTCATTAGAAATCTATCTCGCGCTCCTTCGCCCCATAATTCTTGTTTATCCTTGACCATGTGGTCTGCAGTCAACTCTAATACTTCTCAAACCAAGCGTACCACACCCAACCTTAAACAACTAAAACTCGTTAGTAAGGCTCCTCAACCCTCTCAACGCACCTTATGTCCCCCCTCTAGTGATGTTACTGCCCCGCCCGAGACATGGCGTAAGGAGTTCAGGTTGATTTCTGTAGTCGAGCGGGAACGAAAGAAGCTCTCTACCTTCACCTCCAGTAGTACAAGTACTTCTACTAGCTCCTCCAGTTCCTCATCCAGGGAGCCCACTACTCCTCCCAACTTACCCGATCTCAATAGTCAACTCTTGTTACTTGATGAAAAACTAGAAATATTTGAAAACAAGATCACTGCTCGCGAAAATCTGTTTGGCATCCTCGAAAAAGATAGCGACCGGTTACATCTCGACCTGCAGAGGGAACTTCGACGAGCCTCTCAATCGCTTCCCTCGTCCACTCTAGAGAAATTCGGGGATGATGAGGACGGTGATCCTTCGAAGGCCCTCGAAACCACTGAAAACATTCAAGAAGCTTCATCGAAGGTCGAAGATACCTCCACCGTCAATGGTCAAGTTGCGCCGGACAGTGATGTTCCTGCTACCGCTGGATGGGGTGACTATTTCAAAAAGCTTTGGTGATGGATCTTCTGTCTTCCTCCGCCAGAGCCCGGCGGAGCTGGACTTGTCTCGGATCGTTGGCTCGATTCTGCATGTCAGCTCGCAACTCGAGAGCATCTCACTCTCGCGGCCCCTCTTGTTGTAGGCTACCTTTCATCTTTCCGATGAGAACGGGCTCTGTGACATTCCGGTTGCTCGAAGCCCCTCGTGCTCATTTATATACCCTTACCAGCCACTTGGGCGCTGGAGGAGCCTCCTCAAACTTCGGGACCGCTGTCCCGATCATATGGGACGTCGGATTCCGGTTCTTGAAAAACACTCATAAACCCTAAGGAGGGCTTGTCTGAATTTTAGTCTGAAAGCCCCGAGGCGGTCTCCATGTGATGTAAGCCATCACATTTTCACTTTCCGATCAATCGTCTCATTCCCCTCTCAGTCGGACACTTGATTCATACCAACGGTCCCTGAGACAATTTTCCTTTTTTCGGATTCATCGCTTTCAGCTCCCACGAGAGATACGGCTATCCCGATGAGTCGACATCTTGCTTGAAAGCATTTCGGCCATGAGCAAGCTTGGAATCGTTTGCCGAGCCTCGGAGACCGTTCGAATCGGACTGTTGAGATCGGCAATTACCCCTTATAATTAACATATTATTACGTATTTTGGACTAGCTTTCCTTCTCCTGTGTATCACTCTCCTCCAGATGATCCAAAACTGGGAATTCTGCGAAACCGAACTAGGTTCAACCTATTCGCTCGATTTCTCATCTATGGCGAGGTATGTCGAGGTATGATGATGACATTGGATACATCCTCAAAATAGTGATGTCACAGGCTGTGTGTATATCCATTCTAATTTATTGCGCACCATGAAGGCTTATCGGGTTCTGAAGTTTTAGTCCTTCTGAACATTTTATTTTTCCCCAAGATTGATCAATCAAGATAGTTGATAGATTGGGTGTTTTGTTCATCTTGATAATTTATTGTATCCTCCTACTCGTCCAGTTCTCTTCAACTTCTTGATCCCTCTCTGATCTCAAACAAGTAGCTCACCCATTCTTTGAAATCACGTTAAATGAAGGGACTAATGCCCCCCCATCTGCCCACTCTATGTAGTTTAGTAGGAAAGGTTGTTCCACCTCCAGTAGAGCACACAAGTTTGATTGAATCTCATACGAGTTAAGAAGAATTCTATAGACCCAAACTTGAGAGGGAGGTCTTTTGTTTTGTTCCAACTTGAGCCAAGAATTACGAGGAGGTTGATCAAGTCAGAATCCACCATTGAGGGATTCAGGTTTTGATCAGTGAGATGGCCATCAGGTCTGGCTGTTGTTGGTTTGGGTATTTATCTTTACCGGCTCATCAAAAGTATGCTTCTAACTGCGTTGTAACCAGGATCAATTTCCTCAAAGTCTGAATCCTTTTTTTTTCTCTTTCTCTCGTTGAGACCAAACTCCCTCAGAGATTCCTGCCAAGTCGCCGTAATCTCTCACCGGGTGTTGATATGGTTGGCGATCTGATGATTCCGGTTGACTGTGGGTGCTTCGATTTAATCTTTGATTTTTATTAGGGTACTTACCGAATTATTGCTCTCATTGGCACAACTTTGCTCCAGGCTGCTGCTTGCCAGCGCCCGTGTATGTATGTGCGTATGAATCTATGTAATATGCATGCACAGATTATCGTTGATCAAGGTTGATGGATAGCTCAGGTGTAGCAGCGAGTCAAGCTGGATGGATGTTTTCAGAGGTGGGAGGGGAGTGTGAGTTGAATCGAAACACTTGCAGTAGGCGTGATTTGATTCAATCGAACGCCTTCATTCTTCAGCTTCCCCCCCCCCCGCCTCGCCGCCGTCCCCCCGGGGTGGGAGTACTCGGTTGAGTCTCTCCATCTAGAGTGGTCGGCCCATTCTTCCTCCTATTAGGGTTGGCTAGGACCCGGGCGCCAGCCCATCATGAGTCCTCGGTTGGGTTTGAACCCTCTCTCAACGTAAGCTTCCATGTCACATTTCAATCCAACTTTGTTCAGATCCGATGAAGAAAGAGAGAAATCGGTGCGCCTGTTGATGGGTGAATCATCTCTCACTTTTGAATGAGGCCGTCCCAAGCGCATCGATCGAGTTGGCAGTACTCCATCTTGGGGAAGGGGGAGAGAGTGTACTGTCATCTAGGTTTATTGATTCTGGGTTCTGTATTGGCGCAGGATGTCGACTTGTTGGAGATCAGATCAAAGAATACTCAAGGCTTGATGTACATACATACATATCCATCCATACATACATACATACGCTCAAAGGTCCTGTCAATAACCCTCCTCGTCCCAAACTTTTGCAACTTGACATCCACGATCTCAATCTGAGGATACATCAAATATTTCATTGGTTCTGACCCCAGCAGGGGTTGTGTTCTTACATATTTATTTACTTGCGCACATGAGAGTACTCGCAGCAGTAGGCGTGCTGATCAACACCATACCCCTACGGGCTTTAATCCCCATCCGTCGACGACTGACTCGGGCTTGAAATTCTCCGGGTGATGTTCCCGATCCATCGGGCATGAACTCGTTGAACTGCTCCTCCTCCTGCTGAACTGTAATTGGAGAAGATGGCGTTTATTGCTGATTGAGATCATAATCGATGAGATCCTTCGGGGAGCTTGAGTTTCAGAGCAAAGGTCTCGGGGCGGTTCACATTCCTTCGTTTTTAATCTTTGTAGCTAGAAGGTATGTATAGTATAGCTTGATGAGTTTTTTTTGAACCATGAAGTCAAGTCGAATCGAGCGATGTCAAGTATGTTCACATTCGATACTTCTTCAACACTCGTTCACGTTCAATCGGTATCGATGGTTTCGTTTAACGGAGGTCGGGATGTATGGGTCATGAGCAGGAGGTACAAAGTATGTATGTATCTACATTCAAACTGACAGACCCCACGACAAGGGGGAGAACTAGTCCAAAGTTTAAATTTCAATTTCGACGAATCGAAACAACACCTGACGCTCATCCTGGTCTTCAATTCGATATCGGGGTACGAGGGTGTAGTAGTAAATACTACAGTCAGTAATCTGCTGAGTATTCAATAGGATCTGGTTACTTGATCAATAGATCATTCCTACTCATCACATCGATACATAGCAAGACTCACCCGGTCCGTCCAAGATGACAAGAGAGTGGATGCATTCAGACACGAGACCAGCTACAGAAGTGATTTGACACCCCAGCCTACAATATACACTGCTACTTTACGGGGGGCACCAAAAGGTTCGAGAGATGGGAGACAAGACACGAGGGTGTCGAGTGATGAGATCAAAGTGAGATTGACATCTCCATGTCGCCTTCCTCGTCTGCTTCCTCTTCTTCATTCACTCTCTGTCCTTCCTCCACCAAGTTCCAACCACGGAGATTCATCATCATCATCCATGTGCCCATAGGTCATCAGGCGTCTAGTCCAGAGAACTTATAAACACACCTCACCCACCCTAGAGTTGGGCCCATGAAGCATAACCCCTAACTAGTATTCTTCAGCCTGAGATCGACATCGTACATATGTTCCACCGCTAAGTCAGTGATCAGTTCCCTCGTTCTCCTTCTATCCACCATCTGGTCCTCCCATCGTTCCTCTGTTTTTGTTTTTAAATAACAAAAGGGGAGTATCCAATCATCCTTCTCCTGCCCATCATCACTCTCCGAACCCTGCTCGAGGTCATTGTTTGAGGAGAGAACCAGTCATCCAGTGGGACCCCTCGGGTCCATCCCTGCCCATGAGCAGCTGCATAGACGTACACACTCATACGCGCGATCGATGTTAACAATCGATCCCTTCATGACCGCCGGCGACCTAAAAGCGCAACCCTTCCTTCCTCTAGTGATCATCCCCTAGCTCCTGCCCTCCCCTCCCAATCACCCTTGCAATATACCTATGTATATAAGTCATACTCTCGACTGACATTTGGCTTCCAGTAGCTGTACTTCAGTTGCCATAGTCGGCCTCCTCCTCCCTATTCCGAACCTTGAACCTCCGCCCCCGGGCTTCTTCTCGGCACTCGGCCCCCTCCGCCCCACTCACCTCATCGGCCACCCATTCTTTTCCCGGGCAATTATCTCCATCAACCAAATCCATCTAGCCTCCTTCATTCTATCTCCAATCTACCCACTCTTTACGTCACCCCATGCCCATCAACCGTCAAATCTCCTGCTCACTCCTTCACGGAACCGATCCTGGATCCCCCTTCCCCGAACTACTCCCAAACGTCTCGGAGGATGGCTTGGCGAGCTGTTATGTGCCCGTTGAAGTCAACCCAAACCCAACTACCGATTACAGTGCTTTAGATTTACCCTACTCAGTCCATTGGTCCATCGATCCTGCGCTACTCGTCTCGGGTGGTATTCAAGTCCAAATCGAAGTCGACGGTTGTCAGAAAGGTCAACCCAGGTGCTACGAAGCTGTCGGTCCGGACGGTCTATCTCCCGCTTCATCCATCTCCGGTATCGACGATGGATTTTGGGTCGTACCCGATGGTACTCGAAGGCGTCCTTGGGTCATGGGTGAGATCAAAACTACCCGTGAGTAGACCCGAACCCTCGGAACCATTCCGCAGTGAGCGATCGTCACTGATTACTAACTGATTGATCATCCCCCCCCCCCCCCCCCCCCCCCTGACCTCTGGATACAGATCCCCATTCAGCATTAGCTGACAAGTATATCCTCGACCGCGTCGGCTCAGTCTCTGTCACGTTCAGTCGAGCCAACGTCGTACCCACCTCACTCGTGGTACCCTTGGTACCTGCCTTTAATGGTGGCGCACCCTTACCGGATCGGATGCGTGGAAAGTTGAGCCATTGGACGAGGTGGGTTTCGATTCTACATGCTGCGTCCATGCCACAATTCAAATTGTCCTCAATCTTCTCGACCGCCCCATAGATTAGGTTATATCGAGAAACATCCACCTGCCCCAGAGGTAGGACTTGTAGCCGATGAAGTTCATGAAGTCATCGCGCAATTCACCTTTTTCTATCGTTCCAAAGGTAAATAATCTTGTCTAGATAGTCCTCAGGAATAACTAGACTGATCTTTGATGACCTTGCTAGCCATCCTCCAAAGGTTACTCCCGACCCTATTCTTATCGGATATCAGAATCTCCTTTCCCACCGTACCCAGTACCCGATCGGTACGATCGAACGAAGAAGCAGACACATCACGATCAGAAGAACACGGTGTCCCGTTCGAAGCTCGCAGGGCTTCGGTACTCAGGCGAGCTTTTGGAGCAAGTGTTAACCCTCGCCATAGTCTTGATGGCAGTTTGCCGACGCATAACAAGCCGGATGACAAAGAAGAGTTTGGAAAAATCGGTAAGCGGGTCAGAGCGGTCAGTTTACGAGTCGCCAAGCGTTACAGTATTCTAGGTCACAAGTCCCCAGATAAAGTGAGTGTCTACTCCACCCTCTCCATTCAATCTGGAAGCGATCTGTAACTCATCTTGCTCCCACGTAGAATTCCACAAGCAATGTTTCTCATGAAGGTTCCCCAAACAAGGCCGCAAGCATCAATGCCGAAGATTTAAGCACCATAGAAAGCCTGAGAGACGAAATACTACGGCTCAGAGTCAGTATCGTGTTTTTTTCACTCTGCAATGCTCAAGTTTTGAGCAACTGACTGATCATTCAAAACGAATCACAGCTCGAAATAACCGAGATCAAGAAACACCTTCATCTATAAATCTGAGTCATGGAAAACGGCATCCATACCTTCTGCTCATACACTAATTTATCTCAATCTTGGATAACCGAAATCACACATAAGGATACTTTTTGAGATTTCATTTTTTTTGTTCTTTCTTCATTTGACCCCCGATTTCCTTTTCTTTTTGTGGAGGGTGGTGGGGGCAGATTCGGATTTTCTTTTCACTCTTCCTTAGCATCTTGAAAATATCACCAGCTGTTTTTTTGATTCCATCATTGATACACGGATTGTACTGTAGAAACTCCGATCGGCAAACGGGAAAACACCAGTTTTTTTTTTTCTTTGTCCTCCAATCATCGCATACGAATAATATCAAGCTAGTAATGAAATCACGATCCCCAAGTTGCCGAGCTAGGTGCTATGTACCTTCCTCATACTCTCCGCTCAAGAATATCTGATTCTCAGGCTAAGCTTCACCCGAGTCTAAAATGACTTGGACTCATCGTTTTGCTTCATTTGATGAGTTGTAGTGCCTGAACCCGGCCCGTGACATACTTCAATCGAAAGCAAAAAATCTCACCACCCCCCACACAGATACCAAATCTTCTGAATGTTCCATAAGAGAGTCGAAGTATTAATCTGAAGAGGGGTATTTTGAGTTAGGTCGATGATATGATGATTTGAATAGTTGCCAGCTACTCTTGGATCATCTCAACCGTAGAATATTCAAGACTTGGGGTTCACAAGGACTGTGGTTGTGGTCAACTCAAGCACAGGTTAGGTTTGAAGTTCTAAGAAGGATTTGACTTGAAGTGTGACCAGGATGCTGATCGAAACTACGATTCTTCGAAAGTGATGGTTCTGAATCCCTTAGTGATCGAGATCTCTCACCTCTAGAGCGTTCTTGAAATCCTCACAGGATCTCATCGAAGGATGTCAATATCAAGACTCAGTCTTAGGTTTCAATCACTTGGGATGGAGATCAACAGGATCGGGGTGATCAAAGGAAGGAGACCTACCGTTGATCCCAAAGAATTATTGAGAGGATAAGTTAATGACCAACCATCATACAACGCTTGTCTAATTTATAGATTGGTAGAGGAATGGATGATCTTGATTGGCTTGCATCATTCTTGTGAGAGGATTTTGATGATTAAAATATATACATGTAATGTGTTGGTAGAAAATTAAATCGAGATCACACAAAACTCTTCACAGGGTACAAGGACTGAGAATTGGATTGATGATGCAGACAGGGGGTAACTCAAAGATGTACTACCAATGATCTAAAAGTGCATTCAAGAAGAAATCAAAAAAAAAAAAAAAAAGAACCTGGATGCATCAAAAAATGAGAGAAGATGGTTAAGGAGCTCTGTTTCAAGATGGCACCCATCACGAGCTTTTACATCTGACTTGATCAATGGTTGATAGATCTTTGAGCTAAGCTTGAACTTCTTTTTTAAAGGCTCAAGTAGTTGCGCAGTCTGGGAAGAAGACTACTTCTACAGCACATTTTAAACTGTGCTTATGTCTGCCCAAACAATGAGACTCAAAATGTTTCAAATTGGATGAACCCTAATTCATCTGGGAGCTTATGGTCAAAGATCCCCAGAATGACTAATTTTTCTCTTTTCTTAATCAGTTGTGTTGTCTGTTTCAAATTTCTCATTCTTGTTTCTCTGCCTGTCTTTCACTCCTTCTCCAGGTTTTTTGTCATTGACCAACTCACATTAGAACAATTCTGACATTTTTTTTTTTTTTTGGGGGGGGGGGGGTTTGATCAGGTTCTGACCCCAGAGCTGCCACTCTGAGGACTTTCTAAAAGCTGTTTAATCCTTAAATATTCCAAAAAAAATCTTCAGAAACTGTCCCTGTCCTTGGCTCCACAAACTATTCCAAATAGAAACTTACTATATCAAAGCTTATATCATGGAGAAGGGGAAAGCTCCTAGATGAACTCAATCAAACTCTTCCACCCTCAACCAAAACTTCCAAGCTCTAACACAGGTTGAAAAGGAGAAACAAAGCTTCTGGAATTCTCCTTTGTTGCATGGGTCAGACTTGCATAGCTTGGCTAGTTAATGAATAGAATAATGGGAACATGTAAGGATTATCTACATCAGGATCACTAAAAATCTGAATAAATTGAAGATCAATTCAAAGTGAATCAGGATTTCCTCTTCACTTCCTTCCATGGAATGGGTATCAATAGATTTATTCATAATTGGGTGCTTCAATTGCAGTTAATGTTAGCAGTGGGTATAAAAATATAGATTCCTACCAACATACAACTTAATCCAAATTATATTCCAGAATATATTGTTAGAAAAATTCTGGAAAAATCTGAAAATGTGAATGATCAGCTTTTGGATAGGCAAACATTAAATCTGAATATTTTTTTTAACTAATTAGAGAGCAAAAGAAGAGAGATATTGGCTTGAACAGTGTGGAATTTAGAAGAAGAATTCTACTTTAATGGTTCCCAAATTCAGAAGTTATTGATCCCTTGCGTCTGTGAACCCTAAGTGCAACTGTTCACCCTTTGAATGAGAGATAGAGAGATGAGAGAAAAGAGTCCTTCCAACCACCTATGATGATCCCCCTTCTTCCGGGTTGAGGGTGTGGTTTAAGTAGCCTTCCCCTCAACCCTAACCTAGGTACAACCACAAGCAAACAAGAATAATGAAATACAACCCCTAAGTACAGAACCCTAGGCCAAGTCTATCCTCCCAACCCCATCCCATGATCCGTATCCCATACCACATATCCCATCTGTCTTGTCTGCCTGCCATTACGTCCACCCAGTTTTTCCTTCTCATGATGTGGCCCTTGCACCATGCCCAACTCGGAGCCCCCCGCGCATGTCTCCATCCTCCCAACGCGCCATTCCAGATATCCAAGGTACATGCGCGCAATCTGCTCCGCGCAATTGGTATTGAGAGTTGAACGTTGGAAGCAAACAGCCATGCCAACCGCACAGCACAGTGATGATAATTAAAGTTGTAAGCTAATCTCCTCCATTGAATATTCAAAATGGAGCATGGAGGACAGAGATCTCTTCCTCAATCAACTTTACTCATTTGTCATTGCACTCCTGTCAGATTCTCTGTCCTCCAGGTAAGCATCCTTCTCAACCTTCCTACTCTTGTCTCCTCATTGTCATGTCTCTAATTGTATCAACTCCTCTTCATTTCTTCAGGTGTGACCCTTCTGAGCTTCCTCCTCCTTGCGTGACCGCTTGACTCACCAACTCCGGTGTTTTATTAGGTTAGGCAGCTTTTACAGAACTTTTCCAGTTGTTGTTTTTTTCTTTGCAATCAACTTTACTCATTTTTCATTGCACTCCCGTTGGATTCTCTGTCCTCCAGGTGTGACCCTTCTGAGCTGCCTCCTCCTTGCATGACCGCTTGACTCACCAACTCCGGTGTTTTATTAGGTGTGACCCTTCTGAGCTGCCTCCTCCTTGCGTGACTGCTTGACTCACCAACTCCGGTGTTTTATTAGGTTATGAGCCCAGCTTGCTGAATACAAACGTTGCACCATGCAAACCGGAGACCAATTCAAAGCCTTGTTTGTGCTACAGGACAATAAATTTCCGGTATGGAAGTCAGCAATCAAGAGCCATCTAAGCATGAACAACTTGCTCTCCCATCTTACCACTGCGGTCCATGGAGCTGGAGACAATCCTCATGACTTTTACAAAGAACAGAGAAGGACAGCTGGCATTCTCACCATGTACATGGGATACTCTAACATCCAACAATTTGTCAACCCTGACAACAAACAGAGTACCAGTGCTCTCTGGACTCTCCTCTCAAACCTCTATGAATCCCACTCCAAAGATAACCAAGCAAGGGTTTACACCAAGTTCCTGGAACTCACGTTCAACAAAGGCATCCAAGGCTTTCTGAACAATCTCAAGGCGCATATCAACGCACTAACAGCAGTTGGATTGAAAATTGGGGACAAAATTCAAGGGTTTTTTCACCTCTACAAACCTCTCATGGCCAAATACGTGGTCAGCAGGCTCCCAAGCTTGCTGGAAATTACCAAAGAGATCCTACACTCCAAACATCCTCTCACGCTGAAACTTGTGATAGATGCGCTCAACTCCAAGCAACAGGAATCCAGCGTCAGTCCTGACCCAACCGTCAAAACAGAAGAGAAGGCCATGAAAGCTCATGCCAGAACCTATCCAGTCTGCTCAAACGGGGTGCACAATCCCAAGACCAAGCACAAAGAATCCAAATGCCAAGAAGCAAGGAAGTTGGGAAAGCAAAGGAACAAGGCAAATACTGCCAAGGCGGGTTGGGACCAATGCTCGGACGATTCACAATCCTCATCCGGAGCCTACATCTGCGTTGCAAAGGCCCTAACTATCAAAGCCGCAGGGGACAAGGAAATTCTTGATAGTGGGGCCAGCCACCACATGTTCAACAGAAAAGATGTGTTCTCCAACTATTGAGCGCGGTCTACTACCCTTCAAATTGCGGATGGCAACTCGCTGCAAGTGGAAGGAGATGGGTTTGTCAAAGTAAAAACTCTCAACGGGAAAGCTGTCACTCTCAAGGCCCTCCATGTCCCTAAGCTGCAAGGGATGCTTATCAGCCTGGGCAGAATTCTACGGAACGGCTTCAAGATACTTCACCTGAATGACTCCAAGCTTCATCTGCTTAGAGAGGACATTCCCATCTTTGAGGCAAATGTTGTCAGCAATGTCGTTGTAATGAAGGCATTGACCACAAAGGCAGGTCCACGTGCTCTGAACACCCAACTACCTGTCAACAATACTTACCTCCAACTACTGCACAGACGCGCCAGACACCCTAGCAACAAGGCGTTGAAGCACATGTTTGGGGTGGAGGCCCAATCTCTCCACTGCAAAAGCTTCCCCATGGCAAAGTCACATTGTCTCCCCTTCAAAGGCACAGTTCCCCAATCCACGGAAATACTTGAGACACTCTTCATGGATCTCAGCGGGAAGATCACGCCTCCTTCTCTCTTGGGTGGTTGCTACTACTTCAAAATCACAGACTGGTTCACCGGCTATAGGTTTGCTTATATTCTTCAGAGCAAGTCAGAAACGTTTGCCACATTCATGTCATTTGTCACTAAAATGGAGAACTTGAAAAACAAGTCCATAAAAAACGTTGTAATTGATGGGGGTGGAGAATTAAATTCCAAAGAATTTACCAAGTATTTTGAGCAAAAAGGGATTTCTGTCCATGTAACTAGCCCGCACACACCCCAGCAAAACTCAGTCGCAGAAAGCGGCAATTGCACCACAAGCAAGAAAGCCAGAGCCTTGCTGCAACAAGCTCATCTCCCATCTCCTTACTGGGCTGAGGCGGTCATGAACGCGGTGCTTGTCAAGAACTTGACGCCCAGGAGGAAATCTGGATGGACGTTGCCTCACCAGCTCTGGTTTGGCCGTCCATTTGATCTGGACCGGCTGAAGCCATTTGGGTGCTTGGCCTACGTTAACATCCCCAAGGCCACGCAAGAGGAAAAATTTGGCGACACGGCAAAGAAAGGACTTCTCCTTGGTTACCAGCTAGGCCTGGCCAACTGGAGAGTACTCACTGCTGATGGTCGGATCACTCAAAGCCACAACATACAATTTGTCAAAGATGAGTTCCCGGGCCTAAGTATCCTCAATTCTCCCACTGAGGAAGGTGCAGTTCCACTCCTCAAAGAGTTTGACAAGCCAGTTCCTCCAATCACCAGAGGCACCTCTCCAATTGACCATACCTTGCCCTCCCGCCATCCCAATGTTGACACCTTGCTAGAGCAACAAGAATCACTTCAGGTCCCCGGGCCTACAGACACTCCCACCCCCGGCCCCAGTCCCTCCACC
This sequence comes from Puccinia polysora, assembly GCA_025617555.3. Lineage (NCBI taxonomy): Eukaryota > Fungi > Basidiomycota > Pucciniomycetes > Pucciniales > Pucciniaceae > Puccinia > Puccinia polysora. Next base: position 237,062 of record CM062633.1, read on the forward strand.
TCCTCCCCCCAGCCCAAGCGCAAGCAACCGCCGCGCAGGGTTTGTCCTGGGTGGGACTATGTCCTGACATTGGACAAAGCACCTTGAGAAATCTCTGGAAATGTGGATGAATCTAATATCATACACCACAAAAGAGGTGCAGGACCAAGAGCCATGCTGGTGGCGGTGCAGGCCCTGCTCTCCACAGCAAACGCCACCACTCCTTCCTCCTTTTGAGAAGCAAAGCTCTCCATTGAATGGAAGAAATGGTTGAAGGCAATTGAAGACAAGCTCTTGGCAATGCAACACCTCAAAGTCAGGGATATTGTCCCAATCCCCACGGGCGCCAGCTTGCTGGGCACCATCTGGGTTTTCCGCAGGAAACTTGACAAGTTTGGCCGCATCCTCAAATTTAAGGCCCGGATCTGCGCCCAGGGAAGCAAACAGCAAGATAAGGACTACAATCTCACCTATGCTCCGACCAGTCGCTCCACCGCTATACAAACTGCCATATGTCTTGGCCTAGCCAAGGGGTACAATATTCACCAGATGGATGCCAAGAATGCGTTCCTCAACGGAGAGCTCAAAGAAACCATCTACCTCTGTCCTCCAGCGGGAATGGAAGTTACCCCTGGGTTCTGCTTGCGGCTGAACAAGTCCATTTACGGCCTAAAGCAGGCGCCTTGTGTGTGGTACGGGGATCTGAAGAGCTTTTGGGTGTCTGTTGGCTTCATTGCCTCCCCAGCGGACCCCTGCCTGTTTGTCTTGGGTGTCAAAGGCTGGGAATGCTTTGTGCACGTGTAAGTTGACAATCTCATTGTTGTCAGCCATGATGTGACCAGGTTCAAGAAGCTCATCAATCAAAGGTACCTCATGGAGGACTTGGGGAAGGCCCGGCTCCTCCTTGGAATTTGTCTCCAACAAGACGGCAACACAATGACCCTCTCCCAGCAAAGCTATCTGGAGTGGATCTTAGCAAAGTACAACATGTCCAAATCTCGCTCCGTTGCCACTCCAATGGTCCCCAACACTCGTCTCCATGCTTCCACCAACGGCAAGCATCAGTCATTCTCCCAAAAGAACATCAACTACAGCCAGGCCATTGGCCTTCTCAACTATCTGGCTGTGTCAATGCGGCCAGATATTGTGTTTTCCGTTTCTCAGTTGTCCCAGAATCTCAAGAAGCCCAACGATTCTCACTGGAACACGGTCCTCCATTTGCTGCGCTATCTTTCCAAAACTTGTGGCCTTAAACTCACCTTGAGCGGTACTGACATTGAGGAAATCAACATCTTCACCAACTCTGACTTTGGCAACTGTCCCAACGCGCAACACTCATGATCCAGCTACGTGGTACGGCTAGGAGCCTCAGTGATTTCTTGGCGGTCCAAGAAGCAAGATTCAGTCTCCACGTCCACCACAGAAGCCAAATACAAGGCAACTTACAAGGGTCTTCAAGAGGCAGTCTGGCTGCTTGCGCTGCTCAAGTCTCTCAACCATACCACAAAGCGTTGCCCCAAGCTGCTTGTTGACAACTGCAGTGCCCTTATGCTCTCTCTCAACCCAATGTATCAGTCGCGCTCAAAACACATTGAAGTGAAGTTTCACTGGATTTGGGAGATTGTGGACAGCGGCTCCCTCTCAATCTCCTACATCCCAACCAATGAAAACCTTGCGGACATGCTTACCAAGGCTCTGCCAAAGGTGAAACACATGCAAGACTGCCACGCCTTGAGCCTTAAAAACTGAAGAGGAAGGGGGGGTATTGAGAGTTGAAAGTTGGAAGCAAACAGCCGCGCCAACCGCGCAGGCTGCAACCATGCAGAACAGTGATGATAATTAAAGTTGTAAGCTAATCTCCTCCATTTACTATTCAAAATGGAGCCTGGAGCAGAGAGATCTCTTCCTAAATCAACTTTACTCATTTGTCATTGCACTCCCGTTGGATTCTCTGTCCTCCAGGTAAGCATCCTTCTCAACCTTCCTACTCTTGTCTCCTCATTGTCATGTCTCTAATTGTATCAACTCCTCTTCATTTCTTCAGGTGTGACCCTTCTGAGCTGCCTCCTTCTTGCGTGACCGCTTGACTCACCAACTCCAGTGTTTTATTAGGTTAGGCACCTTTTACAGAACTTCTCCAGTTGTTATTTCTTTCTTTGCAATCAACTTTACTCATTTGTCATTGCACTCCCGTTGGATTCTCTGTCCTCCAGGTGTGACCCTTCTGAGCTGCCTCCTCCTTGCGTGACTGCTTGACTCACCAACTCCGGTGTTTTATCAGGTGTGACCCTTCTGAGCTGCCTCCTCCTTGCGTGACTGCTCGACTCACCAACTCCGGTGTTTTATTAATTGGCACAATCCAATCCGCCCCACGTCTCCAGATGCTGATCCCAACTCAACTGCTTCTGAGCCTTCAGAACAGCTTACTGCGGCAAAGCCGCGCCCATTGCTGAGCGGGTTGCCTCTACTGAGCCCGCCGCTACTGCTGAGGCGCAGCGCGCAGCCAATTCCAACTTGCATCTATAAAAGACCACCACATCCCCCTCAACTTGAGTTCTGTCCCCAGAGATCCACCACTATCTCACCTACTCCCAGCTATCCCATAGTTATCCCATCCTACCCCTTTGGACCACTACACCAGACCAAGGAAAAAAAAAAGAACCCCACCACATCCTACCTCATACAACATTTCCTGCACGTTCTGCAGTCAGAACAGCCTCTCCTGCCACATCCTTCTGGGCCGGCAGGCCTGTGTTCCATGCCAAGCCAGCCACCTTTGCTGTTCTCTATCCAATGGTATGCCTTGCAACCATCCTCAAGGTTGCCCCTGCAAGAGGACTGGGTGAAACTTGTTTGTGGTCTCAAGTGATGACAAAATCTCCACCAATGAGTGGACCCTGCCAGGCTCACCTTGCAACCAACTGCAAAGCGCCGCTCCAAACCCTCCTTTGCGCAAAAGCCATGACTTGGGCTGGAACACCGTGGCGCCAGGACTTTCCCAATTTAGCGGCTTATTGGAAGGCTGCTCACAAGTTGGCTGCACGGGTACGGATGAATGTACCAGCAACAGACCCGCAGATCTTAAACCATCCAACTGGGCCTCCCCCACCGCCACGGCGTCTTCCCACTACCCCGAGACCTGCTCCTCCTCCGCCGCCACCGCATCCTCCCACTCCTACTCCTCCGCCGCCATCTCCATCACCGGTTCCCAGGTTGTCACCAGAACCTGTGTGTGCGTCAACTCCCATGGTCATTGAGCTGTCACCAGAATCCACGACTGCTGTAACTCCTCTGGCTGCCACTCCTGAGATTTGAGAGATCCCCTTAATTCCAGCACTACCACTGGCAAGGTTTGAGGCAATGGTGAACAACACAGAGGAACTACTCCGGCGCTTCCTAGCAGTTCCCCACGCTCACACCACTGATGCGCGAGGCAAAGTTCTGGAGGCATTCCAAACCCTAGCCACGGCGGCTTGCATGGACACGGAGGAGGTGATGAGGACTTGGCCAGCATAGGCAGATCACCCCCCTTCTTATTTCCTTCTATCTTGTTGCTATTCCCGCGCCTATCTTTGCAAAGAAAACAGACTTTTTCCATGCCAACCTAAGTAGCCTTTGGGCTTATGAGAACCTTGAGAGAAATAAGAACCACGCGCAAGATCCGCGCTTTGAGAGCTACCCGCAAGAGTGAGGAGAATCCTCACCACTGAGAGTATCCACTGAAGGTACCTGGAACACCCCAGACAAACTGCCTCACAGTTCCCCGTACACATCTACAGAACCAAGAGAGCACAAAGAAAACCCGCCACGCGCACATCCTTCAGAGAGAGAGGAAGAGAAAAAGAGTATCCACCCCAACCATCTATACCTTCCATCCATAAGATAACCAAAGAAAAACTGAAAAGAGAGAGAGAGATTTTTTTTTTATAAGCACCAACCCATTGCCAAGCCCACGCCTTGCTCTTTGACCCACATCTGTTTTGCGCCACCCGCTTTCCTAGTTCCTTGGATCATCTGTTGGAAGTTGTTCTTTTCCCAAATCTGGGGCTTGTCCTTGTGTCCGCGTACCCAGCTTTGCGCCGTGCCCATACCTAAAAGAAACTCATAACCTAGCCAGAAATAATCCCAAAAAGCCAATCCAGAGAGAAGGAAGTAAGAAAACAAACATTCTGGGGTGTATAGTTGTTATGGCTGTGAACTGGCTAGAGCACCCCCTCACCAAATCCAATCATATCCCCTATTCATCCATTGTTCCCCCCCATCTTGGCTGCTGTCCCCAGCAGTCTAAAATTGTTTACTCTGCCAGACGCAAACTGCACGCGCGGGCTTATCCTTGGACAAAGGATCCGTGTTTTCATCCCCTTTGCTATGCAAACCAGCCATCTTGTTGAATGAAGTTGAGCCCCAGGCAAAGAATGATTTCACCTGCAAAGCCACGGCCTTCCGTTTGAGCAGAGTTCCATCAAATTCCTCCAACTGGTAACTTACTCCGGTGAAATTGGAAGTTGGGCAGAAAGGAACTTTCCATTGATTTGCAAACAACTTCCCCCATTGATTTTCCAGGCTTTGGTTGTAAAGCAGAACCAAGTCCCACTTCTGCAACGGATCCCAGAGTTTATGCGCTGTGGTGGTCTTTTATAGATGCAAGTTGGAATTGGCTGCATGCTGCGCGCTCAGCAGTAGCAGAGGGCTCAGCAATGGGTGCTGCTTTTCCGCAGTAAGCTGTTCTGCGGGCTCAGCAGCAGTCCAATTGGGCTCAGAATCTGGCGATGGGGCAGATTGGATTGGATTGGACAGATTGCACCAATGTATCTTGGATATCTGGAATGGCGCCTTGGGCCAATGCGGACATGCGCCGGGGGCTCCAAGTTGGGACCAGCGCAATGGCTGCTTCATGAGAAGGACAAACTGGGTGGATGTAATGGCAGGTGGGCAAGACAGATGGGATATGGGGTATGGGATGTGGATCATGGGATGGGGTTGGAAGGATAGAGTTGGGCTAGGGTTCTGTACTTAGGGGTTGTATTTCATTATTCTTGCTTGCTTGTGGTTGTACCTAGGTTGGGGTTGAGGGGAAGGCTACTTAAAATGCACCCTCAAACCGGATGTGGAGGATATATCATTGGATAATCATAGGTTTGGAAGGATCTTTTCTCTCATCTCTCTTTCTCTTGGTCAAAGGGTGAAGAGTTGCACTCAGGGTTTAAAGACACAAGGGATCAACAAATTCCAAACTTGGGAACCATTACAGGAGAATTCCTCTATGAATTCCACATCTGGGGGTCTGGCCAGGAAGTAACATTTTGTTCCTTGTCTCTCAAAACTAACAAGTGCAATGTCCCAGTACCACCCATTGACCATGTCAGGGTTGTCTAACATTATCACAACTCCTCTTCCTCCTCCTCCTCCTCCCGCTTCTCGGAAGCAACCTCACTCAGGGGCGGGATACAGTGTCCCTTGCTCTAAAGAAGGCACCAATCACAAGCCAATTTGCATCAGGCCGCGGGACTATCTGCACATTTGGTTCAACACTGAGGACATTGAGCGATTCCTTGCGCAATACAAAGGAATTGCCGACGCAGAAGGTGCAACAGGTTTGGATAAGGCTTGTCTTGTTGTCCTTTTCATCACGGACAAAGAGAAGCTTTGGGATGTGAAAGAGATGGAAGGATATGAGTAACTCAATTGGCTGAAACTGAAGGTGGAAATCTTGGCGCGGTGTGGAAGGGGCAAGCCTTGGTTTCAGGAGAGAAACTTTGAGCAAGCTTCAGTGGAAGCAAGTGAAAATGGTGGAGTTTGGACGCGGGCGCAATCAGGGGAGTATGTAGCAATGTTTGATTGGATCTATTGCTACTTGGCAAAGAACAAGGTGATATTGGGGCAGACGGGCGCAATGAAGAGGGCATTTTTTGGAGGACTTGGTAACCAACTCTGCGCGCGGGTGCAGCGGCACTTGTACAACAACAACTTGGTAAAGAGGTTTTTGGATGGGAGTATTGCGCTTCTTCTGGACATCCTTATCATCTGTTGGGCAGTGGAAAGTGAGTTAGACTTGGAGGAACTGATGGAGGACATGGCAAGGTCTTTCCCAACGGGGTCAAAGAAGTCCGCTTCTCACACTCCGGCAGCGCTGACGCAGGCTCCGGTCATAGGCCCCTCAAAAACAGAATGCACTTTGGCAACACCACTGACAATGGCCCCATGTATTAGTGAGATGATGGAATTGATGAAGGATTTACGGATCTTCCTAAGTCAAATTTTGTCAGTTCTGCCCAATCCGCCTCCTCACATTGGGGGACTGCTTCCGCTGTCAAATCCGCCCAAATTGTGGTTATGCAATTACTGCTTGGACAAGAGGCATTGGCGGTTGGGGTGCAATGACATGAAAAGGGACATCAAGGCGGGATTTGTTTGACCGGTGGGAATGGGATTCATTTTCCCAACGGTGGGGAATTCAGAAGAGGACTTCTCCTTTAATGGTTCCCAAGTTTGGAAGTTATTGATCCCTTGCGCCTGTAAACCCTGAGTGCAACTGTTCACCCTTCAACTGAGAGATAGAGAATTGAGAGTAAAGATCCTTCAAAAACCTATGATGATCCAATGATATATCCTCCACATCCAGGTTGAGGGTGCGGTTTAAGTAGCCTTCCCCTCAAACCTAACCTAGGTACAACCGCAAGGAAACAAGAATAATGAAATACAACCCCTAAGTACAGAACCCTAGCCCAGCTCTATCCTTCCAACCCCATCCCATGATCTACATCCCATACCCCATCTGCGTTTCAAGCTTGCCGCAATGACCAAGATTGTCATGCAGAATTCCTGGGATTACCTCCTGATCCTCCCTAGATGTGCTGACCATGAGCTGTACCGGCGTGCTCTGCCGCCACAGCTGTCCTTCCCGCAGCTGAAAATTTCCCACTCTCCGCCAAATCCATCAAAAAATCTTGGCTGGCATGTCATCCGGAAACCAAAGATCCTGCAAATACAAACTGAGGACCACGTACCTCCTGGACTGCTTGAGCAGAATTTGCACACCTACTTCCATCACCCCCACCTTAACTGTTGGGGTCTCCAAATCCAATGGTTCTGGGGCTTTGTACGAATCATCCCTTGGGTACCAAGAAAGCGCTTCTGGAATTGTAAAGGCCTTCCCTGGAACATGCACAACTGTGAAAGAGAACAACTGAAGGAACATGACCCACCTGTTCATAGGCGTGTTCTGCAGCGTTGGCAAATGGATCACCCGCGCCAGCGCCTCCGCATTGACTAGAAGCATGAAGTGAATCCCCCATTGCAAGTGCTGCAACCTCTGCAAAATTTTAGTGACCCCACAAAGCTCCAACTTTGGCTGCAAGTACCGGCTCTCCGTTGGCTTAAACGTAATGGACTCGTAAAGAACCGGACAATCTTTCCCCTCATCCTCCTAGGTCAGCACCGCCCCCACTCCAAGTTTGCTTGAATCCACGGACAAATTAATTCCTCCAGCGTCATAATCCAAGTCCCACAGTACAATATTGCGCCCGAAAATCTCCTTGAGCTTTCCAAAGGTGATGTCACAGTTCAAACCCCAGGTCCATTCTGCTCCCTTATGTGTTAATGACCGCAACGGGCTAGCAACCTCCGCAAATGGCTTGATGAACATCTGTACATAGCTACACAATCCCAAGAACTGGAGAATGTGCAATACAGTCTTTGGTGTTGGCCACTTGAGGACTTTGTTGTGTTTCTTTTCCGCAATCCGCCTTCCGTTGGAAGCCGCCACATGTCCTAGAACCTCCAGCGCAGATATGCAGACTGCTAATTCTTCCCCAACACCGTAAGCCCCGCTTCTTTGATCCAGAACAAGATCCGCTCCAGCGTTTGCGCTTGCTCCCAGAAGAATCGGCAAATTTACTGAGCTTCCATAAGCGTTTCCCCTCCGCAATCCATCTTTGGGCATTTGATGCCTGCATTGTCAATGAAAATCTGCACCCCCTCTGAAATATTGTCCTTTAGAATCCAGGTCATCTGCGCTTGGTAAACCGCAACCAAGTTAGTTGCACCTGGCGGTAGCCGCGTCAGTTACATCCTGCCCAATCTGGTTTCAAAGGCAGTCATCAGATGCAAAATACGATTGAGTTGGCGCTGATTGTATTGGCCCATCACATCCACCAACCCGTAGCATGCGCTTCCTGCAATAGATTCCAGAAACTCATCCATGCGCGGAGGTTGTCCCGCGTCTTGGATTTTAAATGAATTGAGCCACTGAAGATCATGAATAATCCGTAATGAATGCCCATCCTGCTTAAACACCGCAAAGATTGGACTCGAGTAACTCAATGTTGACTGCTCATAAAGACCTGTCCCCACATGCTCGCGCACCAGCTCCAAGAAGGGGCCCCAACCGTCTGCAAAATTGGAATTGACTTGATCTGCCAAAGTTTGTGCGGAACCGTTGGAATCACATAAGGGTTGCCTATCTCTCCCTTTAACATACCCTGCTCTTCAGGTCCAAAGGCAAGCACTCTTTCACAGAGAACAACTACCAAAGTCAGCAAATCCCATTCCTCCGCGCTTAACCAGCCCAGAGGTCCAAAGTTAAGTGTGGCAATCCGCTCCAATTGTGTTACCCATCCTGACACCTTCAGTGGAGATTTCCAAGGGTTCCGCAACCACGGGATTGGTTGCAGTGGTCCATTCATATCCTGCAGCATTGCTTTTTTCTGGGGACAGACCTTTTGCGCAACCGGCTTATACTTTCCAACATTGCACCACGCCATCCGCACACATCTGTTACCATAGGTCCTAGTCAAAACCAAACTGCGGTGTTTGCCTTTGCTCAAAAGTGTGCCGCAAGCTTGAAACACGGATGGGTTATGGGATGTAGATCATGGGATGGGGTTGGAAGGATAGAGTTGGGCTAGGGTTCTGTACTTAGGGGTTGTATTTCATTATTCTTGTTTTCTTGCGGTTGTACCTAGGTGAGGGTTGAGGGGAAGGCTACTTAAACCGCACTCTCAACCCGGATGTGGAGGATATATCATTGGATCATCATAGGTTTTGGAAGGATCTTTACTCTCAATTCTCTATCTCTCAGTTTAAGGGTGAACAGTTGCACTCAGGGTTTACAGATGAAACCGGGAGGTACTTAACAAAAACACTGAGGAAAGGAACTTAGTTCCAGCGCTTCCTCCCTTCTTCCCACCTGCTCCTCACTGGTTGACCGCCCGCACAAAGCCGGAGATTTCTCTGTGGGGTAACCTCCACCAACTAATCAAAATCTGCCTCTGGAACACCCTTGCAAACCAACTCTGCATTGGGGCCCTCCTCCTCCTCTCTTGCCAAATCCCGCATCCACTTCCCCAACCCCTGATTGCAGATTGTGGTTTCAAATTGCCCTCTGGAAGAATCTTCCACTGTCAACACTTCCGTCCCCACCTCTGGATCAAACAAAATTTGTGCTTGGAGCCCAAACATGAATGGCCATCCTAAAATAGCCTCCCTGCAATCAACCAATAGAAAAGAAAGTGGTTTACGGACCCTTGCAACCTCAACCTCTTCCTCCTCCACAACCCCATCCACGCAACACGCCCCACCGTTCAGGGCGCAAAGCCCCATTGGGAATTTCCGCCAAACCAATCCCAATTCATCAACCAATCCAGATGGAAGGAGGTTCACCATAGAAGTGCTATCCACCAGTGCCCACAGCTTCCTTCCAGAAATCTTCATTGAAACATAAGCCAGTGGAGTTGAAACCAATTTTATCCCTGCTAGCTTGCGCTCTGCGTCATCCCAAGCCAAGTTCACCTGCTGCACCGTTGGAGGGATTCTATTGTGTCCCCAATCCTTCAGCGCTTGAACCATCTAATATACTACCACAGGCAACACTGCCGCCAACTCCTTCAAGTTCAAAGGAATAGTTGTTTCATTCCCCATCACCCTGTGCACAATTTTCACCACCGGATTTACCGGCCGTCCATCCCTTTCTGGAATGGGCGCAATTGGCTTAGGAGCTGCTGGCGGTATCCGTTCCTTGGCATCCACATCCATCCTTTTCACTGCCACCAACTCCTCCGTTGCTAACATCCTCACTTCCGCTTCCATGCACAGTGGTTGCCATACCCCAGGACCAGTGACAATTCCTAGCAAAGCTTGAGCAGTTACCGCCAATTCCTGTCCTTGCGGGCGCACTTTCTCCATGACACTTGGATTCCCAGGTTTGGAGGAGATCCTCTTTCCTGTCAGGAACAGGAATCCCATTCCCACTGGCCAAACCAATCCTGCCTTGAGGTCCTTTGTCATGTTATTGCACCCAAACCGCCAATGTCCCTTGTCCCTGCAGTAATTGCATAACCGCAACACAGGCAGATTTGACAGAGGAAGCGGTCCCCCAAGGTGAGGAGGCGGATCGCCTGACCCGGACAACATTTGACTCAGAAAGATCTGTAAGTCCTTCATCAATTCCGTCATCTTGCCAACCTCCGGCCTTGTTGTCAGTGGTGTTGCCTGACCACGTTCCATTTTTGAGGGGCCCGCCACTGGAGCTTGCGTTGGTGCTGCCGGAGTGTGGGAAGCGGACTTCTTTTGCCCTGTTGGGAATGACCTTGCCGTGTCCTCCATCAGTTCCTCCAAGTCCAGCTTGCTTTCCACCGCGCAACGGATGAGCAGGATTTCAGGAAGGAGCGCCATACTACCATCCAAAAACCTCTTCCCCAAGTTGTTGTTGTACAAGTGCCGCTGCACCCGCCGGCAGAGTGGGGGACTGAGTCCTCCCAAAAACACCCTCCTCATTGCGCCTGTCTGCCCGGATATCACCTAGTTCTTTGCCAGGTAACAATAGATCCAATCAAACATTGCTACATAATCCCCCAATTGTGCTTGCATCCCAACTCTGCCATTTGTGCTTGCTCCAGCTGTGGCTTGCTCAAAGTTGCTTTCCCAAAACCAAGGTTTGCGCCTTCCCCACCGTGCCAAGATTTTCGCCTTCAGTTTTGGCCAATTGAGTTCCTTGTACCCTTCCATCTCCTTCACATCCTGAAGGCTCTCTTTGTCCGTCATGAAGAGGACAACAAGCCAAGCTTTATCCAAACATGTTGCGCCTTCAGCATTGGTGATTTGTTTGTATTGCGCAAGGAATTTCTCAATGTCCTCAGTGTTGAACAGGATGTGAGGATAGTCCTGCGGCCTGATGCAAACAGGCTTAAGATTGGCGCCATTGTCGGAATAGGGGACACCGTATCCTGCCCCTGATGCAGGTTGCTTCCAACAAGCCGGAGGAGGAGGAGGAGGAGGAAGAGGAGTGGGGGTAACATTAGACAACCCCGCAACGGTTGATGGATGGTACTGGGACATTGCACTCATTAGTTTCAAGAGACAAGGAAAAAAAGATTACTTCCCAGCCAGAACCCCAGATGTGGAATTCAGAATAGGACTTCTCCTTTAATGGTTCCCAAGTTTGGAAGTTATTGATCCCTTGCGTCTGTAAACCCTGAGCACAACAGTTCAACCTTCAACTGAGAGATAGAGAATTGAAAGTAAAGATCCTTCCAAAACCTATGACAACCAATGTGATCCTCCATGATCCAATGTCTGATGTAATCCAGGTTGAGGGTGCGGCTTAAGTAGCCTACCTCTCAACCCTAACCTAAGTACAACCATAAAAAAGCAAGAATAATGAAATACAACCTCTAAGAACAGAACCCTAGCCTCAAACCTATCCTTCCCATCCCATATCCCACATCCCATATCCCATATTGGTCTGTATTACCTGCCTGCCATTACGTCCACCCGGTTTGTCCTTCTCATGATGCAGCCCTTGCGCCGTGCATGTCCGCATCCAACCACTGCGCCATTCCAGATATCTGAGATATATCTGCGCGATCCAATCCACGTCTTGCAATGCGCAATCTGTCCAATCCATCCAACGTCTGCAGATGCTGAGCCCAATTTGAATGCTGCTGAGCCCGCAGGACTCTGAGCACACTATCCCTGCTGATCCCACCATTACTGCTGAGCGCGCAGTGCGCAGCAAATTCCTACTTGCGTCTATAAAAGACCACCACAACAGGCAAGCGGATCTCCACTGAACCTAGGAATCTGACCGTCATGGAGCAAGTGCGCGCGCAAGTTCAGGATTTGGGGGTAACTTCTCAAGCTTTGCTTGGGATTTTCACCAGTCCCAGGGGAAGGCAACCACCCTGCGTGGAGGCGGAAGTAAGGGTACTAGCGAGGGAGGTTCTGGCAGCGGTGGAAAGGATGGATGTGGATGCTAAAGAGCGGGTACTGCCAGTAGCTCCTAAGCCAGTTGCACGCGTTCCAGAAACGGACAGGCGGCTGGCAAATTTGGTAGGGAAGAAGAAGGCGGTGGAGATTTTGCGCAGATCTAGTGATGGGGAACAAAAAAAATATTCCCTTGACCTTGAAGGAGTTGGAGGTGGTGTCGCTGGTGGTGGTGGATGAAATGGTTCAAGTGCTGAAGAATTGCGGACACAATAGGATCCCTCTGGCAGTGCAACTGGTGAACTTGACTTGAAATGACGCGGAGCGCAAGCTAGAGGGGATGAAATTGGTTTCAACTCTGCTCGCTTATGTTCCAATGAAGATTTCTGGAAGGAAGGTGTGGAAACTGGTGGATAGCGGTTCTATGGTGAACCCCCTTCCGTCTAGATTGGTTGATGAATTGGGATTGGTTTGGCGGAAATGCGCAATGGGGCTTTGCACACTTAACAGCAGGGCATGTTGCATGGATGGGGTTGTGGAGGAGGAAGAGGTTGAGGTTGCAAGGGTCTGTAAACCACTTTTTCTTATATTGGTTGATTGGGGGGAGGCTATTTTAGGATGGCCATTCATGTTTGGGTTCCAAGGGCAAATGAAGTTTGATCCTGGGGTGGGGATGGAAGTGTTGGTGGTGGAAGATTTTCCCTGCAGGTGATTTGAAACCACAATCTGCAATCAAGGGTTGGGGAAGTGGATGCAGGATTTGGCAAGAGGAGAGGAGGAGGACCCCAGCCCGGAGTTGGTTTGCAAAGGTAGGCCGGAGGTGGATTTTGACTATTTGGCTGAGGTTACTGCATGGGGAAAGCTCCGGTTTTGTGTGGGCAGTTGACTAGCAAGGAGCATGTGGGAAGGAGGGAAGAAGCGCGGGACACCCAGTTGCTGGAAGACTTACAGCTGGTTTGGATAGTGAAGGGGACAAGAACGCAGATCATTCTTCCAAGGACAAGCCCGCGCAGGCGCTTTGTGTCCAACGGAGTAAACAACTGCAGACATCTGGGGACAGCAGTAAAGTTGGGGGGGGGGGAACAATGGATGAATAGGGGATATGATTGGATTTGGTGAGGGGGTTCTCTAGCCAGTTCACAGCCGGAAAAACTAGACACCCCAGAATGTTTTTTTTCTTACTTCCTTCTCTCTGGATTGGCTTTTTTGGATTATTGCTGGATAAGTTATGAGTCTCTTTTAGGTATGGGCACGGCGCAAAGCTGGGTTGGCAGAAGCAAGGACAAGCCCCACATTTGGAAAAATAACAACTTCCAATGGATGATAAAAGGAACTAGGGAAGCGCGTGGAGCAAAACAGATGTGGGTCAAAGAGAAAGGTGCGGGCTTGGCAACGGGTTGGTTCTTAAAAATAAAAAAAACACACACTCTCTCTTTTCAGGTTTTCTTTGGTTATCTTATGGATGGGAGGTATAGATGGTTGGGGCAGATACTATTTTTTTCTCTGCCCCTCTCTCTGAAGGATTTGCGCGTGCGGCAGGTTTTTCTTTGTGCTCTCTCTTTTCTGTAGATGGGTATGGGGAACTGTGAGGCAGTTTGTCTGGGGTGGTCCAGGTAACTTTAGCAGATACTTGCAGTGGCGTGGATTTTTCTCACTCTCAGCAGATTTTTCTTATTCTCAGTGGCACCAATTCTCCTCACTCTTGCAGATCTTGCGCGGGGCTCTTATTTCTCTCAAGGTTCTCACAAGCCCAAAGGCTACTTAGTTTGGCGCAACAAAAGTCCTTTTTCTTTGCAAGATAGGCGCGGAAACAAGATAGGAAGAAATAAGAGGAGGGGGGGCAATCCGCCTATGTTTGCTGAGTCCTCATCACCTCCTCCACTTCCGCGCAAGCTGCCGCGGCTACCTCCAAAACTTTTTGTTGCCCATTGGTGGTGTGCGCGTGGGGGACCGCTAGGAAGCACGGGAGTAGCTTGTCTGCGTTGTTCACCATTGCGTCAAACCTTGCCGGTGGGAGTGCTGGAATTAATGGGATCTCTTGAATCTTGAGAGTGGCGGCCAGAGGAGTTTTTGCGGCCGCTGGTTCCGGTGACAATTCAATGACAATGGGAGTTGGGGCGCGTGCGGGTTCTGGTGACAACCTGGGAAATGGTGATGGAGACAGCAGAAGAGGAGTAGGAGTAGGAGGAGTGGGAGGAAGCAGTGGTGGTGGAGGAGGAGGACGCAGTGGCAGTGGGGGTGGCCCGGCTGGAGGGTTGAAGATCCTTGTTTCTGTTGCTGGTACGTTCATCCGTACCTGTGCGGCCCACTTGTGAGCGGCGTTCCAATATGCCGCAAAATTGGGAAAGTCCTGGCTCCGCTGTGGTCCAGCCGGAGGGAATGGGGAGCCCAAGTCATGGCTCTTGCACAACAGAGGGTTTTGAGCGGTGCGTTGCGGCCGGTTGCAAGGTGAGCCGGGCAGGGTCCACTTGTTGGTTGATATCTTGTCATCACTCAAGACCACAAAAGAGTTGCGCCAGGTCCTCTTATGCGGGAAACCTTGAGGACAGTTGCAAGGCATACATTGGACAGAGAGCAGCAACAGTGGCCAGCTTGGAATGGAACACAGGCGCACTGGCCTAGAAGGATTTGGCAGGAGAGGCCATTCCGGCTGCAGAACATGCAGGACATGTTGGCTGAAGTAGGGTGGATGGGGTGCTTTTTTTTCTCTTTGGTTTGATGTAGCGGTGCAAAGGGGAAAGATAGGATAACTAGGAATAGTCAGGGGTAGGTGAGATAGTGGTGGATCTCTGGGGACAGAAATCAAGTTGGGGGGGGGATGTGGTGGTCTTTTATAGATGCAAGTTGGAATTGGCTGCACCCTTCCCGCTCAGCAGTAGCAGAGGGCTCAGCAATGGGTGTGGCTTTGCAGCAGTAAGCCATGCTGCGGGCTCAGCAGCAGTCAAATTGGGCTCAGCATCTGGCAAAGGGGTGGATTGGATTGGATTGGACGGATTGCATGGATGTATCTTGGATACCTGGAATGGCGTGTCAGGCGGATGTGGACATGCGCAGGGGGCTCCAAGTTGGGCCCAGCGCAATGGCTGCGTCATGAGAAGGACAAACCGGGTGGATTTAATGGCAGGTGGGCAAGACAGATGGGATATGGGGTATGGGATGTGGATCATGGGATGGGGTTGGAAGGATAGAGTTGGGCTAGGGTTCTGTACTTAGGGGTTGTATTTCATTATTCTTGTTTGCTTGCAGTTGTACCTAGGTTAGGGTTGAGGGGAAGGCTACTTAAACCACACCCTCAACCCGGGTGTGGAGGATATATCAATGGATCATCATAGGTTTTGGAAGGATCTTTTCTCTTGCTCAAAGGGTGAAAAGTTGCAAGGGATCAATAACTTCTGAACTTGGGAACCATTAAAGGAGAAGTCCTCTTCTGATTTTCACAGTGCGCAGTACTTTTCCCAGTAGCAGACGGACTTTGTGCAGGTTGGCTTCAGCCTTCCAGACGCTTTCTCAAGCATCTTTTCACGTCGCAGGAGCTGCTTGGCACGGGCCTTGACTAGGTCCGCGGCCGTCTTAACCTTCCACCAATCAATACCCAGAAAGGTTTCCAGCTCAATTTCAATTGGCAACAAGGGTTGCTGCGCAAATAGCAGCTTGTATGGCAAATAAACCATTGATCTCTTCACAAAAATCCAATCTGCAAAGAGGACTACCAGAAGGTTTTCCTGCCACCGCTTGCCATCCTCCCCACACATTTTCACCATTGCCTCCTTGATCAACTGGTGACCACGCTCAATCATTCCCGCACCTTCTGGATAGTACTCCGTCACTTTCCTGAAATTTGCTCTGCAACTTTGCACCAAATCTGCCAACCGCCCCCAGAACTCTGTGCCCCCATCAACCAGTACCAAGCAAAGTGATCTGTCATGCGCAAACCAGTCTTCCTCCAGAAACTGCACAACTTTCTCCTCCAAGAGCTTCACCAGCGGCCGCGCTTCCACCCATCCCAACAGATTGTCACGCGCAACAAGGAGATTTGAAAACTTTCCTTCCTTGATGTGCACAACATCCAGAGAAACCCACCCAAAAAAGGCATCCTCCCCAGTGGTAATACCTACTTTGCGCTCTGCTTCTGACATGCTGTAAGACTCCAAACGGTGCTAGGCCGTGGCAGTTCTGTAGAGGGGAAAGGTGCTGTTTGGGCTGCCCTCCTGGGTGTTACAAAAACATTCAAATGTAACTGAGATCAAGGTCCAGAACCTGGTAAATGAGGAATCAAGTAGTAAGGATAAAGATGATAGTAGTTTGGTAGCAATGGAACAGCACTATCTGAGCCAAGATTATGTGGGAAAAAATTGGACAAAAGAAGCTAAAGTTTGTTTAAAGTTTGAAGAAAAAAGCTGTTGTATGTAAACAACACCCACAAGCTAATAACTCTGGTTGTCAGCAGAAGATTTGGAATGATCAACTCAAACCCAATCTACCTCCAGGTTCTCAATGAACCTGCCCAACTCTCCGCAATCAAGCGCTTGAAGGGTACCAGATAACTGTGGGTGGCTGAAAAAGGCAAAGCACTATGTTTAAGAAGCTCTAAAAGCAAATGGTAACCAATTTGAATCAAGGATAACCTCAACACTTCTCAAGGAACTCAAGAGTAGGCTGGCAGAATGCAACTCCAAAAAAATAAGGGAGGTATAACACTCCAGGTCTTAAGCTTAATAAGACCTCTTCAATGAATCGTGATTGGCTCCAGAAAGATGATCAGGAAGGATCAAGACCAGTATGGTTGGAAAAAGGGATCAAGGAGTGGTATAACGCACTCAAAAATTCCAACAGACAGAATTCTATTCAACCAGAAAGGCTATGGTTGGTGATAAGGATCAGGGTCACAGATAGACGGATCAAAAAAATTGAGTATGGAGGCTCAAAGGTTCAAGGGGCAATCATGAATATACCCTGGATGAGGATGAATTTACTTATGATTTACGGGGGGGAACATACACACATACTCCCATGGATGATTTGGAAAAGGCAGGGGAGAGCCCCTCCTTTTATAGACCATGGATCCCTGTAGACTATTTACAAGAGATACTACAAATAGAGCCAAAAAAGTTTTTTTTTTTTTTTTTTTTTTTTTAGGATTGTCATGAGAAAACAAAAGGGAAAAAAAGAAACAACAAACACTCAAAAAAAAAAAGAAGAACTGAATCAAAACCACAGCCTGTGCCAATGATAGGCACAGGCAAGGGAGTAGCTAGTGAGACGCCCGTGGGCATGCTGACAGGCCCAGGCAACAGTTGATACCCACGCGGAGAACAGACAAGCCGTGCAGGAGACCGGTAATTGATGGGTGGAGGATTGATGGATACAAGGGAGAATGATGGAACAATTGACGGATCTAGTCTAGTTACAAGCAAGTCTTCTGCTTTATGTGTATTCTATACCAATCTTGATAAGTGCTGCTGGTCAGATCAAGGAGGAGCTCTTCATGATCATCATCATCATCAGATTGGTTGAGGATGGAGACATCAAACCTGGATACAAGTCATCAAATCTTGGGAGTAGATTGGATGGATCATTGGGAGGATGATGTGATGATGGTTTGTTTGGGATGGCCCAATCACCAAGGGGGGATTGATTGGGAAAGCTAAGGCAGCTTTCACAATATTTCCACTCAAATGTTTTCCATATTTAATTATACACTTGATTTGATATTCCAATTCAATCATAATAGGTGTATCCCATGTATGTATAAATTAAAATATTCTCTCACCCAAATCATGTTCAAAGATCTTTTTCATGGCAGAAGATGTTTTGGATTCAAATTGTTCAATTGTAAAGAAATTTTCTTTCTACATAATTCCAAAAACAAAAAATTTAAATGTTGCAGATTCCATTTTTCCACCGCAGATTCTTTGGGAGTCTGCACTTCCTTGACCAAGAATAATCACCAAAAGTTTGATGGAGGGTGAGAAAAATACCACCTCTTTTCACCTTGATGATGATATTATTTTCCACAATACTTTACTTTGATGCAATTAATCCCTTACTGTCATTATGGAAGTATACTTATATACATACCATTTGGCCACTTGGAAGACAAATTTGGGAACAAAGGGAAATCATAATATATAATCTCTTGGTTTCTGAAATTTTTCAGATTTCCAACAAGAGACAATCTGAATTCCTATTTATCAGTTTGAAGGAAATCAAGACCTAACCATCAAATCAGGAACATTATTATCTGGTTATCAAATTGGAAATTAAGAAATGCAAGCCTGTAAGATCTAATTTCCCTAGCACAAAGCCTCCATAACCATGATACAATCCCAAATCTAAATTCTTGTTTTCATTCATTTTATGTTACTAAACTACAGAAAGCTCAGTTAACCCAGCACCACCAACCATTGAACCATCAAATGTCCCCCTTCCAGATGACCAAGTCAATATAGAAGGTTTTGAGCAAGATGATGAATTTGATAACTCTGCAGCCCCATCATAATTTATGATTGCCTAAAAAATTTCCCAATCCCACCAACACCAGAAGAAGAAGAAACATATTTCCCAGGAACAATATTTGATCTCTTGTCATGCACGTAATCTTGGGATCACGCCTTTTTCTAGTGGTATTTCCAAATCCTTACTTGATTTGACTAAAGCAATTCTTGGAATGGATTCCAACAACAACAAGATGACTGATCCTCCAACTGCTGGTGAACTATCTTTCCTGAAAAATCATATCTCAAAGAAGAAGTAATCCATCACCAATGCCATATCATCAAACACTGGTAAACCCAACCAATACAATTCCAATCCACACCTACATGAAAAGGAGCTCAAAATTGTCAAGAAGGATGCATTGCGCCAATTGCAACAAAACATTTCTTCAAAATAACAATCACTAGAAGCCACTTCTATTGGCCAAATCAACTCTCATGACAAGACATGGATATCCCATGCACAGGATCTCATCCAAAATGCAGGTATTCCTAGATGCACCTACCACTGGGAACAGAATACAACATTGAGCTGGAATTCCACTCTTACTGCAATCATAATCAGAGCATGCAAGATGTGCCATGAATGTGGGGTTACTTCTGCCTATTCAATAACCAATAATGACAACACACCAGCAAACCGTGTTGGAATAATGAATTGTTGGATCCTATCAAAGAAGGCCCTTTGGAAGAAGGAAAGAAAGGTAAAAGGAGGCTCCAGGAGCAGGAATTCAATTTTTTCTGCATCCCAGAGTTTAAACAAGAAGAAAGTAGGTCAAATGAATATTCTGAAACTGTGTAAATGTCTCTCACTGTTCAATGACTAACTATTCATGATTGTTTTAAATACAGAATAAGAAGAAGGAAATCAGGAAGATAACTGCAGTAGAGTTGGAAATGATCCATTTTTTCCCTGAGACTTCTGCTCTTTTCTTGGATAGTGGCTTCATTTCTGAGGTTGAGGGTGAAGATGAAGAATTTTTCAATCATGCCAATATCTGGAGGGCTGAACAAATATCCCAAATTTATCACTACCTTGATGAAGCATACATTTAACTAGGAAAAAACCCACGCATCAAGCGGGAAAGATGAGTGAAAATTAGCAGTCTTTCCCAACCAAACAATTTGACAGGAGGTGATGACCCACATTCACTACCTACCTCAATACCCCAAAACTGGATAAGCAAGGAAACACTGCAGGATATAACTCCTGTTGAAAAAAGAGCCTTGAGTTTACTTCCAGAAGTTGATATCACAGATGCAGTTTCCTTTATCAGAGCTGAAGTCTCCAAGCCATCAAGCTTAATGGAAACCACTCAAACATTTTAGGAATATTGGGAATAGTGTATTTTTTCTATTGTTCCTCTAAAGAATAGGGACAAATTTTTTTGGATGCAACATTGGATATTGTGAAATTTTTATCCAGTATTCCATGTATCTCAATTGGGCTTCCACTCATGCTTTTTCAACTGGAAACTTGTGATCATATGTAAAGCTAGATTAAGTCAATTTAGGGAACTAAATTATGTGGGTTCTGCCTGATTAAATTGAGTTATAACAAAATTAGGCCACATTCAAAACCTCCTGAAATTTCCAAATGAATGAATTTATAACTATATATCAAAAAGCCACACAAAAATTAAACTAAGATTGGGAAAAACCCAAATTCAAGTTTTTACAGAATTAAATATCCCATTGAAAAACACTGAGTAATTTAATTTTGTGTGCCCAATCTTTTTTTCAGATACTCCAACATTTCTTTGCCAGCTCACAACACCCAAAAAGCCTTTTCCTTAATGTAAAAAAGCAATTTTGAGATCAATCATATTTTGAACATCCCACAAATTATTTTTAGGAAAAAGACATATGGAATATACATACCACTAGATGAGAATTCAGTACTTTGAGAAAAGGAGTCTGACTCCAGGAATGGCCAATTTATTTTTGGAAAAAATGCTTACTAAAATTTTTCAATGCCAAAATGTAAATTACTATAATGGGTTTTTATTGAGATAATTAATTTTGAGACTGGATACAGGATTTTTTGTCAAGGCATTTGTATTGAAATTTAAATCAAAATATCTTTGGATTGCTTACATATTTTACATGCGCTACGCATGACCAATTATTCTATGATCTATCAATTAGGAATCTTTTTAAAGATAGAAGATCTACTGTGCAATCCCTTGTCCACTAGCCCAAATATGAATATTCAAAATGGAAGCAATAAACTTTTGATAATATTTGATTACTTGAGCTCACCAGGAGATACAAAAAAAAATTGAATATTTAAAATGATTCTTATCTATTTCCGCTTGAATCAATAAATTTTAGACAACCTCCAACAATCTGACTTACCAAAAAATCCAAATCAATCAGAACAATGGAGCACACTACAAGAGTTGGAAACATTTGGATATGCCAATGTGCCAAATGTTCTGAAAGAACATTTGAACATGGAAGAAATGTATACACTGGTGTTAGAAGGTCCAAAAAAGCACATCAAAACCATGTATTGCAGTTGAATGATTCTACAAGTGTATGTGATGGGATTCTTGCTGGTTATGATCAATATTTGAAAGATAACTGATGAAACATTCATGGTGCACAAATTAAACAAAAAATATACCAAACATTTCCCATCCCATTACCAGAATAAACCCCGTCAGTGAAACACAAAAAGAAAGCATCAGCACTGTGAGTGAACATCTTCTTCAAATGTATACTTCTTGATTTGTGCTTGAATTGAGGTTCCTTTTCTTATTTTTCCTCTCTTTCATCACATTCAAGGCAAGAATTGAAGATTCAAATGCACCAAACAACCCTGAAAGGGTTCCTTCCTATAATGAAATACAACAGCCCCCACCAGAAAACATGGAAATTTATGATACATCTGGGATGAAACCTCTTCAATTTCTCTATCAAAATCCAAGTGCCCTAATCTCATCACTTCAAATCCTTCACCAAATTATTGAGGAAAATGTTGGTGACCATGTTTTTCAGCAATACATCAAGATAGAACATGAAAAAATCTTCATTCATTCAATGTTAACTGGCCAGCCCAACTATTCAGCAGAAATCCCTAAAAGTCTTGCAACATTTAAAAAAAAAATTTTAATTACAAATGATCAAGTTGAAAATGTCTGTTGTGAAATTTGTTACAAACTCTATCCCTTGAATCAAGCACTTCCTTCTTCAGAAACCCAGTCTGGTGAAGACAATAAAGAAACCAGGCACTATCCCAAATGCAATAATATTGTTCATTCAACAACTGGAGAGCCCATTATATGTGGGTCAAAAATTTGGATTCAAGACAAGAACAAATCCAAATTTTATCCTCTGAAGAAGTTTGGACACCAATTACTCAAGAAGTGGATTGCAAGACAATTACTTCTCCCTTTTTTTGAAGAATTACTCAGTGCACCTCAACGGCATCAAGCCTGTAATCCTAATAGACTTTGTGATATTTGGGATGGAACTATATGGAAGGAATTCAAGGATGAAACCAATCAATTTTACACAGCAGAACCCGGGAACCTTGTTTTTGGAATTTACATTGATTGGATGAATCCCCATGGAATAAAGACCAGTGGAAAAAGCATCTCTCTTGGTGCAATATTCTTAATACGTTTCAACCTCCCACCCAAAGTCCGTTACAAGTTGCACAATCTTTTTTTGTATGGATTCACACCAAAAACCAAGGAATGTACCTTGTTAAAACTGAACAATCTACTTAAGCCACTTTTCTCTTAGCTACTGGACCTTTGGAAAGGAATATACTTCAAAAAAACCAACAAATACCCCAATGGAAGAGTAATATGTGCTGTAATATTGCCTCTGATTGGTGATACACCTGCCTTGTGTAAAATGGGTGGATTTGCATCTGACTCTTCCACAATATTCTGTTCCAACTGCAACCTCAAGCTCAATGACATCCAAAATACCAAAAAAGAGACTTGGCCAGTAAAAAATAATCAAGATCACATTAAGTGGGCAGAAATTTGGAATAACACTTCATCATTGTATGGGAAAGCCAACCTTCTCAAGCTACATGGTGCCCGGTACACAATTTTCCAAACTCTGCCATACTGGGAACCAACAAATATGACAACAATTGATGCAATGCATACATTTATCTTGGGAATGCTATGAGATTATAGTGTCACCTACCTTGAAATAATAAAGGCTGGTCAAACTCTTCAAAATTTGGAGAGAAGGCAAAACACTTACCCAAAAAGTGTCACAATTAGCCAAGTTAGCAGCCTTAGATCTGGATCCAAACAAAAGCACTATTTGTCACCAGAGAGCTCTCAAAGAGTAACCCGGAGGAGAGTTCAACAATTTCTAGAAAGCTCCCAACAAAAACTTGAGGAATCAGCTCCCAATCCAATTGAAAAGGTGAAAATTTGGGCAAATAAACAGCAACAAGGACCATCCAATATTCAACAGAGAACTTCAGTACCAATTGTTGTAGTTCAAAAAATTCCAGGGCTTCATCCTCCCAGCTCCTCAAAAAGTTGGGAATATTCTGAATCTCAACTCCTCCAACCTTCTGTCCGGCGTTCTCCAAGGCTTCTTGAGAACACATCAACAAACAGCTCACCCAAATTGTTACCTAAATCAAATGAGAAAGGAAAGAAAGAAGCTGAATCACAAGGAATAAATCCAATTAGATCTATTACAAGTAAATCAGGAAGCCAAAATGAAACTGGGAAGAGCGCTCAAAGGTTTATGGAAGAAAGCTCACATCTCTCTGTTGAATATTCCAATTATCCACTTCATTCAGCTTCATCAATAGAAGAGGCAAGTTTTGAATCAATGAGAATTACTCCTCAAGAACTCAAAAGTCTTCAAGAGGGTAGCAATTTGCTTGCATTTCCATCTTGGATTAATAGACGTCCCAGAAATATATGTTTGCCTTCTGCTGGTACTCCTAAGGCTGCTGAATGGTTGGTTTTGTACACCATTCATGTAGTTCTTGTTTTGCTTCCAAGGTGGAAGTGGAACCCATCAAACAACTCAAGGGAGGAAAAGCTTTTATCAATGCTAAACTTGTTGGTATTATCAACTTAGTCATGTCTCATCAACTTACCCATTACCAGGTGACCCAATTGGATGAAATTATCTTTGCTTATTGGGAGGAATTATTGCTACATTGGGGAAATGAAATTAAACCAAAGCCAAAAATTCACTTCTCTCAGCATATGACTAAGATGATCATGCTCTATGGTCCTCCCTCAAGATTTTCATGTTGGTCAGGAGAAAGGCTGAATCACATATTGACCTTGATCAAAAAAAATAAAAATACACGTAGGTGACACAGGTTTCTGAAAAACATTTTTTTGATTGGGAGAAGTGAGCTGATTGGTTTGTTAAATTTCAGGTTTCCTTGATAAGTCTCTGTTGAATGGATTCCTTGAAAGAGAAAAACTTCAAGATGTTGTTGAACAAATTGGATCCAACTGGAATGCTTTTGGCATCAATTCTAATCAACTATTAGATCTTCAAAGTTTATTCTATTTTTCTCAGTCAGATGATATTTCAAATTATAAAAAATAAATGAATGGTTTGGAAGAAGGGCTATTAAAATAATTTATTCAAAATCAGTCAACATACAAGCTGTTGCCATGGGAAAAGCTTTAGTGGTTCTCTTCCATGGTAATAGCATAACACCCCATTGCTACAATAAAAGTAATTCTCACATTTCATTTTCATCTATATCAAATCAAGGCGCTTGTGACATGGGAAAGGTATTATCCATATTTTATGAAAAAAACTGTGGGAAATATGTCCTCATTGTGGAAACCTTTCCGCTTTTAGAACCAATTGATAATTCAAGAGATCCATACCTTGGACTCACTCATCTCAATGCTCAAATGTTTTATCAAGAAGGTGGATCAATATCTGTTAAACATCAAGATAGAATATCAGGTTTTGTGGCAAGCATGGCTTATGATTCAAAAATTGCAAAAACTTCCAAGAATGTTTATTGTGTTGTGGCAATTAACCAATTGGTAAGCTATTATCAATAACATTAATTTATGAAGAAGGGTTTGTGTTGACCTAGCTGACTGGTATCTCCTTTGATAACAGGAGATAATATAAGAAAACACAGGGAAAAAAATTTTATTGTACCAGATATTGGTATAAAACAAAATAAGAGGATGCATCTTTTGCATTATTTTTATAACTTAAAACCATGTATAAGGTATAAAATTTGCACATAGAAAAAATATTTAATCTCAAAAAGCTGAAGCATCCATGCTGGGAGAAAATTGCTAGTCTTTTTTCACAAAAATACTTTGAATTGATCATGAGCTACCAATTGAATTCTCGTCATTTTCAAATTCTATATTGGTGTCAATCACAGCCCATACCACCCAGTTCTGATTGGAATTCATTGGAATTCCTTGTATTAAAGTATGGTTTTACAATTAAATAAAGAGTTCTCAATCATTCCATTTATGTAATTATTTTCAATTAAATTCATGAATTACATAAATATGGTGCATGAATCTTCCGGGACCATCCCAAAATCAATTTGATGTTTGACTCCAAAAACAAAACAAATTCAAAAAAGGTTTCACTCACTATCCCAGGTGCTACACCTGCCGGCAGGTGCAGCCATTTTTTTAATGGTGTTTATACTTCAGTATTCAATCCAAATTCCAATTGAACAAACATAGTTTGCTCACTTTTGAGATGAGAATGAATTGTTTGCAGAATTTTATGTGATTTATGATTTCAGTTTTTGCTTTAATTCCACTTTTGTTTCACTTTAATGTCTCTTTGTGATTGCTAGTTGTGGAACAACAGTCCCACAAAGTTTGTGTTAATCCCAAATTTGGGTTGAAAGAACCCAAGTGTGGTCCAGGGGGTGCCCACAATTCTGGCACAACTTCCAGGGGGTTGTGCAACCAAACAAAAGGCTCCTTCACAACCCCGGAGGGGTTGCGCATGTTTGAAATGGCCCTTTGTATTTGTCTTTGGGACCCCACGGCTCATTTTAGCTGCGTAGGGCCCTACACGACTAACACACGGTTGGAGCTGTGAATTTAACATCACCCTTTATTTTATTTCATTTTATTTTATTTTATTTTACTTTACTTTATTTTATTTTATTTTATTTTATTTTATTTTATTTTATTTTATTTTATTTTATTTTATTTTATTTTATTTTATTTTATTTTATTTTATTTTATTTTATTTTATTTTATTTTATTTTATTTTATTTTATTTTATTTTATTTTATTTTATTTTATTTTATTTTATTTTATTTTATTTTATTTTATTTTATTTTATTTTATTTTATTTTATTTTATTTTATTTTATTTTACTTTACTTTACTTTATTTTATTTTGTTTTAGGGTAATGATAAATTCACGGCTCATTGAGCCGTGCACAGGGTTTAGAAAGGGCAATGTGGCATGCCACACGGTCCAATCCAAGCCGTGTACAACCCCTCACCACTCAAGAAGTTTTGCGGCCCACCCAGCCTGGTCCGTGTTGGAATTCCAGCACTGGACTGACGCAGACCCGCACATTTGTCTATCTGCGCAGTGTAATGTCAGCTACTGCAGTGCTAATACTTCAAACATGAAGTCTCACTTAAAGCTAGGCAACCTACTCTTGTTCATCAGGCTAATCACTGCTCAGATCCATTTTGCGCTTTGGATGATATGGTCCTTCACCTCCACCTTGACCTTCTCACTCTCACCTCTCACTTACTCTCACCACCAACCACAAATCCTATTGCATCAAGAAGTAATTCAGCTGGGTAAATATAATTCAACACTCCTCAAGTTACGCAACACTGATCCAATCATTTAACAGAATTTGCAGTAACCCGATCCATCCAGCAAGTCAAAGACTATCTCAACCTTTATTCAAGACCAACATCAACTGTATGCTGTCCAATCCTGAGTGCTAAGCGGACCTAATCAAAGTTCCTGCTCTGATTATTTCCTTCAGTCTTCATGCGTACAGTTTGACTGATTGTCCTTTAAACTGATTGCGGGCTGATTCATTCAAATCAGCCATTGCCTTTGTTGGTCTCCTTTCTATTGATTTGTTTTCTGTTAACTTGATCTGAACTGTCTAACCGACATTTATCTCTTTTCATGTTTATGAAATCAAGTGGTTCTGGTTTTAACCCTCAAATTTCTTTTACGGTTAAAAGCCAAAGCTCTCCACAATGACCAAAAGATTCACACCAGCACCAGGAGGCAACAATGCAATGAGGACCATCACGCTTAAAACCTTGGTTGAATCTACTCCATTGCTCAACGAAGACAACTATTTGATCTGGAAAAGCAAAATGGAAAGCCTCTTCAACATCCGAGGAATTCTCGAAACCATGGAGGATCCCAACTCAAGCAAACAACTTGATCCAGAGATGAACAGAGACATCGCCCCATTTCTCTTGGCAAAACTCAAACCCGCAACCCACACAAGCATCATCAAACCAGGAAATGTTTGAAACGCCAAAGAAATCTGGATGGCCACAAAGAACTACTTCGCATCATTGCAATCAGCCAACAGAGCCAGAGTGTTCAATGGATTTCTATATCTTCCCTTCAGCAAAGAAAACATTGAAAGATTTGTTACAACTGTCAGGCTGCACCTCAATAAGCTTTCCAAAGTCGGAATAGAACTTCTGTCCAATATCCTGGCGTATTTAATTCTGTTTAAATTTCCAACAAGTCTCAAGAACATGGCATCTCAGATCATGCATGGATAAAAAGAAATTTCCGTTGAAAGGGTCCTTGATCACCTGACTCAATACAAAAACAAGAATGAGGCCAAGATCAAGGAAATCTCTCCTAGTTCAAAAATTGACATCAATTTATACTCCAATTATCCTTGATGCAAAAATGGTGTTCACAACCCAGAAGTGAGAAATCATCCCCAAGACAAATGCTGGATTGAGTTTCCTGAGTTGAAGCCAAAGAATTTCAAACCTTGAAAATCAGAAAAAAAGAAATCAGAAGAGGCTGCCAATTTTTTTTCTTTTCTTCATTGTTTCTCACATATTTCTCAGCAAGCCCCCTCCAATTTCATACTTGACTCTGGGTGCTCAATTCATATGGTACGGGAAAGACACGTCTTTGACACTATCACTCCCGAAGATGGATCCAATGTTATCAAAACCGGAAAGCCAGGAGCTTCGCTATCCATCATGGGAAGAGGAACAGCTCGTCTCACTTTGCCAACTGGAACCATTCTCCTCCAAGACGCAGCCTGGACCCCGGATGTATGCATCAATCTTCTGTTGATGGGGGTATTTCTGAGCAAGGGAGCAAAACTTGTAATCAACCACTCAAGCACGCCACCTTCATTTGAGATGTGCCTCAAAGAAAAACCTTTCCTACAAGGAAAAATTTTCAATAACCTGTTATACATCATCATCCCCAACAATCACAGCTTCAACACAACTCTGAAGGAAGTGAATGATCTTCATCTCAAATTAGGCCATGCCAGTCTTCCTAGAATTGAAAAGTATCTCAAAAAGTCCGTCCCAAAGTCCATAAAACATTCCTTCAATTGCAAGAACTGCAATCAAAGTAAAATCACAAAAAGCCAATTCAATGAAACCTCCATCAGAGTTGATAAGATAATGCAGAGGATTCATGCAGATCTCATTGGTCCAATCTCTCCAATGGCGAAAGGCGGATACAGGTACTCTCTCACACTGGTAGACAATCACAGTGGTTATATCAGCTGCATCCCCATGAAAAACAAGAGTGATGCTCCTGACATCATCAAATTCATCCTTCTCAACGAATTCAACCGCCTCAATTACTTTCCTACAGAATTCTGCAGTGACGGAGGAGGTGAATTTGTCAATGAGGATTTAACCAAGTTCTTCAAGGAGAAAGGTATTCAACGGGTAGTCTCTGAGCCATATCATCCACAACACAACGGTAAGGCAGAACGGGCTAATAGAACTATAGCCAAATCAGTCAGAGAAACTCACTCATCCTCAAAGATCCCCAAGGATTACTGGCACAAGACAATCCAAAGCTGCGCACTAGCTCTTAATCAAATTCCAAACAAGGACGGTTTAGTTCCTTGGGAAATCATGCACAGGACTTCTCTGCCAACAGGATACCTCAAACCCATTGGAACCAAACTCACCTATCTCAATCTTGGTAATCATTCCCGACGAAAATTTGACAAAAAAGGAGTTACCGGAAAACTTCTAGGGTATGCGCCAAAACTTCTCTCTTATTGACTGCTTACTCCCAGCGGTAAAGTGGTAGAAACAAAGAACGTCAAATTCTCGCACTCTATCAGCTCTATTCTGGACGACCATTTGGTTCAACCTCAAACCATCTCCAAACTTCAACCGCCGATGAATCCTTCTGAGTGCTCACCCGCTACTTATGAGCCAGACATCACAAAGATGATTAAAGCTGAAAGCCTCTCGGACGATTCTGACGCTGACAGCAGCAAAGACAATCTCATCCAAGCTGAACTGAATCCTGTAAGAACACTGAGAGATTGATCCACCATCCAACCTCCTGATCAATATGGGTATCATTGCGACTACATACCCTCATCACCCAAGGAAGCGCTTAAGGATCCAACTTGGTCAAAATCTCTGGAGAAAGAGTTAACCACGTGCAAAGACTTTAAAGTCTGGGAGGACTACAAAGGGCCTGAACCAAAGAACGTCCTCAACGTAACGTATGCCTTCAGAATCAAACAGAACACACACGGAGGTGAACCAATTCACAAATCACGAGTGTGTGTTCAGGGTTTCAATCAAAGGTGCGGGATTGATTACTTCAACACGTACGCCCCAACTGGTAAAGCTGCATCACTTAGAGCCGTCCTCCTTCTTGCCGTCAAAAGAAATCTCCCCATGCTTCAATTTGATGTCAAGGGTGCATTTCTACATGCCCCACTCGATGAGGAAGTCTTCATCCGTTGTCCGGTAGGCTCAAAAAGGAAAACTCCAATCCTCAAGTTAAACAAATCACTCTATGGGCTAAAAAAAGCACCAAAAAACTGGTATGAGATGCTCCAAAACTGGATCCAGCTCCAAGGGTTTACCCCGTCAGACGCGGATCCATGTCTCTACATTGGGAAGGATGGTCAATCAGTGTTATTTGTGCATGTCAATGATCTTCTGGTGGTTGGAGATGTGAACAAATTCAAAGAAGCCTTCCTCAGCAAGTTCAAGAACTTGTCATGTCATGAACCTAACACGCTACTCGGAATGAAGGTTGAACGCACTGAAAGCGCGGTCAGACTATGCCTTCCTCTCCACATTGAAAAAGGACTGTTGGAATTGAATCTCCTGGGGTCCAAGTCAATCTCCAGCACACCTTGCACTCCGGGAATCCATCTCTTACCAGAAACTGAAGAAGAACAAGAAGAGTTCAAGAAAATAAACTTCAACTACCAATCTCCAATTGGTAGACTCAATTTCATTGCCGGATTAGCTCGGCCAGATATCAGCTTTGCCTTCTCTTCACTCGCTTGGTTCTCAGAAAAGCCCGGTATCAATCACTGGGGAGAAGTACTCAAGGTTTGGGCATATCTTGCCAAAACAAAGGATCAATCTCTTCTAATTTCCAAAAAGAATGATTCTCCCAACTTAGTATGCTACAGCGACTCTACCTGGGCAGATGACTCCATAACTAGAAGATCTCAATCTGGATTCATCTGTTTCTTCCGAGGAGCAACGCTGTATTGGACAAGTCAAAGACAACGCAATGTTACCTATTCATCAACAGAAGCCAAATGTAACGCCTTAAACAACGGAAAACTTGAATGCAGATGGATCAATTACCTGATCAAGGAACTCTGGCGAAAACCAATCACTCCAAGCATCCATCTCATCGACAACAAGGGCCTCGATGACAAGATAAAAAATTTTGGATGCAACTTGAAAACAAAATTCATTGACCTTAAAACCAAAGGCTTGAGAGAAGACATTGAAGCAGCAGCAATTGAAATTCAACTCATCAAATCAGAAGAGATGGTTGCCAACTGCTTAACTAAAGCCGCGAATAAAAACTCAGTGTTTCAATTGGTACATCACATCAGTGAATAGTCATTGGAGTATTGAATTAAGGGAGGATGTTGGAATTCCAGCACTGGACTGACGCAGACCCGCACATTTGTCTATCTGCGCAGTGTAATGTCAGCTACTGCAGTGCTAATACTTCAAACATGAAGTCTCACTTAAAC
The DNA here is from genome assembly GCA_025617555.3 of Puccinia polysora. Classification (NCBI taxonomy): domain Eukaryota; kingdom Fungi; phylum Basidiomycota; class Pucciniomycetes; order Pucciniales; family Pucciniaceae; genus Puccinia; species Puccinia polysora. Next base: position 267,937 of record CM062633.1, read on the forward strand.
CTAGGCGACCTACTCTTGTTCATCAGGCTAATCACTGCTCAGATCCATTTCGCGCTTTGGATGATATGGTCCTTCACCTCCACCTTGACCTTCTCACTCTCACCTCTCACTTACTCTCACCACCGACCACAAATCCTATTGCATTGAGAAGTCATTCAGCTGGGTAAATATAATTCAACACTCCTCAAGTTACTCAACGCTGATCTGATCATTTAACAGAATTTGCAGTAACCCGATCCATCCAGCAAGTCAAAGACTATCTTGACCTTTATTCAAGACCAACATCAACTGTATGCTGTCCAATCCTGAGTGCTAAGCGGACCTAATCAAAGTTCCTGCTCTGATTATTTCCTTCAGTCCTCATGCGTACAGTTTGACTGATTGTCCTTTAAACTTATTGCGGGCTGATTCATTCAAATCAGCCATTGCCTTTGTTGGTCTCCTTTCTATTGATTTGTTTTCTGTTAACTTGATCTGAACTGTCTAACTGACCTTTATCTCTTCTCATGTTTATGAAATCAAGTGGTTCTGGTTTTACCCCTCAAATTTCTTTTAGTCCGCCGCTGTGTGGACTTGCGTCCAAGGTGACCAGCAGGGGATTTGACCACCCTTGCCTTGTGAGCTTGAGAGTGGACCCAGATGGGTTCTGAGTCCCACCTGGTCCATGTTAGGGGCCAGCAGCTGGTTGAATGAGGCAACCATCCTGGTAAGTGAGGTCACAGAGGTAACCAGGCTGGCCGTAAGGGACAACCAGCCAGGGTCTGAACAGCAACAAGGGCTGGTTCAGCCCAGTAGAGGTGGAAACACCAAAATAAACCGGTACAGGCTGGTCACAAGGGTTCATGGACTAATGCCAAGTGGGGTGAGTAAGCCCAAACCAAGTAGTCAGGCTTGTAGAGCCTGTAGAGCCCATTTAGGTCAGAATTTTTGCCTTTTTGCTTGTCATTACATGAGCTCCACATGAGCACCATATTTTTTATTTAAGGAGCTCTTCTCCCCGCTGTTTTCCATTCACAAATTCATTCACCAATTCATTCACATTCACCACTGTTCCATTGCCTCTGCCCCATATTTAGGATCAATCATAAGACATTATTGTCTCAGCATTTCTTTTGCTTTAAGTACTGCTCTTTGACTAACCTTGTGGGCCAATAATTCTCACAGAAATGACATTAATCCACCAAAGAAAAAAAGAAAGGGGATTTTAATTTAAAGTTCAATCAAAAGGGAAATAAATCAATTATTTTCCCTCAAAGTTCAATACCATTGGAAATTCATGAAAATTTTCAAGCACATTAACCAATTGTTAAATCCTCATCCCATTTTTTGTGGAAACTCTCAAACCATCAGAATTCATGTTCCCAAGAAATTGATTGAAATCCAAGGGATGACTAATTTTTTTCCAAAGACCTTGATAAAATGCCTTTTTTCATACCATTTCAAAATTGGATCTATATTTTGAGTTTAAAAAGGTTCCCCTAATTTGATGATAATCAGTATAGCTACCACCAACACCCCCTTTATTTTACATTTTAGGCATATTCCACATAATTGGAAAAAGCACTTGGAAGCTGGGAAAAAAATATTCTCCTCTTTGGGCTCACAGAAACAGATCAATTTGACCATGATTGAACTGCGGTAGGAATATTTGAATGTTGTTTAACTTGAACTGAAGATCTTGAATATAACCAAATTTGTTGCATCACTTGATTGAATTCATCCTGTGTCATAACCCCAACTTAACACTGTCTCCTCAGCCATTCATAACCCTCATCCATCTGCAATCCTCAGCAAAATCAATCTTTTACCCCTGGATCTAACCGCTGTACCTCCTAAAGTATCTCCCTGAATACCCTGCATTCTCTAGGCAATTTCCCAGGCTCTCAATCTCTCTCTATGGCTTTCTATATCCTCCATCTATCCTTCAATCTAATTTTAATGAGAAGTTCATAAATTTCCCATACTTTAAATTCATAGTACATAATTCTGCCTGGACCACTCACACTTCCAATTCAGTACATGCCTTACCTTTCTTGAAAGGCCCATTACCCAATATTTCAAGCCACTAACTCCAAATCATTTTTTCAACATTTAATTCCATGGAGGCATTTCAGCCCATAATCAGTCATTCCTCCTCAAGGTCTCTTCCCACCTCTCACATCTACTAGATTCTCCTTCCTTTGTGGACTCATTTCCATCAAGAAATTAGTGTACTACTTCTGTTTGGTTATTGCCTTCCAAGATTTTTCATCCAAACACAAGAAAGCCCTTAAACCTACCATACTCATCTCAAATATTCCTCTGGTGTTACTTTTATAGGATTAACTCATCAGTCTTCCTCAAGTGCCTTACCCCTGGATTACTCTTGTCTCTTGCTTCCTTCCCCCTTTTCATTCCTCTACCTATCCTCATTGCAATCCCTCTCATCTCTCTACCCTGATTTCTCTGAACAGTAGTGCCTGTGACCTCAGCCCCTTGCATTCCAAAGGAATTTGTGACATCTGGAAGGTTTTACAAAGTAAAATTTTTTGAATTGCTAAGATTGAAGAATCAACAAAAGAAAACAAGATTTTAAGAGGGCTAGAAAGAAAAAGAATCAGTAGGTGAGAAAGAAATGAAGAAAAAGTAGACAAAAGAGAAGTTGAGATTGAGTAAACAAACATCAAGACGGCCTAGGTAGATTGCGTAAGTGGAGGAAGTTTAGGGAGAGATAGAGAGGGTATGGAAGGTTTTGATGACAGACTGATGATTGATGATGAGTGGTCAACGTAAATACGCAGTCAGGTGGAACTTTGGAAGTGTTTCAGTTAGTCTTACCAGACAAGCTTGATTGGATTACAAGGCCCAGGGTACCGGGTTTAAGTATCAACATTTGAGGTTTGAGAAGTTGAGGTGAGTTGAGAATGAGAAAGAGTAGAAGTATCAAGATGAAGAAAAAAGAAAAGAGAATGAAAAATTTCCAAGAGAGAAGAAAAGATGAGCGCCCTCCGGTGGTCTGAAGTTGGATGAGTCAAGCAGAGTTGTTGAGCAAGAGTGGTCCAGGTGCCCCATTTAGAGGATGGTGTATTTTCACTGGGGAAGTGGTCAAGTTTCAAGCGCGGTCTTTAGTGTGGCCATGTGACATGAAGAAGAAAGAGAAGTAAGAAAAAAAAGAACAAAGAAAACAAGGGAAAAAGGAAAGAAAAGAAGAAGGAACTGGATCATCTGTGAGTTAGGGTTGTGAGTGCGTATATTCAACACCCCCCATGACTAGTAGGACTGAAGGCAATGCAGAGTGTGCAGGTTTGATGAGGTTGAGCAGATTTGCCAGTGGCTTCAAGGGAAGAGCCTTAGTGACTCCATCCGCCTTCATCTCAGGAGAGGGAATGGATTTGATGATGAGATTACCTCAAGAGAGCTCCTCCCATAGAGCTTTGGTCTTGATGTCAATGTGGCAAGTCTTGGAGTTACTGCCAAATATTCTGAGCTTTTTTTCAAGGCCCTTATTGTCAATGTAGTGGAGACTTGGTTCAATTTCTTTCTTCCAGAGTTCTGCTACTAGTTCTTTCATCCAAATGGCTTCCAGAAAGGAGTTGACTAAAGGGTTGAGTTCAGCTTCTGTAGTTGAGTGAGTGATGTTTCTTTGTCGGTAGCTGCTCCATGAGATGAGAAAACCAAAGAGAAGTGATAAATGACCTGATTGAGAGCGTTGAGTTTCTAAGTCATTGCTCCAGGTGGCGTCACTGAAGCATTTGATTTGGGTATTGAAACTGTTGATTTGAAGAGTGAGCTTGAGGTTTTTTGTGGTCTTGAGGTATTTCCAGCAACACTTGACTTCCCTCCAGTGGCAAATTCCTTGTTTTTTGCGGAATTGAGCCAGGTTGGAGACAGCACAACTGAGGTCTGGTTGAGTGAGGCAAGCTATATAATTCATGAGAAATACGGCCAATCTATAGTTAATTTTAAGAGCTTTGAATTCCTCATGTTCTTCATCTGAGGCGGTGGTCAGATTTGCATGGACTGTGAGTGGAATGGAGGATGGATTGCAGTTTCTCTTTTTGAGTTCTTCCAGACCGTGCTCAATTTTTTTTGGTTGGGAAAGCATGATATTGTTGTCTTTTTGTTCATACTTCATGCCCAGGATTGTGTTGGGTTTGTGGTGACTTGAGTTTGGAAAAGGCTTGAGAAAGTCTGTTTGAAAGTTGTTTCCTGGGCCCACCAAAATGAGGTTGTCTACGTGGAAGAATAGGACTGAGTTTCATTCTGAGTGGATGTAAAGGGATGGGTTGGAGATTGATTAGTGAAAACCTTGTTTGCGGATCCAGGCCGTAAGAGTATGAAACCGATTTGCTGGAGTTTTTTTGAGACCGTAGAGTGATTTCTTGAGAATGAGGTACTTGGATTTTCTTTTTGATCCTTTTGGTATTCTGACGATAACCTTGTCAGATAGGGGAGCATGGAGGAAGGCGCTCTTGATGTCAAACTGCATGATTGGAAGAGAGTGGAATATACCAAAAAGAAGCGCCATTCGAAGAGGAGTCTCTTTCCCGGTGGGTGAAAAGGTTTCCTAGTAGTCTAGTCCAAAGATTTGATCAAATCCCTGAACGCATAATTGGCTTTTGTATACAAGAAGATTGCCATGGCAGTTGTCCTTGAGTCAATAAATTCAGGTTGTGTTGAGAGGATTGATGGGTTCCAGCCCTTCATAATTGTCCCACACTTCAAGGCTTTCAATCCCGTTGAGTTTGGTATCCATGGAGGCGTCCCATTTGAGAGATTTGTGACATCTTTTTGCTTGTTCAAAAGTGCAAGGAACGTAGCAGTGGTGATAACCTTAATGTTGAGGAGGATGGAGAGAGGACTGGTCCCTCAATTTGTATCTGGGGTCTAGCTGACTGGCCAAAACATTGGAAGATTCAGAAGAGGAATTGGAAAAGTGTTTGTTGGACTGAGGTGAGGGAGGAGAAGGAGTGGAAGAGGAAGGGATGGGAGTAGCAGGAAAAAGGGAAGGCAGAGAAGTAGAAGAAAGAGGAAAAGGAAGATTGTCGTCCATCTTCATCAAAAGCGGTTCATCTGAAGAAGAGGAGGAAGGAGAAGAAGGAGGAGAGGAAGTAGGGTTCTGGATGATTTTGAGGTGTTTTGGGGATATAATAGTGTTTTCCGGGGTGAGGATTCAATATAATAAAAAACTAGGTTTATAACCCACAAGCGTTCCGGTGAGTCCAAGGTCTTTAAATTATTCGCTGTGGGAAATGTTTGTGTCTAGGTAAGCAACTTTCAAGCCAATGGGATGGAAGTAACTGTACGGAAGAGTTTTTTTAGTAAATATACAATAAGGAGAAGGGGAATGAGGATTTTTGGGGATTTGGTTTAAGGTGAGACTAGCCGTTTTGGAGATTTTGGCCCACAGGTTATGAGGAAGCTTGGAACTTAGCTTGTATTGATTTGGTAAGAGTTCTGTTAGTTCTCTTGATTTTACCGTTTTGTTCATGGTGATAGGGTTTAGTGATGAGATGATGGATGGAGTTTGAAGAGAAGAAATCTTTGATATCAGAGGAGGTGAATTTCCCGCTGCCATTGGTGCAGATGGTGGCAGGGAAGCAGTTTTGTTTTTGACGCTTGTGGCTAAGAATTATTTTGGCTGATGAGCAGCATTGGATTTGTGTTGGAGTGGAATGGCTGAGATATACCCAGAGAAATTGTTGACAACTAACATAACGTAATTCATATGAGTGCAAGAAGAGGGAGAGATAGGTCTGATAAGATTGATGAGGAGTTTCTTGAATGGTTGAGATGTTGGTGATTGGGTGTTCTTGAATGATGACTTGGTGATTTTAGAGAAAACACAATCTTCAAATTGGAACTTGGCAAGCGAGTTGGAAGAAAGATTGGGGAAAAGATTCTTCAGACAATAAGGACTGGCATGACCAAGAGACTTGTGGATATATTTTATCTTGTGAGTTGAGAAAAAGTTTTGAGAGATATAGTAGAGTTTTTGATTAGGGCCAACAAGGGAGGGAAGGTTGAGAATGAAGAGTTTTTCTTGAATAACAACAGAAAATATGGGAGTATTCTTGGAGTAGAGGTGAAATTGGGAACCATTTGATACAAGAGAGCACTCTTTAGATGAGATGAGTTTGCCAGGACTGATGAGATTAACAACTAAATATGGAACAAAGAGACAATTAGTCAAGGTGACCACTGAGTTCTTCCAGTTTAGTTTGACAGTTCCTTTTCCTTTAATTGTAAGTTTGGCGCCTTCCTTCCCGGTATTGATGAAGTTGTTTCCAGAAAAGTTGTTGAGATGAAAAAAGAAATTGGGATAATTGGACATGTGACAGGATTCTCCAGAGTTGAGAATGATTTGATAATTCGGACTGATTTCCTTGATCCATGTTGTGAGCAGCGCATGGTAGTGAGCGATCTCCTTGCCTTTCAAATTTGAGTTGAGTTGCGCTCTCCAGTTGGCTTAAGCCTCTTTCCACCATTCTGGAGCGAGATGTTCATGCTTGTGCCAGAATTGGTCCTCGGAATGATTGGGAGAGAGGGGATTGTGAAAGCCTTTCTTGCAACAAATTTTGCAAGGTACAGGTTTCTTAGGTTTCCGAGGAGTTACTAAAGCTCTTTCATTGGATTTGATCTCCTTTGACTTAGATTTGGATTTGTTTTTGAGTTGAGTCAAGTGGTTGAGGACAAGATTGACTGAGATGTTTTTATCAGAGTGCATAATCTGTTGACAAAGAGAATGGAGAGACAAGGGGAATTTGAAAAGGATCAGGTATGAGAGAATATTGTCTGGCAGGTCAATTCCCACGTCCAGCATTTTCTTCATGGAGATCTTTGTGTCAGTGATAAAAGAGTTAATAGCGTTGGGTTTGAACTGTTGATAAATAAATTTGTTGAAGACCCAAGCATGATTTGCGGTTTGAGAGGATGAAAATTGTTTCTTAATTGTTAGCCACAGGAGTTTAGCAGAGGATATGTTTGAGGGATTGACCACATTGTTGTGGGTGATGGAGTCAATTTATGAGAGGAGGATTACTTGAATTTCCATTTCATCAGTCACACCAAGCTGTTTAGAATTTTCTTCCAGGGCTTCTTTAACGCCTTTGAGTTCCAGTAGCATTGTCATTTTATCCTTCCAGATGGAGTAGTTTTTTTCCGTGAGAATTGGAATGGCTTTGAGAGCTGCCTTGAGGATGATTTGTCTGAATCAATTGTTTCCAAAGCTTGATCCCTCCATTGGTTTGGATAGAGTGGTTGGGCTGGCCTTTGGCTTTTAACCGTGTTGAATTGCTAAGATTGAAGAATCAAAAAAAGAAAACAAGATTTTAAGAGGGCTAGAAAGAACAAGAATCAGTAGGTGAGAAAGACATGAAGAAAAATTAGACAAAAGAGAAGTTGAGATTGAGTAAACAAACATCAAGATGGCCTAGGTAGATTGCATGAGTGGAGGAAGTTAAGGAAGATATTGAGAGGGGTTGGAAGGGTTTGATGACAGACTGATGATTGATGATGAGCAGTCAAGTTAAATACGCATTCAGGTGGAAATTTGGAAGTGTTGCAGTCAGTCTTACCAGATAAGCTTGATTGGATTACAAGGCCAAGGGTCAAGGGTTGAAGAATCAACAGTTGAGGTTTGGGAAGTTGAGGTGAGTTGAGAATGAGAAAGAGTAGAGGTATCAAGATGAAGAAAAAATAAAAGAGAATGAACAATTTCCAAGAGAGAAGAAAAGATGAGTGCCCCCCAGTGGTCTGAAGTCAGATGAGTCAAGCAGAGTTGTTGATCAAGAGTGGTCTGGGTGCCCAATTTAGAGGATGGAGTATTTGCACTGGGGAAGTGGTGAAGTTGCAAGTGTGGTCTTGAGTGTGGCCATGTGACATGAAGAAGAAAGAGAAGGAAGAAAAAGAAGAAGATATAAAACAAGAAAAGAAGGAAAGAAAAGAAGAAGAAACTGGATCATCTGTGAGTTAGGGTTGTGAATGCATATATTCAACAAAATTGATTGAGCCCTTAAGGCCAGAACTTTCCTTTTTTCCAATGCCGTTTTGATTCTATCCTATTTTTTTGATTGAGAATAGCATTTTATCCCTATACCATTGTTGAAACTGAGGAAATGTAGATTTGGAAGTCAGAGAGAAGGATGAGAGAACAATAAGTAAATGAGAACAAAAAGGAACACTTACCTGAGGAAATGTAGATTCAGAAGTCAGAGAAAAGGATGAGAGAGGAAATCTGCTCTCTGACTTGAGATCTATCCTCAGGTGTTTGATCTTACAGGAAAATGTGACAACATGTGACATGAGTATGCAAGGTGATAATGAAAATGAAAATTGGAATGAGGGCCGCGCTTCTGGAGGTGAGATGCATGTATTGGATGAAGGGAGATCTGATACAAAAGATGGGAAGTAAAGATAGAAATGAAGAAAACAGGAAATAAGAAAAGGAATAAAAAGTGAAGAGAAGAGCCTTGAGGATGATTATTCCAATAACAATTTATGTCAGCCTCCTGGATGCCAAGATCTTTTCTATCCTTTAGCTACCAGAGGTGATGGAATAGATAATAAATATTTTGTTCAATAAATGCAGCCAAAATCTGTAAAATATTTGGAAAAAGCTCTTTCAAGGTTGATTGGTTTGGTTACAATTTAATATATTTAATGAATATTAATGAATTGATTATTAAATAATTTAATAGAGGGGCCACCATAATATTGGTGGTCTTTGACAACTCTATTCAGGGAATTGACTTTAAAACCATGTATACCTGGTTAATTTGGAACCTTTAATTTATATTCTTAAAGGGGATATTGCCAAAAGATAATATATATTTATAATATATGCTGGAGTGGCAGGGTGTTGTAACAAAGCTGCAACAACAGAAAAAGGATAATAAAACTCACTGGTATATTATTTGATCCTTTAGGTACTTGTTTTGGATGTGCACTGATGTTTTAAAACTATTACTGGGGTTAAAAAGGTTTTTTGGCAGTTTAAATTGATATAAAGGGTTGTGGGATGGATATTATTAATCAGACTAAAGCTATAAATCAAATACATATCTCTTTATAAGTATTTTCTTACCTTGGAACAGTTTCTGGATGTAAATATAGAGCAAATACTGGCCATCCTCTGACGTTTGGTTGGGATTCCAGCTGCGGAGCGTTGCAAGCTCCTCTGCAAGCACCATTGTGCTGGTGGTGAGCTCTGACGCCTCATCTTCCTTAGTTAGAGTTCTCCCTCCTCTCCAATTATGGCCCCGCCCCCCTAAATCTTGTACATAGCTAAATAAATTAATGATGCCTGGCCTTCCCCAGAAAGGAATCCTCTTGATTCCCTGCACCATCCTACAAAACAAGACACACAAACAAAGGAAACTATGCAACCCGTAGTGAGAACCCTTCAAATATGAGAATGAGACAAATAAAAAAATAAGAAAAAGAAAAGACTCCAGAATCCCCAAATAAATATCTCCTAAAAGACCTGGACTACCCCAGACAGAGGCCTCTAAGACTAGACCTTCAATGCTGCTCCGGTGATCTGAGCTTCCATTTCCCCCCTAAATATTATATATAAAGGAAAGAATAATACTAAAAGAATGTATATCTCCGCAGACGGTACCAGGTATTATAACAGACAAAGGACTTTCCCGGCCAAACCCCCAATTTGTGGAAAGAGATTGTGTGTTTGGTAAATTCTCTGCACCAATATAATCTTCTCCGCAACAATCTTGCTTCAAGTTTGGGAAAACAAACTATCCCTTGAGTTACACTCCTGTACCTCCTCAATTCCTAATCAAACTCTGCTTCTGCACCCAAGCTGGAAACCACTAAAGCTAACTGGGGATGAAATAATAGTAAATAAACAGGTCGGACTCCCCAGAAAGCTCTGCACTTGAACTATTTACCTAACTATGACCTCCAAGAATTCTTGCTGGTAACTCCACTCCAAAGCAACAGAAGAAAATAAATAACACTATAATTTGTTGTGATAATCTCTGATAAAGGTAAACTCTCCTTCCCCTCCCCTCTCCCCCCATACAACTAAAGAAAAGCTTCCTTATATATAAAACAAAAGAATGCAAGCGGAAAATGAAAGACCCCACTGGTCTCTGTGAATTCTGCACTTACCCGCCTTTGCTACTCCAAAAAAAGGAATGTGAACTGTTAATGAAAGACCCCTTTTCCCACAGCCTCTGTGCATCTGAACTGATCCTCCTTACCAAAAGTCTGATCCTTACCTGATCCAATGATCTGCAGTAGATTCAATGATGCTGTTGCAAATTCCCCCTAACAGTTGAGTTGCGCTGATGCATAACTAACAACAGATCCCAGTTGATCTTCCCTAGCAAATCACTCCCAATCCCGCATGCGGAATAACTATAAATTCCCAAAAATCCATACGCCGCCTCCTCAACTTCAGCATTCATTGCCACACAGCGCTCGGCAATCTCAGTGCTTATCCCATGATCGGCCTAATCCTTACTTCTTAGCTTCAATCATATTCTTCTGCATTAGTAAACACACCGTGGCAGAGGGAAAGTTATGTTTGACCGCGCAATGTTCACAAAAGGCAAAACTCCGGCCCGTTCTTGTCATTGTGCCCTTGAAAGGCGCGCGCCGCACCAATGCCAAGCACTCAGCTATTGTACTCCGGAATAGACAGCCCACCAACAGCCTTCTCTGAGCCTATTGTACTGCAAAATTCCATCCACAGCTGAGCTGCTCCAAGTCAAATTTCCAGTGGTGAGCTCACTTGCCTACGTGTTTATAGATAACCACCACACCATGTCTCTTTCCAAATTTTCATAAATTATTTAAAAATATAAGCAGTAGGAATTTGAGGTAGGTGTCAGTCAGTGACCCTACTTTAATTTTTATGTAGACTCAGAATTTTAAATAATATTTCAAATATTGTTTCTCATTTAATAAGATTTTTATTTATTATATTTTGTTAATTTTTCAGCTTGCTCTGCAATAGTAGCAAGCTGACAATTCATTTCCTTCATTCTAAATTAATCTTTTATTTTTTCCAGATATTCTTGTTTCTTTAAATATTGCTTTGCCTTCAGTTTTCCAGCATATTTTTGATCTTGATCTTCTCTTCTAATCTAATCTTTAGAATTTTTTTAATTTAACTATTGTCTTGCCTTCTGATCCTTTGTGCCTTGTTCTATTTTTCTAACCTTGCATCTTTTTCCCTTTCTCTATCAATTGCTTCATCATTAGCTTCAGGAGACTCTTCAACTTCTCTTCTTTGGGATCCATCCAAATCTTATTTCATTTTATCTTTTTTTCATATTTTTCCATGAGCTTCCTGGAAGCATCCCCTTAATTTCTTATTGTTCCTTCTGTGGAATTTGAATCTCAAAATCCCTGTTTTTACCCTTTTCCTCTCCCTCTCTCCTCATTCCATTCTCCATGGATTCTTTGTTGGCCCTTGAATTTCAAAATTCCTGCTTCTTCCTTTTCATCTTCCTGCTTCATCATTTCCCTTTCAATTTCTTTATGCCTGACCACAGTGCATGAAAGTCATTGGGCCCAATTAAACTACATTATTACCAAATTTCATGTGGAATATGACTGCAAGGGATTCTGATATATCTGAAGAAATGGCCTTTGCATGATTTGCTTCTTCCTTTGGGGATATTGAAATTTTTTTCCTTTGCTTTTTTTAAATGTATAAGGTAATATTTTCCTGTAAACAACATGAAACAAATACAGAAAATTCATCATCCTTGCCATGGTGGTTTTTATCTGTTTTTTTTATTCACTTTTTCCCTTGTGATACTTCAATGAAATTTAAAAATATCCCTGTGTAATTACCCCAGTATGGTATTGTGGGAGCATGAGAACCTTCAGACCTGGAACTACTGACTTCTCAAAGATGCAAGTGGTTTGAGGTCCATTTCTCATGCTTGATCCAGAATTTAACCTGATTCAATTTGAAACTTCAAGGTCTGATTTCATGATGGACTCAAAGATTACACAATTAGCCTCATAGTCCTCCATAGTTCCTGACCTCAAAAATGTGTTCCCAAAAGCAATTGATTAACCCTAAAGTTCCTCAGATCTAAAAACTGTTTTTCATCAAGAAAATATTTCCTGTTTGATATTACAATTTCATATTATTTGAGGAATACCATGATGAATTTATTTGATTCCATTTCTCAACCTATCAGAATATTTTTAATCAGACTTAAGATATTGCTCAAGGCTATGAAAATAAAAATTATTCCTAATTCCTGTCTGATGAGGTCATCAATGAATTTACCTAGCCTTCAGATGAGTTACTCATCAGATTCAGGAAATATGGAAAAGACCTTTCATCAGAAATAAAATCCATGTTCATTTTATTTTTTATGTTGAAGAGATATTGGATTCTGGTTAAATTCTTTTCATCTTACTGGTTGAATTAATTCAATATTTTTCTTGCAGGGACACATTCTGAACGCATGGCTCTGACTATTGATTTAGTATTAGTTTGGATTCTGGAATGAATCAATTGACCACTAGACACAACATTCTTTCCTTTTTTTGCATTAATTCCAACCAAACCACTTGACTTCACTTGGTTTTTTTCTGATACATAAAGCTTGAAAGGGAAAGTAAACCTTGAAGAGGAGGTCTGAAATGGTGAAAAAACCATATTTTATTCATTATTTAATCAAAAGTAGCACTTCAAAATCAGGTTCTTTTCCCTTTGTGAAGTAAGTTTCTAACTGCATACCCAAAATTGTTTTGTCAATTTTGAAGAACTGATTCAATTTTGCACAAGTTTGAGAAGTTTTTTCAGGAGGGGATTCATATAGATCTTGGAAATAATATAATCATCTTTATATTGTTGATTATCTACAGCCGTAATGTTTGAATCACCCACATCAGTTCCACTGTTGCATCCATATCATCATACTGAGACACCTTGGTTAATTATTCATGAATTTCTGGTTGCTTTATTTCCCTGGATTAATGTGATGGATGAATATAAGGCTGATATCTTAAAATGAAAAAAACAACCCAATAAAATAAAAAAAGGGTGATGATAAATTCACAACTCAAATGAGTCATGTACACAACTCATTTGTGTCTTCTGGAACACCACACGACTACATTCAATCCATTTAACCTCCCCATAACTTGAGTGTAGGCATGTGGCCCCAACACTGTGCCCCAGTTCTGTGCGGCCCCAAAACAGCTCTCCTGTATCATATGACCTATGGCCCAACCACATTTGGGTTGTGTGGGGCTCTACATGGCTCTAATGCAGTCATGTTGCCGTGCCATACAACCACAAGTCTTGTTGAGACTGTGAAAATGAAGATGTTTCTGATGGGAGTTGAACCCACAACCTCAGATAGACTGAGACACATACTAGAGTGCTTCCTTTACCAACTAGGCTACAGACGCTTGTGGCTGCCAGGGTTGTTTGGTATTACTGGTCTAGGTTCAACTGCACAGCCTCCCTACTGTGGTGATACATCATGTTAGCAGGTTTAACATCATCAACCCCCCTTGCTATGTGATTTAGAAATAGGTATGGCAATACCCAGGTGAAAGTGTGATAAGTGTGGGGATTGAACCCATGATAGGCTTACAGGGGATGATGGTCTTACAGGAAGCATTCACATCTTATTCAAGTCTCATAAGTAAGCAAGTATACACTCAGGTAGGCTCTGGGCTCATGGGCAGCAACATGGACGTGGTCTTCCGTAAGGGGATTTTTGCAAGAGATGAGCAAATCAAGACGTTTGTGGTATTTAGCCATTTTTTCAATGTGAGAGAATAAGTCGTCGCCGTCCATCTTGGTGAGAAGGAGTTTTCGCATCCAGAATACCCAACCGCCAGTTGATTGGTCTTGATTAGCTTGGTTTAACGCTGCCCACATGCCATGGGTGTTTCTTTGGTATTTGCGTACAAAACATAGATTGGTAGAGTCGACCAACTGAGTGATCATTGTGCACACCAGTTTGTTATTGTTAATCCATGCTGCTGAGGGGTTTTCAGGACAAGACTTCTCTAGGATGTATTCAAGTCCAGCAGCTTCAAAGTAGGAGGTAACAACGAACTCCCAATCCAAGTAATTTGAATAGGGGCCTGGTGACTTGAGTATAGGTAGTTTTGCATTTGGGAGTTTGTTGGAATTTGTGGAAAAAGGGTCCAAACCAAGATCCATCATTTTTGATTTCTGGGGAGGCAATGTGGATGAGGTCATCTAAAGTTGAGTTGCTTTATTGGGAAGCATATGGATCCAAAAGAAGAGATTTAAGGTTGCTCTTGGCTCATAACCTGTTGAGACTGTGAAAATAAAGATGTGTCTGGTGGGAGTTGAACCCACAACCTCAGATAGACTGAGACACATACTAGAGTGCTGCCTTTACCAACTAGGCTACAGACGCTTGTGGCTGCCAGGGTTGTTTGATATTACTGGTCTAGGTTCAACTGCACAGCCTCCATACTGTGGTGATACATCATGTTAGCAGGTTTAACCTCAACAAGTCTTGTGGGCCCAAAAAAAATAATAATATTAACATTAACATTAATATTAATATTAATAATGATAAAAATAATAATAATAATAATAATGATAATAATAATAATGATAATGATAATAATAATAATAATAATAATAATAATAATAATGATAATAATAATAATAATAATAATAATAATAATAATAATAATAATAATAATAATAATAATAATAATAATAATAATAATAATAATAATAATAATAATAATGATAATAATAATAATAATAATAATAATAATAATAATAATAATAATAATAATAATAATAATAATAATAATAATAATAATAATAATAATAATAATAATAATAATAATAATAATAATAATAATAATAATAATAATAATAATAATAATAATAATAATAATAATAATAATAATAATAATAATAATAATAATAATAATAATAATAATAATAATAATAATAATAATAATAATAATAATAATAATAATAATAATAATAATAATAATAATAATAATAATAATAATAATAATAATAATAATAATAATAATAATAATAATAATAATAATAATAATAATAATAATAATAATAATAATAATAATAATAATAATAATAATAATAATAATAATAATAATAATAATAATAATAATAATAATAATAATAATAATAATAATAATAATAATAATAATAATAATAATAATAATAATAATAATAATAATAATAATAATAATAATAATAATAATAATAATAATAATAATAATAATAAATAATAATAATAATAATAATAATAATAATAATAATAATAATAATAATAATAATAATAATAATAATAATAATAATAATAATAATAATAATAATAATAATAATAATAATAATAATAATAATAATAAATAATAATAATAATAATAATAATAATAATAATAATAATAATAATAATAATAATAATAATAATAATAATAATAATAATAATAATAATAATAATAATAATAATAATAATAATAATAATAATAATAATAATAATAATAATAATAATAATAATAATAATAATAATAATAATAATAATAATAATAATAATAATAATAATAATAATAATAATAATAATAATAATAATAATAATAATAATAATAATAATAATAATAATAATAATAATAATAATAATAATAATAATAATAATAATAATAATAATAATAATAATAATAATAATAATAATAATAATAATAATAATAATAATAATAATAATAATAATAATAATAATAATAATAATAATAATAATAATAATAATAATAATAATAATAATAATAATAATAATAATAATAATAATAATAATAATAATAATAATAATAATAATAATAATAATAATAATAATAATAATAATAATAATAATAATAATAATAATAATAATAATAATAATAATAATAATAATAATAATAATAATAATAATAATAATAATAATAATAATAATAATAATAATAATAATAATAATAATAATAATAATAATAATAATAATAATAATAATAATAATAATAATAATAATAATAATAATAATAATAATAATAATAATAATAATAATAATAATAATAATAATAATAATAATAATAATAATAATAATAATAATAATAATAATAATAATAATAATAATAATAATAATAATAATAATAATAATAATAATAATAATAATAATAATAATAATAATAATAATAATAATAATAATAATAATAATAATAATAATAATAATAATAATAATAATAATAATAATAATAATAATAATAATAATAATAATAATAATAATAATAATAATAATAATAATAATAATAATAATAATAATAATAATAATAATAATAATAATAATAATAATAATAATAATAATAATAATAATAATAATAATAATAATAATAATAATAATAATAATAATAATAATAATAATAATAATAATAATAATAATAATAATAATAATAATAATAATAATAATAATAATAATAATAATAATAATAATAATAATAATAATAATAATAATAATAATAATAATAATAATAATAGGGCGTATCAAAGTTAGAAAACCCGCCATTAGAAACACGCCATTTTTTTTGACAAAACCCGCCATTTTTAATGGCGGGTTTCTGAAATACACATACTCCCTAACTGTTGTATTTCAAAATGGCGTGTTTCATGAAAATGGCGGATTTCAATCATCAAACACGCCATTCAACCCGTCCTTTATGCATCATCATCCATCCACCATCCATCACATCAAAAACACCCATCCACATCAGCAAATCCATACCGGTCCCATCTCCATTGCATCACACACATCTCTATTGTTTTTCACATACCTTCACATACCCATCTTCACACAAATCCCATCATCATCTCATCACCCCAAATCACTCACCACCTTTCTCAACATGTCCAATCAAACATCCCGCCAGCAAGTTGAAAACACAAAAAAGCTGACTGAACTTTTGCTACTGTTTGACTCCCATTCAGACTCTGATTCAGACTCCGATTTGGAATCAACTTGGTTAGCTTTGAATTCTCTGTTGGAAAATCAATACATGGTTCCAAGAATACACACTCTCCATAACCCTATGTATGAAAGGCAAAAGCTTCATTTCATCCCTGACTTAAGCTTCCAGCAACTGTTCCAAACTTTGTTGCCTTCTTTCATGAAACTTTTGGCAATGATTGAAGACCACCACATCTTCCAGAACAATTCTTGCAATCCTCAACGCGATCCAGCCATCCAACTTTCCTTTGCTCTTTGTAGATTGGGGTCAAATGGAAATGGAGCAGCAATCCACCAATTGGAAAATCTATTCTCAGTCAGTTACGGAAGCATTGACTTATACACCAAAAGAGTCATGATTGCTATCCTATCTTTCCTCACTTGGTCCTTTCATGGCCAACCAAAGAAGAACGCAAGGAGATATCTCAAGTAATGGAGACAGAAGGCTTTCCTGGTTGCATTGGTTTCGTTGATGGAACCACCATCCCCTTGAGTCAAAAACCCAACCTAGATGGCAACCACTATTTTGATTGTAAAAAAAGGCAATTGATTCATTTCTTTTCCAATTGCTATGATAAAACTTTGGATCACACACTGACCAAATATGTTCCATCTCTTTGTTTAGATACTCCCTGGCACTACAACTTGTTTGCAATAACAACAAGAAGTTCATCTCCCTCCATGCTGGCCTTCCAGGTTCTTGTCATGATTCATATGTTTTCAATTGGATGCGGATTGCCCAACAACCAGAGATCTACTTTGACCAAGATCAATACCTTCTGGCCGATTCGGCTTATGCTAGTGGGAAATATGTAGTTCCAGCATACCGGAATGTTTTGTCCAATGATCAAGGAAAAACCGATTTTAACTATCATCTTGCCCAATCACAAGTTCGGATTGAGCATGCCATAGGAATTCTGAAAGGAAGATGGGCCAGCTTACGGGAGATGCAAAACCAGCTCCAATGTTCCAAAGGTATGAGGTTCCTCATCAACTGGATTATCACTTGTGTAATCCTTCACAACCTTTTGGCTGAAATCAAAGATGAATGGGACAAAATATTCCAAGATGATATTCCTGATCAGCCTCAAGTCATCCCTGTCTCATCTGGTCCCTCATCTTCTTCTATGAGAGAGAGGATTCTTCCTCTCACCCTTGCTCGCTTTGATGAGTAATTTTTGATTTTGAAATTGGTAAAAATTCCCTTCACCATATTTTTTTGGTTTTGGTTGTTCACCCAAGATTCATAGGCTGAGTTTTTTTTTTATTTTTTTTTAGTGGACTTGAATCCAAAAACACCTCCACCTCAAACCCTGCCACTCACCAAATGCCACCCCCCTCCCCCTCACCACTCAACCCCTTCAACCTCACCCCACTCACTCACCGGTCAAACCCTGCCTCCTCCTCACCAAACCACCTCACTCATCACCACCACCTTACTCACCACCACCACCTCATCTCACCTCACTCACTGAATCCCCTCCTCCTAATCCTGGTAAGCCCCCTACACCCTCTTCCTCTTCCTTCCCCTCACCAGTTGCTGATCCTTTGATCATTCAACCTTTAGTCCCCCCCTGGATCCATTTCTCTATCCATCAAGGTGAGCCCCTCCCCTCCTCCAATTCCTCCTCTCATTGATCAAGCAATCAATTGCCAATGTCGGGGGTATTGTATTGGAATGAGATGGTGACATTATGAAAACCAAGGGGCAAATAAACAAAAGGATTGATGTTTCAGGCATGGCGCGGCCACAGCCCAATCAATCAAATACCATCATCAATTAGAAAGCACTTTGCATGGTTTCCTTAATGGACGCATTCATGCAAGGCATTCAATCTCCGGCATGCTTTGGTTGAAAAACCAAAGCACCTTTTAGGGAAACACGGAAAGAGTGAAGAATGCCTTCTGGCACGGTTGAACTTCTTGTTACTTTTGGATGTTGAAGTAACATCTGAGTTTGGTATTCTGTGTTGTTTTCCTACTACTAGAGGCTTTGATCCATGTTGTGTCTCCTTGGCATCTCCTGAAACACCAAGCTCATCAAAACTACAAACCGTGTTTCAGGATGACACCCAGGAATCACAACATGAATGGAAAACCCAAAGAAAAATAATGCAGAATCAAAAGTTCAATTAGTAATTTTATTGTTGAAGGATATTGAGGAATAAAGTTTAAATCCCATACCCATTTTTACTAGACATGCCTTCATTCAATTCCATCAATATTGATATCTAAAAAAAATGAAATTCCATTAATATTGATATCTACAAAAATTGAATACCCTCTTGTTTTTTTTTTTTTAAAAAAAAAAGGTTACTTACCAATGGGGTGGTGGTCGTGGTGGATGAGGTGGATGAGGTGTGTGGTGGTGGGTGGTGGTGGGTGATGGTGGGTGGTGGTTGGTGGTGGTCAGTGTTGGTGTGGTCCAGGTTACTAAATAGCTTCCTAGGTGGGGAGGGGATTGGAAAACCCCCCCACCAAGCCTGTCCCTCCCCCCTTGCTCGCTCGCTAGGTGGGGAGCGGCTTTGAAATCCCTCCCCCCTTCCCCCCCCTTGATCTCCCCCCTTGCTCAATCGCTAGGTGGGGATGTAATTTGAAATCCCCCCCTCCCTCCCCCCTCCCTCTCCCTCCCCCCTCTTTTGCTCGCTAGGTGGGGAGCGGATTTGAAATACCCCCCCTCCCTCCCCCCTCAATGTCCCCCTCGCTTGCTCGCTGGGCGGGGGGGTGATGAAGTGCCCCCCACCGCAAGCCCCACCAGCTCCTTCCCCCTCGCTCGCTTGCCGGGCGGGGGGATGATGCAGTCCCCCCCACCGCGAGCTGGTGGCTCGCTCCCCCCTCGCTTGGTCGCTGGGCGCAGGGTGATGAAGTCCCCCCGACCGCAAGCTGGTGGCTCGCTCCCCCCTCGCTCGGTCGCTGGGCGGGGGGTGATGAAGTCCCCCCCCACTGCAAGCCCCACCGGCCCCCCCCCTTTGCCGCTTGCTTGGTCCGCCCACCAAGCCGGCCCCCCCCCACTGCGAGCCCCACCGCCCCCCCCTTTGCCGCTTGCTTGGTCCGCCCACCAAGCCGGCCCCCCCCACTGCGAGCCCCACCGTCCCCCCCCCCCCTTCGCCGCTTGCTTGGTCCGCCCACCAAGCCGGCCCCCCCCCCTTTTGGCCGCTTGCTCTGTCCGCCCACCAAGCCGGGCCCCCCCACTGCAAGCCCCACCGGCCCCCCCCCCTTTGCCGCTCGCTCGGTCCGCCCACCAAGTCAGCCCCCCCCTTTACCACTTGCTTGGTTGGGGGGTGATGAAATCCCCCCACCAAGCTGCCCCCCCCTTTGCCGCTTGCTCAGTCGGGGGGTGATGAAATCCCCCCACCGAGCCGGGCCCTCCCTCCCCCCTTGCTCACTCGCTTGGTTGGGGGGTGATGAAGTCCCCACAACGAGCTGCCCCCCCCTTTGCCGCTTGCTTGGCCAGGGGGTGATGAAATCCCCCCACCAAGCCGGGCCCTCCCTCCCGCCTTGCTTGCTTGCTTGGTTGGGGGGTGATGAAGTCCCCCCAACAAGCCAGGCCGTGCTTGGTGCATTGACCTCTTCAAAAAAAGCAAAAAAAAAAATCAAAAAAAAACCCAAAAAAAAACCCAAAAAAAACCAAAAAAAACCAAAAAAAAAAACCAAAAAAAAACCAAAAAAAACCAAAAAAAACCAAAAAAAAAACAACAAAAAAAACCAAAAAAAAAGCTTAAAAAAACAAAAAAAAACAAAAAAAACAAAAAAAAAACCAAAAAAAAACCAAAAAAAAACCAAAAAAAAACCAAAAAAAAACCATAAAAAACACCATAAAAAAAACCATAAAAAACACCATAAAAAAACACCAAAAAAACACCAAAAAAACACCAAAAAAACAAAAAAACAAACACAAAAAAAAAACACCAAAAAAAACACCAAAAAAAACCAAAACAAAAACCAAAAAAAAAAACCAAAAAAAAAAAAAAGAAGTCTTCAATTGATAGCTTGAATGTGAAAAATCATAGGGTATATAAATAAATAAACCCCACTTCAAATAAAAAAAAGAAACATACTTTTGAACAAGATCTTTACTCACAGGGCTGGTAATTTCTTGTAGTGGCTCAATTGTGGGGTTTCTTCTGTTAATAGATTGGAGAATGTTTGGTGACTGATTTTTCTGAATTTTTGTATCAATGACACTTGACCAGTGATGTTTTGAAGTTTGATGAAACCTGGGAAAAAATCACTCACATACATTTGTAGAAAAATCTGATTGTAATATATGCGTTTGATGTGATTTTTTTGACCTTCCAAAACCATTATATAGATTAATAATACCAAAAAGGAAAACATTATCTATCTTGTAACGTTCTGCTAGTGGAATGTTGAGACAGATCAAGATCACTGCTCCCACTGAGATTGATTTGTGCCCAACCTTATTTCCAAATGGGTTGAACCAATCCACATAGAGACTGAAGACAAGGTGCCCTCCCCCTTGGTCGCTGGGTGGTGAAGGGGTGATGAAATCCCACCCTTGCTGGGGGGCTTCACCCCCTGGCCTGAGAAATTCCCCCCTTGCTTGCAGCTAGCCAATGGGGGGGGTGATGAACAAGCCGCCACATGCAAACGGGAGGCTGCCCACATCGCCCGTGGCCTCCCCCCCCCTCGGTCGGAGCTGGCAGGTGGGGGGCGGTTGCCCCCTTGCTCGCAGCGAGCCCGCGGCCATCTCCCACGGCCATCCCCCCTCGCTTGCATCTGTGGGGGGCGGTTCCCCCTTGCTTGCAGCGAGCCTGCGGCCATCTCCGTTGGCCATACTTGCATCTGTGGGGGGCCGTTCCCCCTTGCTCGTAGCAAGCCTGGTGGGGGGCGGTTCCCCTCTTGCTTGCAGCAAGCCCGCCGCCATTTCCCATGGCCATCCCCCCTTGCTTGCATCTGTGGGGGGCGGTTCCCCCTCGCTCAAAGCGAGCCCGCGGCCATCTCAGTCGGCCATGCTCACATCTGTGGGGGGAGGTTCCCCCTTGCTTGCAGCAAGCCCAGTGGGGGGCGGTTCCCCCCTTGCTTGCAGCGAGCACGCCTCCATCTCCCACGGCCATCCCCCCTTGCTTGCATTGCAAAGCATGATCAGACTAAGCTAACAATCTGACTTTATAGGAGGTCATTGTCGTGCTGTATGTTTGACCCCAAAGTATTTCAGCGCTGGAAATGGTCAACATATTGGGCCAGTGTCTGTATATCAATGAGATTGCGGCCTGTACGACGGCATAATCCATTGGGCCTTTTCAATGGTCTTCAATGTGAGAGGATTGGCACTTGGTCAGTTGGGCCAAATTGTTTCATTTGCAACCTTGGGTTTGAGTATAACTGTGATCCCTTTGCAGGAAAGTATGATGTTCAAGACCATTTTGTGACAGGGTCTGGTTTGATTTAACCCACAGTGGCACTGCCTTGAGCAAACAATTGTCTCCTTGCCCACATCAGGCTCAAACAACTGGGCCAAAGTGCTTTAGTTGCGAGCTTGATTTCAAGCAAAAAGGTATAGTCAAAATGGTTTGGGCGGCTAACAAGTACAAGCACTGTACCTTTCCAGCTGTGGACACAGCAACCCATACCAGAATGGCCATGTCACTCCAAATTAATAAAAAAACTCAGGGCACTTGTAGGGACATGAAAAACGGCCAAATTTACTCTAGAGAAAAAAATATCAATAAAAACAAAAAATATTTGTATATTGGTGGGGTTAAGAATGCTCTCAAACGTTGTTGTAGTAAAAAATAATTTGTTTTTCTTTCATCCATGCAAATATATTTACAAGCCCAGCATTTGAGTAATCTGCTGTATTTCTTCTACCAATCTACCACTGCCAATGCAAGCCAAAGCTACTGATACCTTATCCTTTTTTTCTTTTGCCCGTTTTTCCCTCTCCTTTTCCAGTTGCACTTGCTGCCAATCCTTCTCCTTTTCCTCTTTTTGAAACTCTAGCTCAGCTTGTTTCAACCTCCACTCAGCATCCAATTTTTTTTGATTAGCCAAAGTCTCGGCTTGCTGCTTTTGACCATCCATGGCCAGTTGGCAATCCCAATTTTGCTTTTCAAACTGAAGTTTATCTGATTCAATTTGTGATTTCACTGTTTTTTGGAGGGGAATGGCAATGAGCATGATTTTGAAAGCAAGGATATTGAATCAATCAACTTACATGAATCTTGCTTCTCCATGATTTCTTCAAAGCCCGAAAAACTGGAAGTGTTTCTCCTCTTTTGATGACTTTTGGGGTTGACATTGATGGAATTGGAGGCCTTTCGCTTACCCTTGGCAGAGGAGGTTTGAGTCTGAAAGTCCTAACTAGTATTTGAAGGCAATGTGGGAGGCCCCATTGGCTTGAGTTTTTGGCCAATCAAAAATGGATGAGCCTGTTTTTTTACAATGTAAATCAGTCCGGAGCAACCAGACAGAATAAAAAACAATTTAGTTCCTTTCTTGAGCAGATGTTGATGGCAACGGTGATCCAGGAATAACATCCTCCTCATTGGGCAAGTTCTCCAGTTGTTCTGCCCCAGGAAGAGAGAAATCAAAAGAAGGAAGTGAGGGGTCCAAGGTCGGGATTGACTGATCAATCAATACCAAAGTAGAAGTGATTGGAGCCGATTGTGTTTGAATATCCTCCTCGTCATCAGATGGGGGCCACTCCAAGGCCAAGGTTTCATCAAGGTCCCCGTTGGTAGGCTGAGCATCCCCAGCCAAGTCCTCGGCATCAACAGAATTGGATTGTTGGGCATCAAAAGCAGCTAGGGGGGTGATGTTGGCCTTCTTTCCAAAGATTTCATCCATTTGAATATAAAAAGGACAAATGGAGTCCAACTTATCAACCACCGAGTTGATTCCTTTGGCTTTGTCCAAGTCGGTGATACCAAAGCCAGTGGAGATAGACATGGAGTGGGCCTTTTTGTACTTGGCTCAATAGTTTTTGAACCGCTCCCTCATCTGTTTGGATGACAGATCCAGCCTACCTTTTGTTTTGTTCTTGAGTTCATTGGCCATCAGGAGATAACCATTGACCTTAGAGGATTGAGGTTGGCCAACACGTGTTTTGTTGTTGGATCCAAAGCAGGCATTGTAGTTGGAGGGAATTTTCAGCCAGTTTACCAGGATGATGTGATCAGCTCTCTTGAGCTGACTTGAGCCCTTGGAAGCTGATGGGGGAGGATTGTTTGTTTTGGAGTTCCTTGGCGATGTTCTCTTGGGTGTGTTGGACTTGTGGGGGGAGGTTTGCTGAGGGGCCATTTGAAAGAGTTCGGGCTACGCAAGTGATGAGAGCGATAAAGTGATGAGAGTGGTGAAGTTTTGAGAGCAATAAAGTGGATGAGAGTGATCAAGTGATGAGAGCGGTTAAGTGATGAGAGTGATGAAGTTTTGAGAGCGATGAAGTGGATGAGAGTGATCAAGTGATGAGAGCGATAAAGTGATGAGAGTGGTCAATCAATTTTATGATGAGGGTGGGGGTAAAACATTTTCCAATGAGGTCGGAGGTAGAAGGAGGTGGGAAGACGGGTGTATGACGCGGACAGGTGGTGGAAGCATTTAAGCACTTTATTTGAAAAAAACCACTTATTTCAGGTTAACTTTGACACGTCTGATCTGAAATAAGTGGGTTTTTTTGATTTTTAATAGCGGGTTTGAAATGGCGGATTTGGGTTGAAACCCGCCATTAAAAAATGGCGGGTTTGGTTAACTTTGATACCCACTAATAATAATAATAATAATAATAATAATAATAATAATAATAATAATAATAATAATAATAATGATAATAATAATAATAATAATAATAATAATAATAATAATAATAAATAATAATAATAATAATAATAATAATAATAATAATAATAATAATAATAATAATAATAATAATAATAATAATAATAATAATAATAATAATAATAATAATAATAATAATAATAATAATAATAATAATAATAATAATAATAATAATAATAATAATAATAATAATAATAGTAATAATAATAATAATAATAATAATAATAATAATAATAATAATAATAATAATAATAATAATAATAATAATAATAATAATAATAATAATAATAATAATAATAATAATAATAATAATAATAATAATAATAATAATAATAATAATAATAATAATAATAATAATAATAATAATAATAATAATAATAATAATAATAATAATAATAATAATAATAATAATAATAATAATAATAATAACAATAACAATAATAATAATAATAATAATAATAATAATAATAATAATAATAATAATAATAATAATAATAATAATAATAATAATAATAATAATAATAATAATAATAATAATAATAATAATAATAATAATAATAATAATAATAATAATAATAATAATAATAATAATAATAATAATAAACTAAATAAAAATACAGTAAAAACAGAAATCACCCAAAAAATTGTAAAATATTGATTTTTTGGTTGAAAGAAATAAATTAATAAGAAATAGAAATAAAAAAATAAATATATAAAAAAAATATAAAAAAATCAAAACTGAAGACAACCAACCCAAAAGAAAACAAGTTCAACTTAACTAGCCCTTAAGTAAAAACACAAAAAAAATACAATTTCAACTTGACTAGCCCTAAAGTAAAAGTGCCAAAAAAAAAACAAGTCCAACTTTTGACTAGCACTAAATTTAAAGTGCCAAAGAATACAGGTTTTTTGGGCAGCCTTAAAGTAAAAACACCAAAAAAAAAAGTTCAACCTGTGTTAAGCTGATCCCCTCACAAGAAGTAAAAATACTCCTTATGATGGGATCAGAGCAACACAAGTTGAACTGACTTAGCAATAAAATCTCATTCAAAAAACTCATCATATAGATGTCAAATCAAAACTCTCAACATAATGATTTTGAAATTGTGATAACCCTTCATATTAATAGAATTCCAAGATCAGCATCAGAACCCAAACCCAAATGATGAAATTAATCTGTAAAACAGAATACAACTCAAGATGATCTTTGAGGTGATCAACCCAACCAGAGGCTTTTTGGAAATCATGGACTGTGGTTTTTAAAATATGGCGGGGATTGGATCACATCTCCCTTAAGAACTGGCTGGACCCAATTATTATTGTTAACAAAGCCACTGAACGTAGGATCTGATTTTTATTTTAAACCCATTGTCATAGGAGTAAAAGTACAACATGATTCCAATGAAATGAAGCATCTTGGTCTATCATAAGTATCTGCTATTATTTGACCCATGTCAAGCTTTGAAAGTAATTTTGAAGAGGGAATATTATCATTGATGTCATTAACATCAATATTTTTTTTCTATCTTTTCAAAATCTTTAATTCCACCAAGGATCTGAGCATAGCACTTCTTATTTTTCCTCAATGTTTCAAGGATTTCTTTTCTTAATTGAAACCATCCATGCTCATCTTATTCAAGTTATTTAGCAATGACTCTAAATCCACAATTTCCATCACCAACCAGATCCCAAACCCCATCCAAGAACTTATGTAATTTCTCAGGTATTTGATTCAGGTAATTCACTTCCTAAAATCAAGAAATAGTTAGCCACCATTCTAATCTCATTAAAGGAATCAACACTCACCAAAGATGAGCTTCTGTTTGACCCCTCTATTTCTTCTGCTTCATTGTTCCAAAAGGAATCTGATTCCAACACCACGGACGCCAATGAACTTTCAGTTTCTTCCTCTGAACTATGAAATTCTGATGAAGAGCCTGACTTGTACTATAACCGTTTCTCCATCAGTTGATTAAACCAAAAAAAAATGAAATTTTCAAAAAAAAAAAGACTGAAAATCTTTTGTCTTTTCTTCTTTGGTGCCCTTCTAATTCTTTTTTCCTGCTCAAGTTCCTTTTCAAAATTTTCAAATCAAGAAGGATCTTAGCGGGTATCTTTCACTTTTGGACAGCCTGTGCTTGATTGCAAGACTTTAGGTTCAAGTCTTGGCTTTGATCTATAATTTGCTATCTCCTTCATCAATTGATTCAACAGCCCACAATAATCTTGTTCAGGATTAGCCAAGATCATTGCATTGAGCTTCTCATGTAGCTGAGAATTGTTGAGCTGATCATCAACATTTACCTTGAAAAATTCAAAAGGATCAAATACTATTCAAGTAGGAATCATCATTCAAAAAGAATTTATCTAAAAGCAGTAATCAAAAAGCTTTAATCAAAAAGCATTAATCCCATTAAGCCAGCTTACAGAACTAGAACTGCAAGGTAAATAATACAACCTCTACTGAGTATGGAAATCCTCAGGTATAACAGATCCTTGTAACGCTAGGAGGTCACCTATCTTGTGGGAACAGGGCATACCCATAGTCTTGTAGTATGACTTGGTTCACCATTCTCCATTATGGTTTCGCTTTAAATCCTTGAATTGTTCCAAAAAAATTTTAATTGCCTCTAAAGACAAATTTGATCCAAATGGGAACAGTACAGTGGGAAGAAATATTCATATCTTCATTGGAGAGTTGTAAATGGCAGCCTGAACCAATTTAATTTGATTGGAAACTTTTCCCTCTACATTACTCCAAGCATCCAACATTTTTCCCAAAGAATTCACAAGTTATTGTTTGAGAGTAGCATGGGCCCCTTCAACCCAAGATTTGGTTTTATTTCCAAAGTCAGGGTTTTTGAAAGTCCAAGAAATTAAAAATTTCTCTTTGATATGGAAGATTTTATGATCCATATGTTGGCAATGGACTTCAACCGTCCCATTACCTAGGTACAGCTCCGCACCATCAGGCAACTGCCCAAGCCCAAACCAGAACGCCCGGGTCTGTTAACCCCCGGCTCCCCTACGGTCAAGCCCCCCAAAGGAGCCAGTCGCAGACTCACCCCTTAGGGACGGAACCAACAGACCAAGCATCTGTTTCTGGATTGTCCTCTAGAGGATAACATCCATCCGCGCCACCTCACTCCCATCGCCGCCTAGGACCAGCTCAACCCTCCAGCCGATCATCCCCTCAGAACTCAGGAGGAGCTAGAGTCGACTTGCACGGAGGTAATGTGGTTCCCAAGTTTCATTATCTGTCCCAACCTTCCAACTCGCAAGCATATACTTTGGTCGTTCCCCCATTTGTACTCACCAGTGATGTCTTTCACCTTCGCCAACTCAAGGTACAAGATCGCACTCGCACCCTCTCCTGACTGAGGACCCAGTCACTATCATCCCGTCAACTGGTACATCCTACAGTTTCATTTCCGTGTTCATCTGCTCTGTTTCTTTCTTTTCTTCACTAGCTTACTTTGTCTACAGTTACCTTTATTGTTACCGCCTTAGTCAGAAGCCTTCTAAGTTGTGCTGCAATAAAGAATAAGTCATTAAATCTCACATGGTAGCAAGAGACTATTCTTGGCACTTCTAGCGGAACAGAAACGAACAGGACCCAATTTATTGACTTGCAGCATTATTAAATGGCGTACTCACGCGGCACCAGCGGTGCCGACATCAACATCTCCGACTCCAGCGATTCCGGCAACGATTACTCCACCAAGGTCAAACTACCCATCTTAACACGCCATAATTGGTACGAATGGAAGGCCAAGTTTGAAAACCTACTGATCAGCAAGGGTCACGAGGAACTCCTGGACCCCAAATGGATAATCGAAAACTCCAACACTAAACGATTTCGTCAGAAGACGGCCCTGGCTATTCAAATACTGTTCAGCTCCGTGGATCGCCAACTGAAAGGCTATATGACGCCTCACAGTAAGGACTTCAGCCGGGCCTTTCAGGCACTGAAAAGAGCGTGCAGTGAAGACTCACTTATAGTCATTGGTGACCAGGTCTCACAACTGGTTCACCACCTCTTTCAACCTAACTCCTCGATACAGGACCACTCAGTCGCCTTCCAGCAACGCTACCTATCACTCAAAGAGACTTTGGACGCTCAAGAGACAGACAAACCCGAAGAACACATAGCCGTATCATCCTCGCTGGCGGCTATACTCTTCCTGAAGAGCTTTAGACTTGATCCTTCGCTCAACTCACTTATCCAATTGTGCCATGACATACGCCCCATTCGCTTCGACCGAGTGTATGATCATCTGCTAGCTGAAGACACTCGACGAGAAAGCGAACATCCGGAACAAGCCTACCTCACGACCAGCACGAATAACCGTCGACCTCCTCGCGCTCAAAACAATCAACCCAGGCAGGCAAACACTCCTAGACCTCCCGAAAGCTCCCTCAGCCCTACTCCTCCTTCAATACGGCGCCGTCCTCCTTCTAGTCAAGGGTGTAGCCTAGGTGTTGTACCGGCTTTTCCATAACCTTAATTTGGTAAGTAGTGCGTAGTCCGTCCAGGAAATCAGTGACCACCCGCCAATACCTCCCAGCGAAACCCTCGGGCCGCGGTCCGAACAAGATCTATACCACAGCCTGGCGGACGCTCCATAAGAAACGCGACAGTGCAAAGGATCCCCAACATTGCTCAACTTGAACGGCAACTAACCAACATGATGAGACAGATCAGTCAGCTCCGCACCTCCAACTCGACAAATATGGTGGACGAGGAAGGTTCCACCAGCAACAAACCTTACACCGCTGACCAGCTAGACGAACCCGACAAACTAGAAGACTCCGGCTTCTTTGTCGAGCCTGAGGCCTCTTACAGCATCACTTCCTCCATCGCCACTCTGCCCACCAAGCTCATCTACAACTCCGGAGCAAGGAATTCCACGGTCTGCAACTTCAGCCTCCTGTCTGACGCTAGACCATGTGATAAATCCATGAACACCTATGGCGGTCAAATCAAGGTCACTCACGTAGGGAAAATACGGCTAGGGTTGGTCTCCATTCACCCCGTGTACTATGCACCCAAGGGCCCAAGAAACCTAATATCCGCGTCTCAACTCAAAGATCATGGCTTGAAAATAATCCACAAACACCAAACTGTTCTCATCAAGTTGTCCGACTCCATCATCTTCAAGTTTTGCCGAGTTGGTAACCTGTATATTGGAAGCACCTGTCTGACCATCCTGTCAAGCGACTCAATTGTAGACAACCCCAAAGTATTGGACTGGCATGTAACCCTTGGTCATCCCTCAGACCACTACCTTTGCAAGTTCCTTGAACTGAACGACATCCACTCTACCTTGTTGACGCACCTAGCAAGGAATTTTGCAGTGTGTCAGTCTTGCAAACTGAAAAAATCATCACACTCAAACCCTCTCCCTCAAGCTCCCGCCCCCTTTCACTCCATACACTCGGATGTGTTCCTGATCAATCCTTTGTCCAAACACGGGTATTGGTACGTCTTGGTTCTCATAGACGACTATAGCAGGTTCAATCAGATCTATATTCAGTGCTCCAAGGCCGAGTCTGAGACCAACATACTGTCCTACCTCAACGAGATCAAGAACCACTTTGGTTGATTTCCGGCGGTCTTCCACTTGGATTGAGGGAGTGAGTTCAGCTTGACGCACTTCCTCACTGAGCTCCACTGTAGAGGTGTAACAGTGGAGAGAGGACCTGCTGACTCTCTGCAAACAAACAGTCTAGCTGAACAATTCAATCAGACGCTATTAACCAAGGTCTGCTGCGTGCTGGCTCAGTCAAACATCCCCATCAACTACTGGGATGAAGCCGCCAAACACTGCTCCATGATCATTAACCACCTGCCAAGTGAGTCTCTTGACTGGAACTCTCCCGTTGGCCAACTCATGGAAAGGAACAGCACCATCAAACTGATGCGTGACATACGCTGCATGCTACCATTTGGAATAAAAACCACCGTTAGGCAAAGGACAACATCCTCAAAGGTAGCCCCAGTGGGCTGCCAACTACTGTTTTTGGGCTATGAGCCACAATCCAATGCGGCCAGGTTCCTGGACCTGCACAAAGGACAAATCATATTCAGCAGAGATTTCTCCCCATCTCCCATTGGTTTCATATACAACTCCCCAGATGCCCTGAAAAAGCCTCCCTCCGCTCTCCCCTACATCATTGCCACCGTGGCTCCCCCGGGTCCTTTGGCTTGCCCAAATGACATCTCCTTGGACTCCCAATCCAACTCACAGCACGCGCGGTCTCCCACCTCAAAACCACCACTGTCCAATCAGCCCGCCCTTGACTGTCACACAACCATGCCACATACTATAGGGCAATTCTTAGATGATCGTGAGTGCAAAGGAATGCCAAGTGCAAAGGCAAGTGCAAATAGCAAGACCCAGTTGCGAAGTGCAAACTTGGTTATGCCACTCAACAAACAGCAAGATGAATGGAATGTGTTCTGAAGAAGGAAACTCAACCTGAGTCCAATGTGATAACTAGGTTGCAGCAAATTGCAAGAACGTATGAAATTAACTAACTGAGGAGACAATCATCAGGCAAGGGGATAGCCCTTATAAGGTAATCCAAAGCGACTAGATACAACCTGGTGATGAGCTAAATACAGTTGAAGCGGTGAGGCAATGAATGACAGGAACGGGATAGGAAATGAAGCAGTGGTATAGATCCGAGGTCTTAGCGTATGTGTGAGACAATAGAATCTGAGCGTACAATTGCATGATGAATTGGGACAAGAGCGAGTGACGTTGAAGGTAATGCAAATGAGAGGTAATAGTGTATGCAGGGTAGGGACTAGTCCAATTGCAAACTATACAGTAGTGATGGCTTGGTTAGACGTAGATGCAAACTAACAAACAATGCATGACCAAAGATGGAAGTCGGAGGCTGTTGATTGGCCAGGGAAGGAGATTGGATCTCATAATGGATGGCCAACCAGTATGGAGTTAACTGCAAAGTTTGCAAGTATATACTGAGTTGGTTGCCAAGATTGGAAGGTCAGAGCAAGCCAGAGGAAATAGTGGATCACACCATTGATGTTGTGCTTTTATTTGTGTCACGCTTTTAGACTGAGGTAGATGGTACTGAGGAGAGGACATGTCAAAGTGGTGAAGACAATAATCCTTAAGTGCAAAGCGTGACATTGACTCCCATCTCCCTACCAGCGTCACTGTGCCCACACCGGTGTGGAAACTTTAGAGGTTATCCCTCACGAAGTTGTCCCTAGTTATGGGATCAATGGTTCTAGCGTCTGTAAGACCGAGAATGCTTCCTTTCCTTTTCTCCGAGAGAGAGAGAGAGTGAGAGAGAGAGAGATAGATAGATATAGATGTAGAATGATGGATCCCCCCCTACAACCCGGAGTCGAGGGGAAGGGTATTTGAGCCCTCCCCCTCAACCCTAACCTAAGCACAAGCACAAAGACAGACTGGCAACCATGAAGAAGAAACCCTAGACCCAGAACCCTGACCCATCCCTAAACCCATACCCATACCCTATCCCCGCCAGCTTGCCTGCCATTACGCGCATGCGGTTCGTCTTTTTGTGGCCCGGCCCTCTGCCGCGCGATACCCAAAGTTCGCCGCGCTTGCGCGCATCCACCCGGCGCGCCGTCGTGGATTTCCCGTCCCGTGGCCAGCCCGCGCTTGCGCGCGGCTGCCCACGCATATAGCCCCGCTGTCGCCCCGCTTTTTCCTCCCCCGACTAGCCGTTCCGAGAACCTGGTCGGCCCAGCTCCATCCGTGAGTCGGACATCCAAGCGGGTCGCGGCCCGGCCCGCAGTCGCGTGCTCGATCCCACCGCGCCCACTGCTGAGCCCGCAGCGGCTACTGCTGAACCCGCAGCGGCTACTGCTGAGGACCGGCGCACCCCCACTGCTGAGCCTAACCTACCAGATGCTGAGCGCGCAGGCCGCGACGCAGTCCCCGACCTGAGGCTATATAATGACACCACATCCCCCCCCAACTTGAGTTCTGTCCCCAGAGGTCCCTTCCCATCGCCACCTTGACTACCCGCACCCCGCTCCTCCCTACCCACTCCTCTTCTCACACTCCACCAACTCCCCTCCCACGCTCATCGCCGTCATGCTCCCCTGCGAATTCTGCGCCCGGCACAGGCACGTGTGCTCGATTGCTCCTGGTCGACGCGCCTGTGTCACTTGCCGTCGCGGCCATCGCCGTTGCTCGCTTAGCGATAGCATGCCCCAAGCTCCCCCCAACTTCGGCTCCCGCCCCAGGCCGCGCAAAAGGGCTTGTCCCGACCCGTTCGTGGTTTCAGACGACAACACCATCTCGGAGGACTCGTGGACTCCGCCGGGCTCCCCTTCCCGCCGCCCTCCGCCGAGCGAGGGTTGCGACTCGGCTTCCCCCTTTTGACGCGCGGGACCGCTGCGGAAGGAGGATTTCTTGTCCGTTGACGACTATCGGAGGGCTGTACGAGTCTGGTCGGACCGCGTTCAGATGAGGGAAGGCGCGAGGGACCCGCGACTCAATGAGATTCTCCGGCGTCGCGCTGCTGCAGCCCCGGTTCCCCCTCCGGCACCTACACCGGCTCCTTCCGCCCCGGCTCCACAAGGTACTCCACCGCCGCCCGCGTCACCAGCGGTCCCGGATGGGAGGCCTACTACCCCCGAGGTCCCTCCTCCGCCGTCCCCAATTATCGTTCCGTCATCGCCCCCAGATGGACCGAGCCCTCCGCGCGATGCCCCGGGGACCCCCTCATCACCTCCTCGCTCGTTTGGATCAAGCCCCGTCCCAGCACCGGCACTGCCTTCCCTCAATTCCCCCGAGATCCCGGAGATCCCAGTCATGATGGCACTCCCGGCGGCTGGCTTCAAGGCTTTCGCGGAACGGTCGACCGCAATGCTCCGCAACTTCCTGGCGACCCCCAGAGCCCAATCCTCCAAATCCCGGCGCGAGTTCTTGGCGTCTTACCGGGCCCTACTGGCATCATCGAGGGCGGACATGGAGGAAATGATGCGAATGGCTTAGACGCTCCCACCCCCTTCCTTCTCTCCTTTCCCGCCTACTTTCTTGTCCTATTGTTGTACCACGTTCCTTGGAGAAATACATATTGCTGCGCGAGGAAAAGAAAGGGCCGCGTCCGCGCGTCCGGGTGGAAAGTGAGTGTGAGTGCCAAGATCCACGTCCGCGTGAGAAGTGAGTGTGAGTGAGGTTGAGGTTGAGATCCACGTCCGCGCGCTCCCTCTGTGAGAAACCGTAAGTGACCAGTTATTCCAAGAAAAGAGGTACCTGGACCGCCCCAGACAGACTGCCACACAGTTCCCCGTACCCGTACTACAAAACAAAACAAACACCGCGCCGACAGCGCGCGCTCACAACCGGGAGTATAAGGGAGAAGCAATGGGAACGAACATTCTGGGGTGTCTAGTCGTTCCGGCTGTGAACCGGCTAGAGCACCCCCTTACCAAGCTAAGCTTTAATCCGCGTCCATACCATCCCTGACCGTCGCGCCCATCCGTTGAAGAAAGAAACAGGAGAGAAACAGACAAAAAAAGGAAAGAAAACAGCCCAAATCCAAAGAAGAGAAAGAAAATATCCTATATTTATTATTTCATTCATTTTTTTTTTTTTTTTTTTTTTTTTTTTTTTTTTTTGCAGAGCTCTTCGTCCCGCCATCCGTGCGCGGGGCTCGTCCTCGCGTTTGCGGGCCCGACGCCACGCCGCGCCCGCGTACCTGCAATAAATAAACCATAGCCAGTACCAATCCAAAGCCAAGCCCAAACCAAAACATAAGGAAACGAACATTTTGGGGTGTCTAGTTGTCCCGGCTGTGAACCGGCTAGAACACCCCCCTCACCAAATAAAGCTTAACCACCTAGCACCCCCCCCAGCTTGACAGCTGTCCCCAGCCGTCTGCAACCTCCTACTTCTCCGGGGTTGCGCGTCGCGCGCCGCTACTTTGCTGTCCAAACAATCCGCGCCGTCGTCCGACTCTGGAACCGCTTTGCCCCCGGGCCCCAAATCATCACTCGCCATCTCGTCAAAGGAAGTGGAACCGCGCTTGAAGAAGCGTTTCACGTGCGAAGCCGCGGCCTTCCGCTTAAGCGGCGTCCCGTCCAGTTCCTCAAGTCCGTAGCTGCCGCCCAAGAACTTAGAGGCCACGCGGTACGGCCCGTTCCACCTGTTGGCAAAAAGCCGGCCCCACTGGGATTCCAGACTCCGATTATACAGTAGAACCAGGTCCCCCTTCCGCAGCGGATCCCGGAGGCAATGGGAACAGCGCTTGTCCCAATAGCGGACTGACGCCGTCTGGGTTTTCTTCAACCGCTCCACGGCCTTTCCCAAGGTCTCCTCACGCCTAAGGAGCTGTTCAGCCCGCGCCTCGATCAGATCCGCGGACGTCTTAACCTTCCACCAATCCACGCCCAAAAACGTGTTCAGCTTGATGTCCACGGGAAGCACGGGCTGCTGCCCGTAGAGTAACTCGTATGGCGAATACCCCGTCGAGCGCTTCACAGAGATCCGATCGGCGAAAAGGACCGCGGGGAGTGCCACCTGCCACCTTTTGCCCTCCTCGCCGCACATTTTCACCAGGGCATCCTTGATTGGTTGATGCCCCCGCTCGGTCATCCCCGCGCCCTCCGGGTAGTATTCCATCACGCGGCCAAATTTCGCTCCACAACTCTGCACCAGCGTCATCAGGCGTCCCCAAAACTCTGCCCCTCCGTCGACGGTGACCAAGCAAAGCAACCCGTAGCGCGCAAACCAGTCTTCTTCCAGAAACTGAGCCACCTTTTCCGCCAATAGCTTTGCTAGGGGCCTCGCTTCCACCCACCCAGACAGATCGTCGCGCGCAACCAGCAAATAGGCAAACTTACCCGCCTTGATGTGGACCACATCCAGCAAAACGCGCCCGAACAGCGCGTCCTCGCCCGTGGGGCGGCTGACCTCCTTGGGCAGCCTCGAGCTTCGCCGTTGGCAGGCCTCGCACGACTTCACCCAGTCACGCACCGCGCAAACGACCCCCGGCCACCAAAACCTCGCTTTCACCCTCCTCCGCGTCTTGACCTCACCCCGATGACCAAGGTCGTCGTTCAGACTTCCTAGAATCACCTCCTGGTTGGCCCTAGAAGTCGCAACAACAAGAGGCACGGAACCGCTCCGCCGCCATAACTGACCGTCCTGTAAGAAGAAGTTCAGAACGTTTCGCCTCACCCATTGGGCGACCGTTTCCGTCGTGCCCTCGGGGAACCGGAGATCCTGCAAATAAGAGCACAAAACCGCGTAAAGTCCCGACTGACGCAACGGAAGACAAACCGCCGCCTCCGTCTTTCCTACCCGAACGACCGGAGCTTCCACGTCCAAGGGTTCCGCCCCCTCGTATGGGTCGTCCCGCGGGTACCGCAACAGCGCGTCCGGCATTGTGAACGCCTTTCCTGGGATGTGCACCACGTTAAAGGAGAACAACTGGAGGAATGCTACCCACCTGGTCATGGGCGCATTTGGCAGCGTCGGCGAGTTAATCATTCGCGCCAAGGCCTCCGTGTCAACCAGGAGCTCGAAGTGCACGCCCCACAAAAGGTGCTGCAACCGCCGTACAATCTTGGTGACACTGCACAGCTCCAGCTTCGGCTGCAAATAGCGACTCTCTGTCGCGGTAAAGGTGACCGATTCGTAGAGCACCGGCCTATCTTTTCCGTCCTCCTCCTGTGTCAAGACCCCCCCGGCGCCGAACTCGCTAGAGTCGACCGCCAGGCGTATCCCTCCGGCGTCGTAATTGAGGTCCCAAAGGATGATGTCGCGCCCCACAATTTCCTTGAGCTTCGCAAAAGCGGCATCGCATCCCTCGGTCCACTTCCACTCCGCCCCCTTACGCGTCAATGCCCGCATTGGGCTCGCTACTTCCGCGAACCGCTTGATGAACATGCGGACGTAGCTGCACAACCCCAGAAACTGCAGGACGTGCGACACTGTCCGAGGGGTCGGCCATTCAAGAACCTTATTCCGCTTCTTCTCCGCTATTCGCCTCCCGTCGTAGGCCACGACATGCCCCAGTACTTCGAGCGCCGGAACGCAGACCGCCAACTTTTTCCCGCACACGGTAAGGCCTGCCTCCTCAATTCGGAAGAGGACTCATTCCAGAGTCTCTGCGTATTCCCAGATGAATCGCCGGATTGCGGGTGCATCCTCTAGGACCGCGCCCTTGTAGTCCGTTCTGGGGCCTTTAATGCCAGCGTCGTCGATGAAGATCTGCACGCCTTCCGGAAGTTCGTCGCGTAGTATCCAGGTCATTTGGGCTTGGTATACCGCCACTGAGTTGGTCGCACCTTGCGGTAGCCGCGTCAGCTGCATCCTCCCGAGCCCGGTTTCAAACGCCATCAGTGGCCGCGAGTCGGGGTGGAGTTCTCGCTGGTCATATCCCCCCATCATGTCCACCAGCCCGTAGCAAGCGCGCCCGGCCATTGACTCCAGAAATTCTTCAACGCGCGGGGGAAGCCCCGCGTCGCAAATAGTGAATGAATTTAGCCTCTGAAGGTCGTGAACAATCCTTAGCAATTTCCCGTCCTGCTTAACAACCGCGAAGATAGGACTCGAGTAGCTTGACATGGATTGCTCGTAAAGCCCCGTCCTCACGCGCTCCCGTACCAGCTCCAGAAAGGGCTCCCAAACGGTACGGGGGATCGGAATTGGCTTGATTTGCCACGGTTCGTGAGGGACAGTGGGAATAACGTAAGGGTCCCCCATCTCACCTCTCAACAACCCGCGCTCGTCCGGTCCAAAAGCAAGCGCCTTCTCCCTCATTACCAATACCAACACCAGCAGATCCATCTCCTCCGCACTCAGCCATCCCGTTGGTCCAAAGTTAAGGGCGTCCACCCGCTCGTCCGTGATTCGCGCCGACCGCGTTACCCATCCATTCTTCCTAAGGGGCGTCTCCCACGGGTTGCGGGACCACGCGATCGGTCGTAAGGGTCCGTTGAGCCCCTGAGGCATTGGCTTGTTCCGCGGCCGGACTTTCCGCGCTACCGGTTTGTACTTGCCCGCGTTACACCGCGCCATCCAGACCCAATCGTCGCCGTCGTAAGTCCTAGTAATGACAAGACCGGGGCTTTTGCCTTTGCTCACGACTGTGGCACGGTGATAGGGTTTTTGAAGCATAGCGCCTTCCGGCGATGCATACTGAGGAATGGGACTTACTTCTGGCACCTGCGCCCCACGCGCGCCCTGCCCCGCTTGCTCCTCACCTGTCGGCCGCCCGTGCTGAGCCGGAGCCTGCTCCGCACGGTTCCCGCGGCCAACTAGGAAAAATCCTCCGCAGGGTAACCCTTACGGTCAACCCCCGCGCCGGACTCCTCGTTGCCGCCAGACATTGGATCCTGTACCCATTTCCCTCTCCCGTGATTGCAGATCGTCATCTTGAACCGCGCTCCGAGCGAGTCTTCGACGGTCAGCCCCTCCGTTCCTTCCTCGGCGTTGAAGGCCATTTGGGCTTGGAACCCAAACATGAATGGCCAACCTAGAATCACGTCTCCGCATTCCACTGAGAGAAATGACAGAGGCTTACAGACCTTGGCGACTTCCACCTCCTCCCCCTCTACTACTCCATCCACGCTGCATTCTCCGCCATTTAACGCCCAAAGGCCCATTGCACACTTCCTCCGCACCAGACCAAGCTCGTCCACCAACCTTGATGGGAGCAGGTTGACCATCGACCCGCTATCCACCATCGCCCACACCTTCCGCCCGGCAATGGTCATTGCAACATAAGCAAGCGGGACGGATACCGACTTTGACCGGCACGGCTCGGGATCCATTTCCTCCTCCGCCACGTTAACCCGCTGAACCGTTGTCGGCACCCAACCCTGACCGCAATCTTTCAAGGCCTGGACCATCTTGTCGACGACCGCGGGGGACACCGCCGCTAGCTCTCGTAGGGTCAGGGGTATTGGTGAGTCGTTCCCCATTACCCTTTGGACGATGTCCGCGGCCTTCTTCTTTCCCGCGGAATTAGAGGACGGCCCGTCCGAAATTGGTACTTGCGCAACTGGCTTCAAGGCCGTTGGTCGCTCGTCGACATCCATCGCAATACGCTCATTCGCCGCCAATGCCCTGACTTCAGCCTCCACTCTCAGCGCTACCCAGGTTCCGGGCGCGGTGACAATCCCGAGCGAGACCCGAGCAGTCTTGGTCTTGGCCTTCGCTCTTTCCCGCACTTGCACCATTGGTGGCGGCTTGTCCTTGGTCAGGTCCACCGATTCACCCGTCGGAAATATGTACGTCATCCCGGATGCGCAAACAAGCCCTTTGTCCATTTCCCGAGTGAGATCCTCACAAACTGACTTCCAGTGCCCTCTCTCCCCGCAATATGAACATCGCGGCGACCCGTACAATCCGGATGATCCGCTAGGGGGCTGGAACCCCTCCGCCATGTGAGGCGGCACCGCGCGCGGTTGAGAAGGAGCCGCCGGAAACGGTGCGGCTGCCGGAGCTGTAGGAGCCGGTGTCCGGTTGAGGAAAACCCTTATGTCCCACAGAATCTCCGTTATCTCCCCAACTGATGGTCCCGGAGGCTGCTGGGAAAGTCCGGCATGAGAGGGCATTGGCGGCCGCGCGGCCAAAGTTTGGTCGGGGGCCGGCGCCGAGATCGTGACCGATTTCTTGGAGGAAGATGGGTACGTTCGTGCCGTATCCGCAATGAGCTCGTCCAAATCAATTTTGCTTTCCACGGCTTGACGGATAACCGAAAGATCGGGGAGAATCGCAACGCTCCCATCCAGCGACCTCTTAACCAGGCCGTGGTCGTACAGGTATTGTTGCACTCTGGAACGGAGCTGGGGCGCGAGACCCCCCAGAAACGCCCGCTTCATGGCACCCGTGTGACCCGCAACGACCTTGTTCTTTGCAAGGTACCCGTAGATTTGCTCGAACCTTGACATATATTCCACTAATCCTTTGCGCAATCGCACCCCGCCATTCTCGATTGCCTCCTCCGCAGCTCGATCAAAGTCGCTTTCCCGAAACCAAGGTTCACGCTTTCCCCACCTCGCCAACATCTCGCTTTTCAACTTCCCCCAGTCTTGCCTCTCGTATCCAACCATTTCTTCCACGTCCCGCAGCTTCTCCTCCTCGGTAATGAACAGCACGATAGTCCAAACCTTATCCGCGCCCGACGCGCCCTCCAAGTCCGCGATCCCTTTGAACCTAGAAAGGACCGCTCGACATCCGAGGTACTGAACCAAAGATGAGGGAAATCCCTCGGCCTCAACCAAACGCGGCGAGGGGCCTCTGCCGCCATGTCCGACGACCCTTCCGAGGGAGGAGCAAACCCGCTAACTCTAGGAGCATGAGCGGACGGCGGCGGAGGGGGTTGAGCAGCAGAGACGGGAGTCGGGCGTGGAGGGTAGGGAAGGGGAGCATTTGATCCCGGAGCGGTTGTCGGTAGCATTCTGCGTAATCTTCAAGAGACTGAGAACGGATTGAAAGTTCCCGGCCAGACCCCCAGATGTGGAAACTTTAGAGGTTATCCCTCACGAAGTTGTCCCTAGTTACGGGATCAATGGTTCTAGCGTCTGTAAGACCGAGAATGCTTCCTTTCCTTTTCTCCGAGAGAGAGAGAGAGTGAGAGAGAGAGAGATAGATAGATATAGATGTAGAATGATGGATCCCCCCCTACAACCCGGAGTCGAGGGGAAGGGTATTTGAGCCCTCCCCCTCAACCCTAACCTAAGCACAAGCACAAAGACAGACTGGCAACCATGAAGAAGGAACCCTAGACCCAGAACCCTGACCCATCCTTAAACCCATACCCATACCCTATCCCCGCCAGCTTGCCTGCCATTACGCGCATCCGGTTTGTCTTTTCGTGGCGCGGCCCTCCGCCGCGCGATACCCAAAGTTTGCCGCGCTTGCGCGCATCCACCCAGCGCGCCGTCGTGGATTTCCCATCCCGTGGCCGGCCCGCGCTTGCGCGCGGCTGCCCACGCATATAGCCCCGCTGTCGCCCCGCTTTTTCCTCCCCCGACTAGCCGTTCCGAGAACCTGGTCGGCCCAGCTCCATTCGTGAGTCGGACATCCAAGCGGGTCGCGGCCCGCCTCCCCTAGTCAGGCCCGGCCCGCAGTTGCGTGCTCAATCCCGCCGCGCCCACTGCTGAGCCCGCAGCGGCTACTGCTGAACCCGCAGCGGCTACTGCTGAGGACCGGTGCACCCCCACTGCTGAGCCTAACCTACCAGATGCTGAGCGCGCAGGCCGCGACGCAGTCCCCGACCCGAGGCTATATAATGACACCACACCGGGTGTGACCAATGCCAATACACACTTAGTGGCCGCTCCACCGGTGCCCAAAGGCTACAAGTATGTACCCCACTACAACAAGGCCCCACGTGACATCTCGCAGGATATCAATCCTTCAGCCATTCTAAGTACCTCGTGCCGAAAACGTCTCCCTCAAGTAGAACTGCCCCCCAACAACCAACTTGAGGATTCCATTGAGCTTGCGGAAATGGTACCAGTGCACGTTGTCCAAGGCAACCCAGAAGAGAAACCAAAATGGTTGGCCTCCATGGCGGAGGAGAACTTGAAATTCCTGTCCAAGAACACAGGAACTCTGGTGCCGCCCCCCAAAGACAATAAAGTCATTGGTGGTATGTGGCGACTGGTCAGGAAAAAGGATAAGCTGGGAGAAGTAACCCGACAGAAGTCCAGGTGGGTATGCTTCGGGAACCATCAGGAGAAGGACAAGCATTACTAAGACACCTACTCAAGTGTTGGGCGCAACAAATTGATGAAGGTTCTCCTGTCCCTAGCCATCCAAAACAATTGGTCAGTATTTCAATTTGATGTCAAAACCGCTTTCCTTTACGGCAACATCAATTCCAATGTTCACGTCTTGCAAGTATCCGGCTTCAAGGTCCCCGGGAAGGAGGACTGGGTCTGGAAACTCAACAAGTCCCTCTACAGTACCAAACAAGTGCCACAATGCTGGAAGAAACACTTGACCAACACTCTGAACAAGCTAGGCATGAACCCCTCTAGGGCCAACGAGTCTATCTTTCTAAACAGGTCCAGATTGCTCATGCTGCACATTCACGTGGACAACGGTTTGATTGTTGGGAAATCCCGGCAGGAGGTCACTGATTTCCTGGACGGACTACGCACTACTTACCAAATTAAGGTAATGGAAAAGCCGGTACAACACCTAGGCTACACCCTCAACTGGAAGGAGGACGGCGCCGTATTAATAAAACAACGGGAATACTGCGAGAAAGTCCTCAACAATCTCTCAATGTCCATGGAAAATCCAGTCAAAGGTCCAGCCCTGGTCAACCTTGTCAAGCAGGCTGCCAAACCCGCTTATCCTATAGACCCCAAGAAAATGGAAAAGGCTATTGGCATGCTGAATCACCTGGCACTGCACACCAGGCCCAACATACTTCACACCATCAACTTCCTGTTGCATTACAACACCAAACCAACAACCAAACACTGGAAACTGACAAAATAGCTCCTTCGATACCTACAAGGCACAACCGGAGTTGGGATCATGTACAGCAAGACCACCAACACTCACAAACACCTGAGAGGCTGGGCTGATGCTGACTACGCAAAAAGTATGGACATGAGGAAGTCAACCTCAGGGTTTGTTGTCACCCTACATGGTAATCCGGTCCACTGGGTGTCTAAAAAACAATCAGTGGTGGCTCAGTCAACAACCAAGGCAGAGTTCATAGCCATGAACCACTGCGCAAAGCAACTGAGATGGATGGCGTCATTAATTGAAGACCTCAGAGTCACAATCCCTACCCCTGTCATCATGAACAACAACTCTGGAGCAAGCTTTATTAGCAAAGAAGCCCAACTCAACGCTAACTCGAAGCACATAGAGGTCTGATATCAATATCTTGGAGACCTATTCTCCAAATCCCTCCTCTCAGTCATACAGGTACCCTCCTCTGAAATGATAGCAGACATTCTAACCAAGCCCCTCGGAAATACAAAAGTCTCAAATGCTCATCAACAACTAGGTATGCTCAAGGCCAAATTCAGGAGGAGTGTTGGAAATGGACTTCAACCTTCCCATTACCTAGGTAC
The DNA here is from genome assembly GCA_025617555.3 of Puccinia polysora. Classification (NCBI taxonomy): domain Eukaryota; kingdom Fungi; phylum Basidiomycota; class Pucciniomycetes; order Pucciniales; family Pucciniaceae; genus Puccinia; species Puccinia polysora. Next base: position 310,774 of record CM062633.1, read on the forward strand.
AGTCCTGCACCATCAGGCAACCGCCCAAGCCCAAACCAGAACGCCCGTGTCTGTTAACCCCCAGCTCCCCCACGGTCAAGCCCCCCAAAGGAGCCAGTTTCAGACCCACCCCTTAGGGACGGAACCAACAGACCAAGCGTCTGGTTCTGGATTTTCCTCTAGAGGACAACATCCATCCGCGCCACCTCACTCCCGTTGCCGCCTAGGACCAGCTCAACCCTCCAGCCGATCATCCCCTCAGAACTCAGGAGGAGCTAGAGTCGACTTGCACGGAGGTAATGTTGTTCCCAAGTTTCATTATCTGTCCCAACCTTCCAACTTGCAAGCATATACTTTGGTTGTTCCCCCATTTGTACTCACCAGTGATGTCTTTCACCTTTGCCAACTCAAGGTACAAGATTGCACTTGCACCCTCTCCTGACTGAGGACCCAGTCACTTTCATCCTGTCAACTGGTACATCCTACAGTTTCATTTTGGTGTTCATCTGCTCTGTTTCTTTCTTTTATTCACTAGCTTACTTTGTCTACAGTTACCTTTATTGTTACCGCCTTAGTCAGAAGCCTTCTAAGTTGTGCTGCAATAAAGAATAAGTCATTAAATCTCACACCATATACTCAAGCACATCCTCACGGTCTTCCAAGATCAATTTTATACAAGTCATAATGTAAGAAACCCAAAACTAGGAAGATTAAAAGTAAAGGCAGTGATTTGGCACTTACTCTAAGTTACGCATCATTGACCTCTGCCTCCTCCTTGGTTTTTGAGGCCCCATACTTAGCCCACAGAGACATAAAGCTTTGTCAGCATTCAATTTCATTATGAAAGGGCACTCTACAGTTTGCTTGTATGATTTTAGACAAGTGCCATTGACAACACTGTCTTATAGACTCAGGGGAAATGTTTTCTAGAGCATGGATCAACGAATTTTCACGGTCCATCAAAAATACTTTTGGAAGTCTCTCAGCATCATAAGCCAGGTCCTTTAGGGAATTTGTAGAACAACTATAGAAATCAAACATTTCTCTTGTTATAAAAACAAGAGCTTTTTTGAAATTTTTACAGTTGGCTGCAATTCCTACAACATCCAATAGGGGGGTATTGTACTTATTTGTTCTATAAGTTCAATTGATCATAGCTATATGATGGAATTCTTTGCAAAGCTTTAATGAATCTGGGTGGGCCAAGAATAGGGCCTCCACATGACCCTCTCCACAGAACTTTGCTTGATGAAACCAACCTGAAGAACCAAGTTTTTCAAAGAGGACCTCCATAACACTTTTACCCTTTAGTTCTGCTAGTGTTACCTTATGATTAGTGTTATAGATTGTTTGGTCATCAACATATTTTCCACCATAAATCTTGCTCAATTTTTCTTTGAGTGAAATTTTATTGATCCCATCTTTCATGCCTTCTTTTAGATTGTCTAAGGCTACCCCAGAGATTCTCCTTAGGTGAGGATGCACTGAGGGGTGTGGAGATGGTTCATGGTTATGCTGATCAATTCTGTAGGAGATTGGCCACAAGGAGTCTGCCTTTGTGTGACTTGCATGGATTCAAAACTTTCACCCAACCTTCCTTGTGTGAGTTTGCCTTGACCATTTGGTGAGCAATTGCCCAGAGTACAAACCATGTCTCTCACAGGCTAAATCCACATATTTATCAAGCATTGGGCTGAAAACTGTTAAAGAATAACCATGCTTCATTTCTCATGTTTGAAAATATTTTTGTGGGCCTTCCCTAGTAGGAATAGCTCTCACAGGAGGTGGGTCAAGTGGGTCTGTCATAGGTACACCATATTCACATTTTCATAGTTCAGTTTCCATTAAATTAAATCAGCCAAAGACCAAAGTAACATAAAATGTTACTCACCACCAGATTTCATGTCTTTTTAGAAAGGTTTTGTTCCCCAATGGTCACCCTTGATGAGGATGCAATTAGGGCTGCCAATTTTTCATTACCCAATTCCTTTTTTTACTCAGCTTTGCTCATGGCACTATCAATGTAGTACTTCAATGAAGCCATGTTACAAAAAGAAGGGCTTGCCACTGCTCTCATAATGCCAAAAAAATGCAATGCTACTTCAGTATTCAATCCAACTTTCAATTCAACAGCTACCAAGTTTGCTCACTTATGAGTTGAGAAAGATCAATTTTTTTGGGATGCTTGTTTGCATTTTCCGTTTAGTTTCAATTATTTGGTTCACAGATTAACTTTTTTTCACGTTAGTTTCACTTTGGTGTCACTTTGGGGTTGCTAGATGTGGTAAAAAAGTCCCACATTGTGGAATACAGAAGAGTACTTCTCCTTTAATAGTCCCAATCTTGGAAGTTATTGATCCCTTGCGTTGGTAAACCCTGAGTGCAACTGTTTATTCTTTGACTGAGAGATAGAGAATTTAGAGTAAAGATCCTTCCAAAAGCCTATGACTACCAATGACCCTCTGCGTAGCCATCCTCCATGATATCCAGGTTGAGGGTGTGGCTTAAGTAGCCTACCCCTCAACCCTAACCTAAGTAAAACCAGAAACAAGCAAGAATAATGAAATACAACCCCTAATCACAGAACCCTAGCCTCAACCCTATCCTTCCCATCCCATAATCCATAACCCATATCCCATGTCCCATATCCCATGTCCATCTGTATTACCCGCCTGCAATTACGTCCACCCGGTTTTTCCTTCTCATGGCACCGCCTTGCGCTGCACCCAACTTGGAGCCCCCTGCGCATGTTTGTATCCGCCCAACGCGCCATTCCAGATATCCAAGATATATCTGGGGGACCCAGATCCTCATCTTGCAACAGGCAATCCGTCCAATCCACTTCAATCCGTCCATCCTGCTTCTCCAGATGCCAAGCCCAATTTGACTGCTGCTGAGCCCTCAGAGCAACTTACTGTGGCAAAGTTGCACCCATTGCTGAGCGCCCATCCCCTGCTGAGCCCGCAGCTACTGCTGAGTGCGCAGCGCGCAGCCTATCCAACTTGCATCTATAAAAGACCACCACATCCCCCCCAACTTGAGTTCTGTCCCCAGAGATCCACCACTATCTCACCTGCCCCCACCATACCCAAACAATACCACCTACAACCATACCCCTTCATTGGACCAAAAGAAAGAAAAGAAAGAAAAAAAACACATCCAACACCCCTCAAAAAACATGTCCTGTACCTACTGCAGCCGGAACGGCCTTCCTTGCCAAATTCTTCCAGGCCGGCCCGCCTGTGTCCCGTGATGAGCCAGACACCACCCCTGCTTCCTGTCGGAGGGCATGCCGCGCGACCATCCCCAAGGTTGCCAGAGCAAGAGCACCTGTTGCAACTCCTTTGTGATCTCAAGGGACAAGGAGATCTTGACAAATGATTGAACTCTTCTCGGCTTGCCTCCCAACTGCCAGAAATGGGCCCCACAAAATCCTCCATCAGGAGAGAGCCACAACTTGGGCTTGCCATTCCGCCAGGCTGAACCTCCAATGAACCAGGTTTTTGCAAACTTTTCAGACTTTTGGAAGGCTGCGCAGGTTTGGATGAATGTACCGGCAATGGACCTAAGGATTTGAAACCTTCTGGCCGCACCTCCTCCATCCCCACTGAGGCCAGCTCCACCTCCGCCACCGCCGCGTCCTCCCACTCCTCCAAGACCACCTCCTCCTTTGGAGCCATCTCCACCATTGTCATCACCATCACCCACTCCCAGGTCATCACTGGAGGCCCCGTGCGTGCCGTCTCCCGTGGTGGGCAAGTAGTCACTAGAACCCGCAGTGGCTGTAACCCCTCCAGCCGCAACTCCCAAGATCCTGGAGATTGCCCTGGTTCCAGCTATCCCCTTGGCAAGGTTTGAGGTAATGGTAAACAATGCGGACAAACTCCTCCGGGGATTCCTATTGGTTCCTTATGCGCACACCGCTGATGCGCAAGGCAAGGTCCTGGCCGCTTTCCAATCCCTAGCCATGGCGGCTTGCGCGGACGCGGAGGATTTGATGAGGACTTGGCAGGCTTAGGCAAATTTCCCACCCTTTCTTCCATCTTCACTCCATTCCATCTTGTATTCTTCCCTGCGCCCATTGTTAAAATATGTATGCACTTACGCGTGTGCTACGTATGAGTGTAATCCAAATTGGATGCACATGTGGGCCTCTGCGGACCATTGGACACACACGGACCATACTTGCCTGTGTGGATGTCACAGATTTGGGGAAACTGGCCTTAAAACGCGTGAAACAGGCCTATTGGTACATGGGCCCTAACCGGCCCGGTGGGGTATATGGGCAAATACAGCAAGAAGGGCTTGTATGGTCATAATTGGGCCCAAGGTTTATTTTGGACATACTTGGCCAGACAGGCTTGCCCGCCAAAGTATGTTAAACTCACTTTTTGGGCTTGGGGGCGGCCCATTGGGGCCACTGCCTGTGTTGCAGCCCATTTGGGGCTGCTGCCCGTGTTGCGTCCCGCTTGGGGCTGCTTTTTTTGCTTACGGCCCATTTATGGGGCCTGATGGCCTGCGTGGGGCTGTTTTAGGGGGCAGGGGGACTCAAAATGGAGTCCCCCCACCCCGGTAGCGGATTTTGAGCCGGTTGCAGCTGCCGTGCTGGGTGGCCACCGCGGGGCTGGGGCCAATGGCCCCGGCTCCTCACCCTCCCCTCGCTTGCCATTGTGAGGAGGAAGGGGAGGGCTGGCCGGATTGAACCAGCCAGCAACCAGTCGCAAGAGGAAACCCGTCATGGTGGGGGGGGACCTGATCACCCCCCACCAAGTGTGGTTGCTAGGCTGGTTGCAGCAAGGCAACCAGCGGTGGGGGGGAATTGACCACCCCCCCACCATTGAAGGGGTGCTCTCCCCCCCCCTTTACCAAGGGGGAGGAGCAATGGGCTAGAGGGGATTTGACCACCCCCCAGCCCACCTACCTTAACAACGCCCTGGGGGGATTGACCCCCAGGGCCCCTGGTAGGGTGATTTGACCGCCCCCTCCAGGGATTTGAGTGAAAAAAGGGGGGGCAGCATGTCCACTGGTTACACCCCCCCATGTGTGTCTGGGACCGGACCCAGGTGTGTCCTGGGTCCCACCTGGCCATTTGTATGGCCAGGGGCTGGTTGCATGAGGCAACCAGCCAGCATGTGAGGTAACAGGCCAGTTGTAACAGAAAACCCGCCAGGTTTTTGAACAGCTAAGGGGCTGTTTCAGCCCCATTAAGGTGGAAACACCAGAAATGACCGGAATAGGCTGGTTGTAAGGGTACAGGGACTGATGCCATGCGGGCTGATGTAGCCCAAACCAAGTAACAAGGCATGTAGAGCCAGTAGGGCTCTTTTGGAGCGGAAAGTATCATGGGCTCACAAGAGGTCAATCTTTTTTACTTAAGGAGCTCTTCTCCCTGCTGTTTTCTATCATTTATTCATCATCCAATTGAATTCATCACCAATATCATCGAACGTATTGCCCCATTGTGAGAGCCCATCAGCTATTATTGACACAAGGTGTCCAGGATTTCTTTTGCTTTAAATACTGCTCATTTTCCTAAGCTAATTGCTGGCCATAATTATAACACCCATTTGCAAAGACATGGAATTTTTCCGTGCCATCTTGAGTAGCCTTTCTGATTTGTGAGAACTGTGAGAGAAATAAGAGCCACACGCAAGATCCGCAAGAGTGAGAGGATCTGGGCCACTGAGAGTATCCGGTGATATTAAAAACATCTGTGTGCAAGATCTGTGCTTTTGAGAGAAACCCGCAAAAGTCAGGGATCTGTGAGAGTGAAAAAGTTTCCCCTCAAGGTACCTGGACCTCCCCAGACAAACTGCCACACAGTTCCCCGTACCCACCTACAGAACAGAGATATTACAAAGAAAACCAGCCGCGTGCGCACATCCATGAGAGATAGAAAGAAAAAGAATCCACCCAAGCCCATTAGCACCTCCCATCTATAAGATAACCAAGAAAACTTAACAAGATTTTTCTTTTTTAAAGAAAAACACCAACCTGTTGCCTAGCCCGCGCCTTTGCTCTTTGACCCACATAAGTACTGCACAATACGCTTTCCTAGTTCCCTGAATCATCCATTGGAAACCATCCATGTTTTTGCTTCTGGATGCGGGGCTTGTCCTCACGTCTGCTGAACCAGCTTTGCGCCATGCCTGCACCTAAAAGAAACCATCCATAGCCAGAAATAATCCCAGAAGCCAATCCAGAGAGAAGAGAATAAGAAAACAAACATTCTGGGGTGTCTAGTTATTCAGGCTGTGAACTGGCTAGAGCACCCCCTCACCAAATCCAATCATATTCCCCAATCATCCAACCTTCCCCCCCCCAACTTGGCTGCTGTCCCAAGTGGTCTGCAGTTGTTTACTCCGCAGGACCCAAGGCGCGCGCGGGCTCATACTTGGAGGAAGGATTGGCATTACCATCCCTTTTGCTATCCAACCCAGCCGTCTTGTCAAATGAAGTTGAGCCTTGCATGAATAATTTTTTCACGTGCAAAGATGCGGCCTTCTGCTTGAGCGGAGTTCCATCCAATTCCTCCAGATGGTAGCTACCTCTGGTGAACTTGGACTTCACTTGGAAAGGCCCATTCCATCAATTAGCAAACAGCTTCCCCCACTTAATTTCCAGGCTCCGGTTTTAAAGCATGAAAAGTTGACAGGCTGAAAGAACTGAATTATCAGAAAAGAATCAAAGTAGCCAGAGGAAAAAAGACATGAGCAGAAGGTGAAAATAACCTGAAAGAAAAAAAAGAGCTTGGTGGAGCTAGTTGTGAGAAGGCTGTAAAAATTACATGAGGAAAAAATGACAGAGGTCTTGTAGAGAACAAGGAGAGTTGATTTAAGAGGGAAAAATCCAGAACAGTTATTTACTGAGAGGACTCAACTGAGAGGACCTTTAAGGTAGTTGAGGAAACAGGATCATCAATAGGGACACAATAGATAATGTGAGAAGTAATTTGACTGAGAAGAAGAGAATTCAGAGAAGAATCACTTACTCAACTGAGAGGACCTGAGAGCCCTAAGGGCAAACACAGGATCTCAGTAGAGCACTACAAGTAGAATCTCATGAACCAAAAATTGAGTTTTCACACTGAGAAGTTGTTGACTGAGATGCGTGCGGACTCCAGCAGACTCTGCACACTAGATGAAAGAAAAGAATAAAACATTAAAAATATGAAAAGAAATAAAAAAATAAGAAAACACAAGGAAAGGGTAAAAGGCAATATTTCTGACACTCTCCCTGGCTTTTAACTTTCATTGGAAATGTAGAAAGAGGAGGCAGTTCCACAGGGGAATTTGAAAGAAAGCTTAGGTGAGAAAATTGGTGCAGTTTTCCTTAGACAAGGTCTTCTCCAGCTGTATGGTGCCTTTTGCAATCTCCCTTGAATGAAATGATGATGTAAGTCCAGATGCTTTGATTGAAAGCTTGATTGGTTTGCTTTCTGAATGGCTAGTTTTCTACAGCCTTTTTTGTCATCATGAACCAGAGTTGGCAAGTCAAACTTGCAACCTACTACCTTGCTTAGAAAGGTCTGCATCCACAAGACTTCCTTCACCCCTTCTCCAACAGACTTTTATTTGGCTTTGGTTGTGGATAAGGAAACCATTCCTTGTTTCCTTGATTTCCAGACTATTTGATTCCCATTCCGTGGTTACCACTATACCAGAGATCAAGCAATGGGTCAAGGGACATGTAGCCCAATTGGAATCCACATAATCTGAGAGGGTTGAGGTTGGTTTCTTTGCCATAAACTCAATACCCTTGTCGCCGCTGTGCAAGAGGTAGTTGAGCACCTTCAGCGCAGTGTTGTAGTTCCCCATGCTTGGAGCATTAAGAAATTGCGCCAGGTAGTTGGCTGAGAACGTGATATCCGGTCTTGTGTTGATGCTGATGCAGTTGAGCTCACCAACAATCATCCAATAGTTGAGACCAGAGGGAATGAAGTCAGCTTTTTCTTAATTGGAAGCGGGAAAAAGTTTGCCATATGGAGCAAAGGGGACTGAATGTTCTTTGAACCTTGGTAGAGCATATTTGGCTGCAATGGACTTTATGTACAACTCTTGGGAGAGCTTGACCAAACCAGGAGATTGTAGAATATTAAGTCCCAGGAGTAGCAACCACTCTTTCAGATATTTGACCTTGAATTGGCTACCTATGAGAGCTGCAAATTTTTTGGGATTCTTGCTAAAAATAGCAATGTCATCTACATGTATATAGAGCGAGGTGTCCTCAGACAAAAACACACAGTGATTGCTACTGCTTCTTTTGGAACCAGAGTTGATAAGCTAGTTACTGAGAGTGACGTACCAGGCTTGAGGAGCCTGTTTAAGACCGTAAAGAGCTTTCTTTATTCATAGATTTTTCCCCTGCGGGACCTCCACGTTTGGAGGAACGTAGATGTGGATCTTCTCAGCTAGAGGAGCATTCAGGAAAGCTTCCTTGACTTCAAGTGGGTGAAATTTTAGATTTTTACACAGGGAAAATGAGATGAGAAGTCAACAGGAGCTTTTATCACCAGTAGGAGCAAAGTTGTTGATAAATTTGACTCCCTCAACCTGATTAAATCCCTTTGCGCACAGCCTGGCCTTGAACTCCACAACCTCAAGGTGAGGATCCAGGTCTCCCAGATATATCTTGGATATCTGGAATGGCCCATTGGGCGGATACAGAGATGCGTGGGGGGCTCAAAGTTGGGCACGGCGCAAGGCCGCACCATGAGAAGGAAAAACTGGGTGGACGTAATGGCAGGCGGGTAATATGGATGGACATGGGATATGGGACATGGGATATGGGTTGTGGATTATGGGATGGGAAGGATAGGGTTGAGGCTAGGGGTCTGTGCTTAGGGGTTGTATTTCATTATTCTTGCTTGTTTCCGGTTGTACTTTGGTTAGGGTTGAGGGGTAGGCTACTTAAGCCGCAACCTCAACCCAAATATCATAGAGGATGGCTATGTGGAGGTTCATTGGTAGTCATAGGTTTTTGGAAGGATCTTTACTCTAAATTCTCTATCTCTCAGTCAAAGCTTAAAAAGTTGAACTCAGGGTTTACAGACGCAAGGGATCAATAACTTCCATGATTGGGACTATTAAAGGAGAAGTACTCTTCTGTATTCCACAATGTGGGACTTTTTTACCACATCTAGAAACCCCAAAGTGACACCAAAGTGAAACTAAAGTGAAAAAAAGTTAATCTGTGAACCAAAGCATTGAAACTAAACGGAAAATGCAAACAAGCATCCCAAAAAATTGATCTTTCTCAATCATAAGTGAGCAAACTTGGTAGTTGTTCAATTGAAGGTTGGATTGAATACTGAAGTAGCATTGCATTTTTTTGGCATTATGGGAGCAGTATATGTTTTCAACATCCTCTACTTCCTCCCAAACCTTGTAACTGTTGATATTACCCACCTCTTTTTCCATTGCATTGATCCATTCCAGTTTCCACTTACTGCTTAGAGCTTGTTTTAGAGTTTTTGGATCTTCATAGTCAGTGTCAACTAGGTAGATTTTCAAATTAAGTCTTCTTGGATGATCAAGAATGTTGTTGGTCCAAACTTCAAACTCAGATTCCCAGGATCCGTTTCTGATGAAAGGTTGGGGAAATATGATTGACTACCCTCAAGATTGTCAGTATTGATGAGTTGAGGGAGATAATGATTGTTTTTGAGATTGATAACATTGGGAACGGTAGTGTCCACTGAATCAGAGGATTCAATTTCAGGAAGAGGATCCAATTCTGACTGAGCAATGTTGCCTACAAATTCTTCTTCTAAGAAGCAAATTTTTGCCATAACAGTGATCTTGTTGTTATTGGGTTTGTAAACCTGGTACTTAGAGAAGTTGTTAGAAAATCTGACAAGGATTCCCTTGAAACCTGATTGAGCAAATTCAGATTTTCTGAGGTGTTTTGGAATGAGGAAAATAGAATTTCAACCAAAAGGTTTTAGAAAATTATAGTTGACAGATCTCTTGTACCAGAGTTTGTAAGGAATGAGGTTATTATTGGAGGAAACTGGAATTAGATTAAGTAGATTGGTAGAAGTGTTGACCGCTTCACCCCAGAGTATACTTGTAATCTTCGCTTGAAACATAAGGCATTGGGCTTTTTGGAGTATTGATATGTTGGCCCGTTCTGCAAGAACATTTTGTTGTGGGGAATAAGGCGGTGAGAGGAGGTGATTAATACTAGCATCCTGGCAGAAAAGCTTGAATTCCTTACCAACAAACTCACCTCCATTGTTGGTTAGAATGTTGATGACTTTTGAATTGTGCTGCCATTCAGCCATCTTAACATAGGCCTTGAAGGAATTCAGAGTTTCAGCTTTTGAATGAAGCAGGGCTATTGACTTGAATCTGGAGAACTGATCTACTATGGTAAGAAAATATTGGCTGCCTGCAAAAGTAGGAATCAAGAAAGGTCCAACTAGATCCATATGAAGAGTTTCCAGAATTTGAGTGACAGGTTTAAAGTGGCTATTGAAGGGAGTTGAGATCATTTTTCCCAATTGACAGGTTTTGCAATTTGACAAAGCTGGAGGGTTTGAGTTAGGAAAGAGAATCTTCAACTTGGCATCACTAGGATGACCAAGTTTATTGTGAATATTGGAAGGACACAACATCTTGAGAAGGGCTTCAGCTTTCTTCTTTTCAAATCTGATACCACAAAGTTTTAGCAGATTGTTTGAAGTAGACCCTACAAGCTCAAAGTTATCCAAGGTGATGGGCAACCCAGAGAATCCAACTTTCTTGATTGTGACCTTCTTGAACTTGAGTTGGGACAGGGATTTTAGAAATCTGTTGATTTTGGTAACAAGCAGAACATTTTTCAATTTGATTCTAGCTCCATCATGGTTGAGGATGATTGCATCCCCTATTGCTACTTCATCAAGGGGATTTCTGTCATTTCCAGTACCAATTTTAATCAAGGTTTCTCTAGGATTGAGGATCCATTGAGTATCATTGACAATGTGATGCAAGGCCCCCAAGTCAAGTACGGGAATTAAGGAAGTGGATGGTGGAGAATCATTCTTCAAGTATATCTGCGCACTAAAGTACGCAGAATGTTCTTGAGGGGATTCATCTGGATTTGGAGAGGCAGCAGTATTGGTAAGATGAGCTTGAACTTGAGGATTCTTTGAGGGTCTAAGATGGGAATGAAGTTTCCAACAGCAACTTTCAGGGTGTTCTGAAAGGGGGTTGTGTTTTTTTTTAGCACACAGATGTTTAGGTGGTTGACGTCTTTTTAACTTATCATCCAAAGATTTGTAAAGTGTCACCAAAGTATTTTCATTTGGAGGATTTTTAGATGATTGGGTAGACTCTAGGTGGGCGACCTCTTGGAGCTTTTTTGGGACCTTGGTAGAATATTTAAGAATATTGTTGTTTAGAAGAATTGAGTCAACTACGTGATAGAATTGAGAAGGTAATTTGGCAATAATTGTACAGCTGAGGATGTTGGCAGGAACTTCAAGACAAACTGTGGCCAGTTCATTCATGAGTTTGCAACATTCTTGGATATAAGCAGTGAGGTCCCTGGTGAATTGGTAACATATGAAGGAGAGCCAGATTCTTCCTCTATTGGTAGTTGAGAGAGAAGAATATTATTCTGAAATGGCTTGCCAGATAGCTATAGGATTGGATTGATTAGTGGGATTGATGATAGAATCAAAGGCTATGTCCCCAAGGTGCTGGATAAGAATTTCAGAAGCTTTGTAGCCCTTTTGTTTCTGAGCAGAGGTAGTTGGAATGATTGGTTCCTTGTCATCTTTTCCTTCAGTGAATTCAAGGAGACCTTTTTGAAGAAGATAGCTACAAATTCCAAGGGCCCAGGATGAATGATTGGATTCATTGAGGATGGGGAGATTGCTGTGTTTAGAGTTGTCTTTGCTGTCTTACATTGTTTTGTTCTTTTGGTTCTTTTAATTTTTTAACAAGAGAGAGCGTTGTGGGACTGTAAATCTGAAAAGTTGACAGGCTGAAAGAACTGAATTATCAGAAAAGAATCAAAGTAGCCAGAGGAACAAATAAATGAGCAGAAGGTTTAAATAACCTGAAATAATCAAAAGAGCTTGGTGGAGCTAGTTCCGAGAAGGCTGTAAGAAGTACATGAGGAAAAAATGACAGAGGTCTTGTAGAGAACAAGGAGAGTTGATGTAAGAGAGCAAAATACGGAACGGTTATTGACTGAGAGGACTTGACTGAGGGGACCTTTGAGGTAGTTGAGGAAACAAGATCATCAATAAGGACACAAAAGATAATGTGAGAAGGAATTTTACTGAGAAGAAGAGAATTCAAAGAAGAATCACTTACTCTACTGAGAGAACCTGAGAGCCCTAAGAACAAACACAGGATCTCAGTTGAGCACTACAAGTAGAATCTCATGAACCAAAAATGGAGTATGAACACTGAGCAGTTGTTGACTGAGATGCATGCGGATTCCAGAAAACTCTGGAAACTATATAAAAGAAAAGAATAAAAAGGGAAAAATATGAAAAGAAATGAAACAATAAGAAAACACAATAAAAGGGTAAAAGGCCATATTTCTGACAAAGCAGAACCCAGTACCCCTTCTGCAATGGATCCAGGAGTTTATGCGTGCAGAACTTTTACCAGTAGCAGACAGACTTTGTGCAGGTTGCCTTCAGTCTTCCAGCTGCTTTCTCCAGCATCTCATCCCATTGCAGGAGTTGCTCAGCGCAGGATTTGACTAGCACCATGGCCATCTCAACCTTCCACCAGTCAATACCCAGAAAATTTTCCAGCTTCATGTCAACCAGCAAAAAGGGTTGCTTCCCAAATAGAAGCTTGTACAACAAATAACCTGTTGATCTCTTCACCAAAATCCAATCCCAAAAAAGAACCACTGGAAGGGTTTCCTGCCACCTTTTGCCATCCTTGCCGCACATCTTCAACATTTTGTCCTTGATTGGCTGGTGACCGCGCTGGATCATCCCTGCACCTTCCAGGTAGTACTCTGTCACTTGCCTGAACTTTGCTCTGCAACTTTGCACCAATTCCAACAACCATCCCCAGAACTCCGCACCTCCGTCAACCATTACCAGCCAAAGTGATCTGTAATGCGCAAACAAATCTTCCTCCACAAACTGACCAACTTTCTCCGCCAAGAGCTTCACCAGCGGCAGCGCTTCCACCCATCCAGACAGATTGTCTTGCGCAACAAGAAGGTAAGCAAACTTACCTGCCTTGATGTGCATGACATCCAGAGAAACCCGCCCAAAAAAGGCGTCTTCTCCGGTGGGGATACCAACTTTGCAAGGTAATATTGCGCTCCGCTTCTGACATGCTTTGCACAAACGTACCCACTCCTGTACCGCGCAAACTACACCCTGCCAACAGAACCTTGCTCTCACCCCCTTCTGGGTTTCAAGCTTGCCGCAATGGCCAAGATTGTCATTCAGAATTCCCAGAATCACCTCCTGATACGCCCTTGATGTGCTGACCACAAGCAATACTGGCCTGCTCCGCCGCCACAGCTGTCCTTCCTTCAGGTAGAAATTTCTCACTCTCCACCAAATCCAATGAACAATCTTGGATGGTGTGTCCTCTGGAAACCAAAGATCCCCCAAATATGAACTGAGGACCACATACCTTCCGGACTGCTGGAGCGGAATTTGCACACCTACTTCCATCACCCCCACTTTAACCGTTGGGGCCTCCACATCCAAGGGTTCCGCGCCTTTGTACAGGTCATCCCGCACATACCAAGACAGCGCGTCTGGAATTGTAAAGGCCTTCCCTGGAACATGCACCACCGTGAAAGAGAAAAAATGAAGGGAAGCAGCCCATCTGGTCATAGGTGCTTTTGGCAGCGTTGGATAATTGATCATCCGTGCCAGCACCTCTGCATCCACCAGAAGCAAAAAGCAAATCCCCCATAGCAAATTCTTCAACCTCTGCACATTCTTAGTGACCCCACAAAGTTCCAACTTTGGCTGAAAGTACTGGCTCTCCATTGGGGTAGACATAACGGACTTTTAAAGAACAGGGAAATCTTTCCCCTCATCCTCTTTGGTCAGCACTGCCCTGCCCCAAACTCGCTCAAATCCACGGCCAACTTAATTCCTCTGGCATCATAATCCAAGTTGAGTAGTACAATATTGTGCCTGACAATCTCCCTAAGTTTTTCAAAGGCAAAGTCACAGTTTGAGCCCCAGGTCCATTCCGCGCCCTTACGCATCAACACCCCCAACAGCCTAGCAACCTCCACAAACCGCTTGATGAACATCCGTACATAACTACACAATCCCAAGAACTGGAGCATGTGAAAGACAGTCTTTGGCATTGGTCAGTCAAGGACTTTGTTGCATTTCTTTTCCGCAATCTGCCTTCCTTCAGAAGCCACCACATGTCCTAGAACCTCCAGCCTGAGCACGCAGACCGCTAACCTTTTCCCCAACACTGTAAGCCCCACTTCCTCAATCCAGAACAAGATCCATTCCAGCGTACGTGCGTACTCCCAGAAGAATTGGCAAATCTCCAGAGTGTCTGTAAGCCTTTCCCCTCTGTGATCCGTCTTTGGGCCTTTGATGCCTGCGTTGTCAATGAAGATCTGCACCCCCTCCAGAAGATTGTCCTTCAGAATCCAGGTCATCTGCACTTGGTAAACTGCGACCGAGTTAGTTGCACCTTGCGGCAGCCGCGTCAGTTGCATCCTGCCCAATCTGGTCTCAAAGGCAGTCATTTGAGGCAAACTCCAATTGAGTTTGCACTGATTGTATTGGCCCATCACATCCACCAACCCATAGCACACGCGTCCTGCCATAGATTCCAGAAACTTTTCCACTCGCGGAGGTTGTCCTGCATCTTGGATTGTATACAAATTGAGCCGCTGCAGATCATGAACAATCCGGAGTGACTTCCCATGCTGCTGAACCACCGCAAAGATTGGACTCAAGTAGCTTGATGTTGACTGCTTTTAAAGACCCTTCCCCACACGCTTGCGCACCAGCTCCAAGAAGGGCCCCCAATACGCCCGTGGAATCAGAATTGGCTTGATCTTCCAAGGTTTGTGCAGAACCTTTGGAATCACATAAGGGTTGCCTATCTTTCCCTTTAAAAGTCCTTGCTCTTTGGGTCCTAACGCAAGCGCTCTTTGCCGGAGAACAAGTACCAAACTCAGCAAATCCCGTTCCTCTGCGCTCAACCAGCCAGGAGGTCTGAAGTTAAGGGGCGTGATCTGCTCATCCGTAATCCCCTCCAATTGTGTTGCCCATCCTGAGACCTTTGGTGGAGATTCCCACGGGTCCGGCGGCCAAGGGATTGGTTGCAGTGGTCTGTTCAGATCCTGTGGCATAGCTTTGTTCGGGGGATGGACCTTTTGCGCAACCGGCTTATAATTTCCAACATGGCACTGCGGCATCCGCACGCATCCATTACCATAGGTCCTAGTCAAAACCAAACCGCGGCTTTTGCCTTTGCTCACAAGCGTGGCACAATGATAGTGTTTTTGTGAATTACCTCCTGGCAATGCACACTGAGGAAAGAAACTTAGTTCCGGCACTCGCGCGTCCTGCGCTTCCTCCCTTCTCCCCACCTGCTCCTTACTGGTCAACCGCCTGCACAAAGCCGGAGCTTGCTCCATGCGGTAACCGTGGCCAACTAGTCAAAATCTGCCTCTGGACCACCCTTGAAAACCAACTCCGTGCCGGGGTCCTCCTCTTCCTCTCTTGCAAAATCCCGCATCCACTTCCCCAACCCCTGATTGCAGATTGTGGTTTTGAATCTTCCACCGTTAACGCTTCTGTCCCCGCCTCTGGATCAAATGTCATTTGCGCTTGGAACCCAAACATGAATGACCGTCCTAAAATAGCCTCCCTGCAATCAACCAATATAAAAGAAAGTGGTTTACGGACCCTTGCAACCTCAACCTCTTCCTCCTCCACAACCCCATCCACGCAACACGCCTGCCGTTAAGCGTGCATTTCTGCCATACCAATCCCATTTTTTCAACCAATCTAGAAGGAAGGAGGTTCACCATAGTACCGCTATCCACCAGCGCCCACAGCTTCCTTCCAGCAATCTTCATTGAAAGATAAGCCAGTGGAGTTGAAACTGATTTCATCCCTGCTAGCTTGCGCTCTGCTTCATCCTGAGCCAAGTTAACCCATTGCACCATTCACCAGGGCCAAAATGGGGTCTCTGGCTGGCCAGTGACTTCATGTCACCATCCAGTCCCATTTTCTGGACAATTGAATCCCTTTATGGGAAAATTCTCTTCACCAATGAGTATTCTTGAGTTCACCTCAGTTTACATCAAAAAGAAAATATGATTCAACTTGTATTCACCATGGTGGAAAATGAATGTCACTTGTAATTCCCCAAGGAAAAAACCTGAATTCACTTGAATTTTCACATTGATTCAACTGGAACTCACTTGAAATTCCTTATGGAATAAAAATTTCCAATTAAATATTGTATATTTTGATATCCCAGCTACAATTTCAGTGATCAATATTTTCCACAATGCAATGACAGCTTCATTCTGATTAATTCCAGTATTCATAAAAAAAATTATTTTACAGTTTATTTCATATCACTTTTATGTAATACTACCACTTCTATAGTAAAAATTTCATTGGTGTTTTTCCAGTCTTTCAGCTGTGTTTCACATCTGGTTGCATTACTGAAAAATCAGCTCCAAATAAATTTTAGTTTATCCTTCCCAATTGGACCCTACTCCCCCAGCCGGGTAAAACCATCAACGTTCCACTGTCCAAGAAAAAAAAAAGAAAGAAAAGTCAAACCAAGGAGGGCAATCTGCAAAGATAAACAATAGAAGGTGTATCCTAAACCCAGAATTGAGGTTGAATCGTATCAGCAATAGGAGCTTCATCGTTGTTGTCGAGTCACTCAGCTTTTTTTTTCATTTTTTCCCCCAGGCATCTTGCCATGGCCCATTGGTCTTGTCCAGCAAGTATTGATCCTAATTCAAATCAATGGGATGAAGAAGAGGATTGCATCAAGTTTGATGCTGATGGTGAGTGAGGGTGTCAAGGTGAAGCTGGAGAGAGAGTTAGACGCCTTGAGTGATCTTCACAATCTTGATGACATGTGGTTGCTTGATTTGACATCAAGAGAGTCACCCAATCCGGCTCCTACTGGATGTTCTTCCACTCTTTGATTGTTTCCCCTTCATCCATGACTCCCATCCTCCCGCTTGCTCAAAAACTGGGAGGGTTCTTCAATCATCAGTCAAATTAGGATCAGGCTTGTGACCAATTTGGGGTGTTAGCCTCCCGGGTTTTGAAACCTATATCAATTGTCTTTCTCTCTTGTGCATCAATGATCTCTTTAGATCTTCGAAAACTCATTACAGGATACTTTCTACTGCTATCTACACGTTTTTGAAGGGAACTGCCCAAGGTTGGAATCGGATGTTCAGGACTGCCTCTGCACAAAGTTGTGAAATTCTTGCATGCTCTCACTTTCCACATTACCACAAACTCGGTGTTTTTTTTTTTTTTTTTTTTTTTTTTTGATCTCAATTTTTGACTACTCAATTGATTCAAAAAAAAAAAAATTAAACAATTAAACAAACATGGTAATTGATTATTTTTATTATTGATTTATGGGTTCTCATTTTTGATATATATAGTCTTCTTTTGAGAAATCTATTGATTCAGAAGATCAAGGGTGATGGCCAAACCACATCAGAGGAGGAGGGTCAAAAGTGCAAGGATCAGAATTGATTTTAGAATGATGTCAATGGACCTGAACTCCAATTCAACCTCAGAATACAAAAATATCAGATGCTTAAAGTCCTTCAATGAATCAATGTGTGTGTTTTTTTTTGCAGCAGTTTCCACAACTCCCAACCTATCACTTTCAAAATTCTCATCACCATCTTCTTACCAAGCCACCATCAACATCAACATCAAACCAATGGTTTTGAATCCCGTTTTTTTTTAAGAAAAAGAATCTCTTCAAGGGACTTCATCTTTCTTTTCTTCAAAATCATTCCCCTTTGCAATCCTCACTCTCTCACTCACACCCTCATCAACAAGAACAAAAAAATATTGATGGTACTGGATTTTTCAATTTTTTCAATTTTTTTTTTCCTCCAGCTTATTTTTTTGGAGTTTTAAGCTTGATTTGATATTTTTTCCAAAAATTTAAATTGTGTTGTTAAGTAGAGAGTACGTACAGAAGTTCAAACAATCTAAATCCCAAGAACAGAAAATGAATAATACACGCCTTTTATTATTTATTTTTTTTGAACAATCAAATTTAGCCTTGAAAGAGAAGCCCAAGCATGAATGGACCGATTTAAGGTCAATTGGTCCCATTATTCTTATCTAGCCACCGTACGTACGTACGTACACTTAGAAATCCCTTCCTTCAACCCTTGAGTTTCTTCACCTCACTACCAGTGGAGTCGTCGATTGTCTTCATTTGGATTTGATTTTGATCAACAAAACTTTTTGTCTTTGACCACTTCTACCTCAATCCTCACGGCTGCTTGGACGCTTACCCACCTGTTTCAATCCGCAATTGAAGGCAAGACCATTCGTCAAATCAGTTCATTACTCAGCCAGTTTAGAGGATTCATCTTTGCACAACTTGTCACTATTACTATTGTGATTATGGTGATTATGATCATCATCATCATCAGATATGATCAAGTTACCACAATCTTGGGCTACGGCAATCTTGGTGGTTGTTTTGCCCTTTTGAACACTGTAGGTTGTCTTTTGTTTCTTGGGTTCTTTGAAATAAGTCTTCAAGTTTGAATTGGACGCTTGCTTGCTTTTTGGAGAAGATACCAAAGGAATAATGATTTTGACGTGGTTTGGAATCTGATTTTCAGAGGACCAAGGCTTGTACACAGTCATGATAGTGTCACGGTACCGTTCCAAGTCGCGAGATTTGGTTCCAAGCATGATATAGCTGTTGACCGTGTAAGCAGCTTTGGTCGAGCGGGAGTGGTAGACACAATTTCTCAATCTTCAGAAAACTCTTGCCAAAATCAAGGAAAAACAAGGCTTGATTTGACGTACTAGCGACAAACTGTTCCGCCAGGTAACCTTGCAAAATTAGGTGAAGGATTAAGTTTTCCAATTGCTTTGGATGAAAACAAGGGCAATTGAAATAATGAAGAAAAAAACGATGAAGTATTGGGCAGTTAAGTGTTCTCATTCTTCATTTTTAGCATGCTGCCTTTAAGAAGATCAGCCAACCTCTTTAGTGAGTGCAATCTTATTTCGATTCAGTTTGTCTAGTCCCACTACCTTGGGAGCTAGATGGGTTGGCAAATCATTGAAATCTTGGTCAACTTGGCGGGTTTGAATGATTTGAATGATTGAAGGCCCGACGCTACGCATCAAATCCCCTAGTTGGATCATTGTTATTTGGCCATTCATTCTAGTTATGTAAAAAACAAAGTGGCAGATGTGACAAGCTTGTATTGTCAAGTCATCGTATAGGATTTGAGAAGGATCTCGTTTGCAATTGTCACAATTTTTACAGGGCTCAGGAGAGAAAGGTAGAGGATTGCCAGAGTTGCAAGTTGAGCAGGAGGTTTTGAAATAGTCGGCAAAGAGGGTACTAGGACAGCGTTCCACTTCAACAGCGTATCGGGCCATAGAGTAAACTGCAGGGGGTGGCAAGACACCACGTCAAAAAACTGGGTTGTGACCAAGATGTAAAAGAATATGAAGGCCTATATGTTTCGTGATCCCATCAGTCTTGGAGGCAACCATTCCAGAGAGTGGGATAAGATCACTTGTTTTCCAAAAGAGCAAACAGTCCGAAACATGCCCATCACGTCCAGCACAACCTGATTCTTGATAATAACCTTCAGTAATTTTTGGAAGCGTATGATGGATCACAAAGCAAACATGAGGAGCGTTGATACCTAAACTAAGAGAGACAATAAGCGGGCCTTGACACCTATCTGAATCAAAGGAAGACAGTTTGGATTACTTGAACTCGTCTTACCCATCCCAAGTGGATTCTATGTATTTGCTTATGTGGGACTGATGGAAGGACTCAGACGCAAAGCATCAGCGTGAGCAGTGTTCAGACCTCCAATTTGTACCAAAATCCTCCTGTTTGGATGCATGCATCCAAACACTAACATTTTCATGCAACTTACATGCTTTAATCCAAGTTGCACCAAAATCCTCCTGTTTGGATGCATGCATCCAAACACTAACATTTTCATGCAACTTCCATGCTTTAATCCAATTTGCACCAAAATCCTCCTGTTCGGATGCATGCATCCAAACACTAACATTTTCATGCAACTTCCATGCTTTAATCCAAGTTGCACCAAAATCCTCCTGTTTGGATGCATGCATCCAAACACTAACATTTTCATGCAACTTCCATGCTTTAATCCAAGTTGCACCAAAATCCTCCTGTTCTGATGCATGCATCCGAACACTAACATTTTCATGCAACTTCCATGCTTTAATCCAAGTTGCACCAAAATCCTCCTGTTTGGATGCATGCATCCAAACACTAACATTTTCATGCAACTTCCATGCTTTAATCCAAGTTGCACCAAAATCCTCCTGTTTGGATGCATGCATCCGAACACTAACATTTTCATGCAACGTCCATGCTTTAATCCAAGTTGCACAAAAATTCTCCTGTTTGGATGCATGCATCCAAACACTAACATTTTCATGCAACTTACATGCTTTAATCCAAGTTGCACCAAAATCCTCCTGTTTGGATTCATGCATCCAAAAACTAACATTTTCATGCAAATTCCATGCTTTAATCCAAGTTGCACCAAAAGCCTCCTGTTTGGATGCATGCATCCAAACACCAACATTTTTGTGCAACTTCCATGCTTTAATCCAGGTTGCACCAAAATCCTCCTGTTTGGATGCATGCATTGTAGCATGATGAGACGTGTTGAAATACACTTTGGTGAGGATGTAGCACAGTGAGGAGTGTTGAAATCCACTTCAGTGGGAGTGTAGAAGGGTGAGGTGTGTTCAAAATTAGGTCAGGAGTGTTGATATCCACTTTGATGAGAGTTTAGCAGGGTGAGGCCTGTTGAAAATTGGGTAACAATTCTTCAAATTCACTTTTGTCAGGGTTGGAATGGTGAGTAGTGTTAGAAATTGGGTAACAATTGTTCAAATTCACTTTTGTGAGGGTGTGCAGGGTGAGGAGTGTTGAATTCCACTTGGGTGAGGGTGTAGCAGGTTGAGGTGTGTTCCAAATCAAGTGAGAAATGTTCAAAAGTTGGTGAGGTTTGTTCAAAATTGAGTGTGGTTTTCAAAGCATTGAGTGAAGTGTGGTTTAATCATTTACATATACCGGTGTTGTGTAATTTAACCTTGGTGGTGGGGCTCAATTCACCCAGACCACACTTGGGTTCTGTCAGCCCAAATTTTCATGCCTGGCCTACTATATGGGAGTGCACATCACTGCACTGGCAACGGTGAAACTACAACCACATAAGAGTGTAGTCCCTCCTCTGCCCACCCTCTCATGTGGATGAAATACACACTATGATGAGTCTGTAAATTAACTTCACTCTTTTTATAAGAAACAAGTTTCTTGTATCAAATAAATGTTGCTTTGTAAGTCTAAGATATTGTCAAACAAAGATTGTTGGGGAGTTGCTCTGGTCAATATGAATTGGCCTTTGCATGCTGGAGACATTGGTTCACATGCGCAAATGAGTCCATTAAGGAAACCGTGCAATGTGTGGGCTTTTGTTGTTGATAGTGATTGTTTCTTTGGGCTGTGGCCGCGCCATTCTCAATGGGCATTCCTTCCTACATCTGATTTGAAGTCAAATAGGCTTGAATCAAAAATTAATGCAGGCAGGAAATGGCATAAATATGTTACAGGGGGGCATTTTGAATTTGTACAAATGATTGTTTAAGGCTTTGACTGAAAATCCAAGCTTTTAGCCTTTGAACATAGGTTCAAATTGGATTGGTTGTAGTGACAGAAATAGAAGGGGTTTTTTTGAGATTATGAGTAAAGAGGATTTTCTGAAAAAAGATATCCCCACCAGGATGATACATATTTTAGTGCAGAAATCCAACTATATAAAACATGTGGATCAAACAATGAATGCAAAATAAAGGCAACTAAGGCAGCTCCTCAGGTGAGTATTGAGAAAGCATACAATAAACCCTGAAAAGAGAAAGCTATTTAAAATCAATGATTGTTGTGGTTTAAACACATTAGCACCTTTTATGCAGAAAATTGATTGATAAGAAGTAAATGGAACACAATAACCCCATCTAGGATGGGAGAATGAGGAAGAATAAGATTTATCTTAGAAAGGAAGATTTACCACCACATGCCTTGACAGTTGTTGAGGAGTTTGTTGAAATGAGTCGGTGCTCTAAACTGAATTGGAGATTTGCCTTGCTTTTCTTCTGGAAGTCTCTGCCTGGCTGTCTTGTTTTATCCTAGTATGATTCTTCTTCCCATTACTGTTTACAAGTGCCACCTTGGGTTTGTTTCAACCCTCCATGTGAGACATTTCGGGAGATATCTATTCAAATTCTGCATTTCCTGGCAGAGATATCCATGTTTTTTACATGGAATAAATATTTGAAGAATGAAACAAAAGGCTTTCCTGTAAAACCGTATCCATAAAAGCTTTTAAAATATTTGAGTGAACTGTGAGTTTATTTGTGGTTTTTCCCTTGTGAAATTATATGAGGGAGATCTGTGCATTGAAAAATACTCCTGGGTCATTCAAAATCCCTTGAGTTCTATGGCATTCATGTGCTAAATTAAGGTTTTTTTACCAGGTACAAAGCCCATGTTTCCAGCTCTGAGATGGGTTAGCTAAATCCAAGGATTAGCTTGAAGATGGGATCCTTGGACAATGCGTGATTGCACTTTTTTACCCACAAGTAAAGTGGGGCCTGTGCCCCAGGTGCACCAGCAAAAAGAAAGTGAACTGTGAGCTGATTTGAAGTGATTCCCTGGTGAATTCATAGTGACACTGGCGGACACTTTTTGTTACATTTATTTTTGGTGAAATGCTGGGAAGAGTGTAACACTCATCTCTGAACAGAAAATTCCTTTGGATTTTGCTATAACTTGCTTTATTTTTTTCTCTGTTCATTTATATATTTTTTTGTTGGGATAAAGTCAGCACTGATTTCATTTGGCATGGGGAGGGCATTTATGTTTTCATGTATGGATACTCACATCTGTTACATAGAATCTTGATGGCCTGTAATCTTGGCCTTGGAAAAAATGCCAACTGTTTGTAGGAGATGCGGAGCTTTGTGAAATTATAATTTTCAAGCTGTGAAAATTGAGAATTGCAAAAACTGAAAACGGTTTATAACCATTTTGATTTTTCCAACAAACAAACTTCCTTTACAAATCAATTTCCCTGTAAAAAAATCAACATGTTTCACAAAATTGATTTTTTCCAGAAATAGTTCTTGTTTTATCTTGGTGGAAATGGCAGAATTAAAAGTTCATGATTTGGGAAATACAGATGAATTCCAATTTCCAAAAAGGTGAAATCAAGGTGATTCTCATTTTCAGCAGCAGTGAAATCTTCTGGACTTTCGTTTTCCATAAAGGTGAAACCCACAAGAAATATTGTGTACAGAATTGTGAAAAATTGAATCAATCATTGTGAATTCATGGGGAATGTTTTGATACTTATGGGGGACAAAAGTGGCCACAAAAGTGACTTCATGTCACTGGTCAGCCAGAGACCCCAATTTGGCCCTGGTGATTGGAGGGATCCTATTTTGCCTGCAATTCTTCAGCGCTTGAACCATCTCATCTACCACAACTTGCGACAAGGCCTCCAACTCCTTCAAGGTAAAGGGGATAATTGTTTAGTTCCCCATCACCCTTGGCACAATTTCCACCTCTTTCTTCTTGCCTGCTAGATTCACCGGCCACCCGTCTGTTTCCAGAATGCGGGCAACCGGCTTAGGAGCTGCTGGCGTTACCCATTTTTTGGAATCCACGTCCATCCTTTCCACCACCGCCAACTCCTCCGTCAATAACACCCTCACTTCTGCTTCCACCAACGGTGGTTGCCACACCCCCGGACCAGTGACAATCCCAGCAAAGCTTGAGCGGTTACCTCCAATTCCTTTCCACGCGCCCGCACTTGCTCCATGACGGTGGGATTCCCAGGTTTGGAGGAGATCCACTCTCCTGTTGGGAACATGAATCCCATTCCCACCGGTCAAAAAAATCCCGCCTTGAGGTCCTTTGTCATGTTATTGCACCCCGACCGCCAATGCCCCTTGTCCCCTCAGTAATTGCATAACCGCAACATGGGCGGATTTGACAACGGAAGCGCTCCCCCAAGGTGAGGAGGCAGATTGTGAGACCCAGACGACATTCAACTCAGAAAGATCCGTAGATCCTTCATCAATTCTGTCATTTAGCTAACCTCCAGGCTTTTTGTCAGAGGGTTTGCCTGAGCATGTTCTGTTTTCAAGGGGCCTGCAACCGGAGCTTGCATTTGTGCGGCGGGGGTGTGAGAAGCAGACTTCTTTGGCCCCGTTGGGAACAATCTTGCCGTTTCCTTCATCAGTTTCTCCAAGGACAGCTTGCTTTCCACTGCACAACAAACAACAAGGATGTCTGGAAGGAGCACAATGCTACCATCCAATGACCTCTTCACCAAGTTGTTTTTGTACAGGTTCTGCTGCACCCCCCCCCCGCGGAGTGGGGGACTGAGTCCTCCCAAAAAATCCCTCTTCATCGCGCCTGTTTGTCCCAATATTACCTTGTTCTTTGCCAGGTAGGAATAATTTCAATCAAACATTGCTACATAATCCCCCAACTGCGCCCGCATCCGGACTCCGCCATTTGCGCTTGCTTCCAACGCGGCTTGCTCAAAGTTGGTTTCCCAAAACCAAGGTTTGTGCCTTCCCCACCGCGCCAAGATTTCCGCCTTCAGTTTAGGCCAATTGAGTTCCTCATACCCCTCCATCTCCTCCACATCCCAAAGCTTCTCTTCATCTGTGATGAAGAGGAAAACAAGCCAAGACGTATCTGAACCCATTGCACCTTCCGCATTTGCAATTCCTTTGTATTGCACAAGGAATCACTCAAAGTCCTCTGTGTTGAACTGGATTTGGGGATAGTCCCGCAGCCTAATGCAAATGGGCTTGTGATTGGCACTATTGTTGGAACAAGGGACACCGTATCCCCCCCTGACGTAGGTTTCTTCCAAGAAATTGGAAGAGGAAGAGGTGTGGGGGTAATTTTAGATGACCCTGAGACAGTCAATTGGTATTACTGGGACATTGCGCTTGTTAGTTTCAAGAGACAAGGAACAAAAGATTACTTCCTGGACAGACCCCCAGATGTGGAATACAGAAGAGTACTTCTCCTTTAATAGTTCCAAGTTTGGAATTTATTGATCCCTTGCGTCTGTAAACCCTGAGTGCAACTGTTCACCCTTTGACTGAGAGATAGAGAATTTAGAGTAAAGATCCTTCCAAAAACCTATGACTACCAATGATCCTCTGCATAGCCATCCTCCATGATATCCGGGTTGAGGGTGCGGCTTAAGTAGCCTACCCCTCAACCCTAACCTAAGTACAATCAGAAACAAGCAAGAATAATGAAATACAACCTCTAAGCACAGACCCCTAGCCTCAACCCTATCCTTCCCATCCCATAATCCACAACCCATATCCCATGTCCCATATCCCATATCCATCCATATTACCCTCCTGCCATAATGTCCACCCGGTTTGTCCTTCTCATGGTGTGGCCTTGCACCGCGCCCAACTTGGAGCCCCCTGCGCATGTCTGTATCCGCCCAACACTCTATTCCAGATATCCAAGATATATCTGCGCAACCTGGATCCGCATCTTGCAACGCGCAATCCGCGCAAGATCCGTCCAATCTGATCCGTCCATCCCACTTCTCCAGATGCTGAGCCCAATTTGACTTCTGCTGAGCCCGCAGCGCAACTTTCTGCGGCAAAGCCGCAACCATTGCTGATCTCGCTTCCCCTGCTGAGCGCGCAGCGCGCAGCCTCTTCCAAATTGCGTCTATATAAGACCACCACAAGGTTTTGGAGACTCCTATGGGATTATATAAATAAAGTAGCAAATAGATTGCTGGAAGTCCTTGAAGGGGAATTTAATATTACTTCTACCCCTTTAGAGTATTGGTAAAACTAAGAGTGGTTTTGAATTGCCTGCTCTTCTAGTACTATAGTAAGTTTGCACAATAATTTATTTAAATTGATGGCTGGTTTCTTTGAGACTTAATATAGGTCTCAGATCAGACCTAGATTAGTTTTTAATTGTTATTGTTATTGTTTTGTTGAAGAATAGACCAGATGTACTGGGTTACTGGTTATTTATTGATCAGATATATTTGATATTGATGAACCTGAATTTCTGAGGAAGAATAAAACCAGCAACTACATACAAGATGGTTAGAGATGTAGTGCGTGAGACTGAAAATGAAGAAACTGATGAAGTGATAGATCATACCCAGCCTCTACCAAGTCTAAGTCCGGTCACAGTATAGGACAATAAAGAAATAGAGATCTAGACTACCTCCGTTGAAGACACTGGTATACCTCTGATAATGAATATGAAAAAAGAGTCAAAACAAAAGAATACAAAGAATGAAAAGCTTGGTGAACAAGGGATCACACCAAATTGGGAAAAACTCTATGTGAATGGCCAATCTTTCTTCTTGAGAGTGCTCAAACGTTGACGATTGAATCTTGAAGTTGAGTTATTGAACACTTTTGATTTGAAAAGATGAATGTCAACAAGTTCCTTCTTTTGAGATTAGTTTGAACTTCAGACTATGTACCCTTGTCGCGCAGAGTGAGAGTGGTGTATATTGAATAAGTGTTTTGAATACACCCAAGTCTGGCATGATTGGTAGGGCACACGTATAGCTCCCGTATAAAAGAATAAAAGTGACGAGAAAATAAAGAAAATAAGAAATAAAAGAAAAGAGAAAAGAGTAAATAATGAAAATAATGAATAAGTATATGATAAAATAATAATGGAAAGAAATGCAGTAATATGTCAACAATATGTCAAAATCCCCCCGGAATTTGGTGCCAATCACCCAAAGCAACACCGTTTGAGCAGATCAAGCATAGTCTTGCTTGCAGGTTTGGAGAGCGCGTCTGCTGCCATATGCTTGGACGCAACCAGCTCCAACAACAGTCCACCATTTGCGTATTTTTCCCAAAGCCATTGGAGCTTCATTTCAATATGTTTTGTTTTTAAGTTAGAGCCAAAGTGTTTTATTTTATCCAATAGCCCCTTATGGTTGACAAGAAACTTTGTAGGCGGTAATTTTCTTCTCCAGAGTTCTTCTATATGGGATTTTATCCACAGTCCTTCTTGCGCGCTGTTGGTAAGAGCATTTAGTTCAGCCTCTGTTGTTGATAGGGTGATGTTGGTCTGCTTGCGGCTTTTCCAAGAAATAGCACAACCCAGCCATTTCACCAAGAACCCTGATTGTGAGAGTTGGGTATCCAGGTTGTCCGCCCACGTGGCATCCAAAGAGATTTCCAAGTTTTGAATATGATTTGTAGGACAAAGGGTGAGAGCTAGTTGAGAAGTCCTGACCAGATACTTCCACACGTGGAGGACTTCCTTCCAATGAGAGAGAACGGGTTTTTAGTTGAACCTAGACAGTAGGGAGGCTTCCGCTGAGAGATCAGGATGTTTCCTACATGACAGATGATTTAAAATTCCCGTAAATCTTTGATAATTAATGTTGAGTTTGTTGAACTCCTTGCAGTCTTCATCTGTTGCCTGTGTTAATCTCAAGCCAGGTGTAAGAGGCGTGCTTACAGTGCAACTGGAGGCAAGACCCAGCTCCTCAATTGTCTTGTCAATGAGAGACAACTGCATGAGATGCATTTCCCCGTCCCTCATTGAAACATCCATCCCCAACAAAGTGTCCAGGTCATGAGCAGAGAACCTTGGGAACCGCTCCAGAAAAAGATGTTTGAACCAATCCACCTCTCCTACCACTACCAGATTGTCTACATGAAAAAATAGAGAAGACTGTTTTAGATTGTGAATGTATAAGCATGGATCTGAAAAATATTGGGTATACCCAATGGACTCTAACCATGTAGTTAGGGTCTTGAACCAGTTTGCCAGAGCCTGCCGGAGACCATACAGAGATTTTTTTCAGCTTGAGGAAACAAGATTTGCAAGTGCATCCTTCTGGCTTCAAGATATATATGCCCTTGTCTAAAGGAGCAAATAAAAACACGGCTTTAACATCAAATTGCCTCATCTTTAGCCCAAGATCAATACCATGGATCAGTAGGATGAGCAACAATGTGAACTTCCCCGTGGGAGCAAACGTCTTGCCGAAATCAACACCAGGCGTTTGAAGGTTGCCCATAGTACACAGCCTAGATTTCTTACGTTCAGACGCCAAGACAGTGGAAGGTTTCAGCTAGTCAACCCACATTGTCCTAAGAAAATGATCAGGGATCCCATCATTCACCTCCCAGAAGTTTTGACTTTTGATGTTTTCGAGTTTGACGCTACGTGATTCTTTCCAATACAATGGGTCTTTCTTCAACTTGCTGAGATGTGAATATCAAGCTGGTTTGAATTTTTACGTTCATTCTCTAAGTCCATAAGTAGATCTAGATTCAGTTGGATAATCCGCTGCCGGCGCCACTGTGGTAGCTGACAAATCAGGATGAGCGACTGAAACAGCACACTCATTAGCTTCAGACTGGATTTGATCAGTAGGAAGAAGGGAATTCTCTGAAATCTCCTCTGTCCTCTCGTCCTGAGAGCCTGGTTGAGTTGACCCTTCTGCAGCAAAGTCTTCATTGTCATCTACCAAGAATTCAATATGATCACTAGGAGGAGTGAGCAAGGCATTGAAGTCTAGAATTTTGATGCTTTTTGTGTCAATGATGCAAACTTCCTCTGTGAGTATCTTGTACAAAAGAAGATCTTCATTGTATCCTATTAACCTTCCAAAGGCCCCACGGGGTTCAAGCTTTGATGGAGAAGGCTTCTTGCCAGAGATGTAAGTAATGGGGTTACCAATAGGATGAAAGTAACTTAACTCAATCCTCCTCCCCTTGAATTGTTCACATGGCGAGGTGGTTGATGAATGAGACAGAAACTGGTTAATAATGAGAGTTCAGGCTTTAAGTAATATGCTCCAGTACTTTCTGGAAATCTTTGAGTCAAAAAGAACTGTTTGAAGAGATTCTAGAATAGTACAGTTGTACCTCTCAGCCAGACTGTTTTGCTTGGGAGTATATGGATTGGAGAATGTCTGTTTAATGTTATTCTTTCAACAGAAATCCTTCATGGATTTGTTGGAAAACTCAGTTCCCCTGTCTGAGTGCAGAATCATCAGAGAATACCCAAACCGTTTCAACTCCGTGTTGATCAGAAACTGGAGAGTGGATCCAGCTTAACCTTTATCTCCAATCGGAATGGCGGCGACAAACCTAGTACAGCTATCAACAATTTTCAGTATATATGAGTCATGATGGATTCTTCTTGGCTTGATTGGGCCTATCAGGTCACAGTGAAACTCTTGAAAAGGCCTTTCTGCTTGTTTATGCTTGGATTTGAAGGATGCTTGGGTGATTTTGCTGACAGCACAAGCAATGCATTCCTTAGGTTTAGATACCTTGATTCCAAGTTTGTGTCTGATCCAATGATAGCTGACGTGGCCAAGAGATTTGTGAAGAATTTCTTCTTGACTTAAATGAGACACCAGGTTAGAAACCTCCCAATTGAGATCAAAGATGGGTATATTAAAGTGATAATACCCTACAGCTGACCAGCTTCCTTTCAAAAGTACCACCTTGTCAACAAGAAATGAGACGTGAAATCCGTCTAATAACAACAATCAAACTGATAAGAGATTAGCTGTGCACAGCGGAGCATACAAAACATTTGATAGTACTGCCCTCTGTCCCTTCTTGTCAGTTATCAATACTGTTCCTTTTCCAGAGTAAGTAAGACTATCCATGCCAGAGCTAGTAGAGATTGAGCCATTCATGGATCAACCTAGATGATCAAAGAGCTTATCATCAGACACCATGTGTGTAGATGACCCGGAGTCAAGGAAAAATGATTGAGAGTATGACGTTGGAAGATGAGAGGAGTGAAGAGATCTAATATTTGTTGCAGCCCGTTTAGCTTCATTACCATCCGACTTCTTTTTCTTTGGGAAATTGGGCTTGAGCTGGGGGTAAAAGTTCCAGCAGCTTCCTTTGGGATGAGTGGCTTTGGGGTTATGCCAATTTTCCTCAAAAGGTTTGAGTTCTTTGTTAAAAAAAGAGACCGAGTTCGCATCTTCCTTTTTATTATTTTCTGTTGAGGCACTTCCAAGAGATTGATTGTTGTGAAAGAGTCTAAGATGATCAAGAACGTGGTCCAGAGTAACTTTCTTGTCAGAGTGGGTAATCTGTTGAACAGCTGTATCCATGGATGGTGGCAACTTCTCTAAGATAAGGTAGGAAATGATGTTGGCCAGTAGATCAATTCCTACGTCATGAAGTCTCAATATGGCCGTTTTTGTGTTGGTAATGAATCCCATAACATTCAAGACAAAAAAGGGAGTCCTAAGAAACTCTTTGAACACTCTTGCTTGATTTGAGGAATGATTCGACGCGAAGTATTCATTGATACTTGTTCATATAAGAGTGGCGTCCTTTTTATTTTCGGGGTTTATGATATTGGCTTGAACAGAAGTGTCTAGCTTAGAGGTAAGAATCCTCCTAATCCTGACGTTTTCCGTGTGAGTAAGTCCAATAGGATTTTCAGAAGCGTCCAATTTTCTTCTGGTAAGTTTATCATAAAGATCTTCTTGAAGATCCATCATATTCACCACTCAATTACGCCATATTGAGAGATTTTACATGGTGAGAAGGGGTATGGCTTCAATGGCGGTTTTAAGAATCTTTGCTGTCATTGATTTGGACATGCTGGCTGGTTGTCTGGTTGTGGTTAGGTTGAGTTATTGCTTTCAACTGTTAATTGTGATGAACCTGAATTTCTGAGTAAGAATAAAACCAGCAACTACATAAAAGATGGTTAGAGATGTAGTGCGTGAGACTGAAAATGAAGAAACTGATGAAGTGATAGATCATACCCAGCCTCTACCAAGTCTAAGTCTGGTCACAGTATAGGACAATAAAGAAATAGAGATCTAGACTACCTCCGTTGAAGACGCTGGTATACCTCTGAGAATGAATATGAAAAAAGAGTAAAAACAAAATAAGACAAAGAATGAAAAGCTTGGTTAACAAGGGATTGCACCAAATTGGGAAAAACTCTATGTGAATGGCCAATCTTTCTTCTTGAGAGTGCTCAAACGTTGACAATCAAATCTTGAAGTCAAGTTATTGAACACTTTTGATTTGAAAAGATGAATGTCAACGAGTTCCTTCTTTTGAGATTAGTTTGAACTTCAGACTATGTACTCTTGTTGCGCGGAGTGAGAGTGGTGTATATTGAATAAGCGTTTTGAATACACGCAAGTCCGGTATGATTGGTAGGGCACACATATAGCGCCCGTATAAAAGAATAAACGTGATGAGAAAATAAAGAACATAAGAAATAAAAGAAAAGAGAAAAGAGTAAATAATGAAAATAATGAATAAGTATATGATAAAATAATAATGGAAAGAAATGCAGTAATATGTCAACAATATGTCAACAGATATTAACCAATATCCCAATATAAAAGGGTTCAAGGGTTTATCAAAGGGATGGTCCAGGAGAGGACCCAAGGATGGGTTTATTCACAGGAGGCTGGGTAGAGTAAAGGTTGGTAGTTTCTTTTTGTTGTGTTCTCTTTCTTTATAAGGGTTATTTTATTGATTGAAGGTTGGTCCCTTTTTAATTTGGTGCTGAATATTCAGGTCACAGAAGAACCCTTATTCAAGGCACCTAATGGGGTGGTTTCAATGGTTTGTGATGGATTTATAAAAATTGGGTTTAGATTTCTTTTTTTTATTGGTACACTGATGAGATCTCTCTTTTTTGTTATCTGGTTAGGACCACAGATGGTTGGGTGGCTTTGATCAGTGAGGAGAGATAGGTGGGGATTGGTGGGTGATACAACCTGGATAGGGCAGAGAGGCCCTCCTTAAATAGAAAAATCTGTTGGAATAAATCCATTAAATATCCTCACATATCTTTTTTCCTGTCCTTTCTAGATCATTTTTCCATTCTCTCTTCCTTTCTTCTTTGTTAAGTACTATTAACACACTGCCTGTTCTCCTCTCACTCACATATATTTGCTACTCCTTCCATGTTCTCATTTTCTCATTCTGTCCATGTCCCAGTTGCCGCCACAAGTCACTTTCAAGAATCATGTCACAGTGCGTGACACTCATCTGTCTATCACTACCAGAGGACAGAGGTTGAGTCAGATTAAATTTTCCTCTCTCATCCTTCATCTTCCTCATCTCTGAGTATCCTCAGGTAAGTCTTTTTTCTTTCCTTTTCATCCTTCTCTTTTTCATTTTTTCACTCTATCTGAAATCTATTATCCTTCATCTGCCCCATCTCTGAGTATCCTCAGGAAACTTCAAGCACCATAAATCTCACCAGCTCAACAAAATCTTGCCCTCAGGGGTGCTCAGGGCCACCCCTGAGGTTCTCCCTGTCCTGGTGGGGAACAGTGGGATACATGTACATGAGGCATTTCTACTGGTTGGAAAAATGTTGTAGAGTTACATGAGGCATTTCCGCTGGTTGGAAGAAGTTTGTACAGGGTTTTCATGCATGCACAGCCCTGCATAAACTGCTGTGAAGTGCAGATACAATTTATTCCTGTGAATTACCGGTGGTTGGTCTGGTGCTCCTTTATTCTTCCTAAATGAGTTTCTGTGCATTCACTGGTGGTTTGTTTGGTTACACACGGTCCAGACTGCCTGCATATATTGCTGGGTGGTCCTGTGGTGACTTTTAATGGTGTTTGTTTGGTTACATGTTCCAGACTGCCTGAATTTATTTCTGGGTAGTCCTGTGGTCACTTGTACTAGTGGTTGTTTTGGTGCTATCTGATATTGGCTGCATATATATATTAAGTATGTATATTGGTTGGATAGCCACTGGTTAATTGATTGCTTGTATGTTGGTTCCAAGTTTTGTGGTTAGATCTTACTGTTATGTGTTTAGGGGTTCCAATTATACCCTTATGGCCTTTCACTGGTTTGTGATACCTGGGTGTGATATGAGCTGTCCACAATTTATTTCTGCTGTATCTACTAAACCATGAGAGATAGAGGGGGAGTTTGACTGGGTTACTATAGGTTCTTCTGGTGTAGAATCCATTTTTGAGTTTATATTTATGATTGGGATTATTTTTATACTAGAAAATTGAGTCTGATGGCTACAGGTAAGGTTTTTTGGGCTTTATCTTCTAATCCACTAGGGATAGAGGGGTACTTTGGCTGAATGAATATAGGTCAGTTGTGATGTAGAATCCTTTTCTGAGGTTACTTTGAGGGTTTGAGCTGTTGCTGCACTAGAAAATTGGGTCTGGTGGCTATAGGACAGGTTTAGACTACCGCAATGTAGTATGTGTTGATCCCAAATTTGGGTTGATGGAACCAAAATGTGGTCCAGGGGGTGCCAAAAAATTTGGCAAAACCCCCCAGGGGGTCACATACCCCCATCCACGCGTCAAACGTGCCATGAATGGGGGTACAAAACCCAAAAATGCTGTTTACGGGGGTTATAGGTCCCCCCAGGGGTTGGGCATATTTGAGATGACTCCTTTGACACATTTAAACATTCATAAAAGCTCCCACGCGCACTTTGGACGCATTTACCGGCCCCTATGTGTCCATTGGCCCTTATAGGGTCCTACAAAACTCCCACACAACTGGGAGTTGTGAATTTATCATTACCCATAAAAAAATATCAATCAGTCAACACCAATTGTATTTTTGAAAATTACAATGGCAATTATATTCCTGCATGTTTATTGAAAAGGCTTTAAATCAATCATTATTCAAAAGAATCAACAAGAAAAAAACAAAAACAGAAACAGAAAACAAAACAAAAAACAAAACAAAACAAAACAAAAACAAAACAAAAACAAAAACAAGATCAAACAGTCATTATTCAAAAATGTTAAAGAGATTCCAAATATAGCTTGATTGCCTGTGAAAGAGGGAATACTTTTGAGTATTTGATACAATTCGTGAATTATTATGAAAATTATCATACTTCTAAGTTCAATATGTTTGAAGAAACATGGGATATTTTGGTACTCACAAGCCTTGCGCATATTCTAGATACCATCTGGATCTTGGTAAAAAGCATATTTTTCCGTGAAGCACAGGAAATCAAACATGGGATCAGAATTACTACCTGAAGAACTACTTTAATTAACTTGGTAATTTTATTCAGAGGTTGTATATGTGGTTTGAGGTGAATGATTAGCATCTTGAGTGATATTGAAGGAATTTTAGGATGTATAATTTGAAATACTTGGATGGCCAAAAGCATTTTTTATAGAATGGAATTGATTTCAAAAAAATTTTATGAGCCTTGTTTGAGATATGATTTCCTCCTCTTGATTTCATTAAAAGAAGCAGTGGATTTTTTAGTCCTATCAATTTTTTTAAATGTTCATTTTTGATTATTAGGGTGGTTGAAACATCTGGGGTGAGAGAATAGTGATGAATATTTGTATGTTTATGAAAAAAAATAGCATTTCAGAACACCATGCTATGCTTGTGAGAGGGACTCCTTGCATCAGAAACTAAACCTGTTGAGAATCCAGTTTAAAAATTCATATTCTGATCAAAATGCATGTTGAATGTTTCAAATCATTCCAACAAATATAAATTTCCATAATGAAACAGAGTAAAATTCCATGTTTCAAACAATGAGAAAATTTAAATAAATATATGCATAAAATGAAAAATGAAAAATATTTTCAAACAGAAAAAAAATGGAAGAAAAGAATGAAAATAAATGAAAGAAAGAAACAAAATAAAATAAAGAAAAGGAAGAAAAGAAAGAAAAGGAAGAAAAGGAAGAAAAGGAAGAAAAGGAAGAAAAGGAAGAAAAGGAAGAAAAGGAAGAAAAGGAAGAAAAGGAAGAAAAGGAAGAAAAGGAAGAAAAGAAAGAAAAGAAAGAAAAGAAAAGAAAAGAAAAGAAAAGAAAAGAAAAGAAAAGAAAAGAAAAGAAAAGAAAAGAAAAGAAAAGAAAAGAAAAGAAAAGAAAAGAAAAGAAAAGAAAAGAAAAGAAAAGAAAAGAAAAGAAAAGAAAAGAAAAGAAAAGAAAAGAAAAGAAAAGAAAAGAAAAGAAAAGAAAAGAAAAGAAAAGAAAAGAAAAGAAAAGAAAAGAAAAGAAAAGAAAAGAAAAGAAAAGAAAAGAAAAGAAAAGAAAAGAAAAGAAAAGAAAAGAAAAGAAAAGAAAAGAAAAAAAAAGAAAAGAAAAGAAAAGAAAAGAAAAGAAAAGAAAAGAAAAGAAAAGAAAAGAAAAGAAAAGAAAAGAAAAGAAATAAATGAAACATGGAAAGAAAGAAAAAAAGAAGAAAAACAAAAAAAGTAAGAAAAAAACGGTAAAAAAAGAAGAAGAAAAAAAAGAGAGAGAGAGAAAAGATAGGAAAAAGAGAGAAAAAAGATAGAGAAGAGAGTGAGAAAAAAGAGAAAAAAGAGAAAAGAAAAGGGTGATGATAAATTCACAACTAAAATGGGACGTGTGGCATGCTACATGACTGTAATTGAGTTGTGTGGCCTCTAAATGACTTGACTGTAGTTGTGTAGCCTTCACACAACATTTCTGTGTCCTTTGGAACCCTACACAACTACATTTGAGTCATGTGGGGCTGTACACAATTCAAAGTTGTTTTGAAGCATTCCACACAACTAAAAGTGTTGTGTTCCAAAATAAAAAAACAAAAAAGTAAAATAAATTGAATAATAAATGCAAAAAAACAGAAATCAAGCAAAAAATTAAGATATGTTGATTGTTTTGTTGCAATAAATGAATAATAAATTAATTAATTAACTAATTAAATAACTAAATAGATAAATAAATAAATTAAGAAATAAATCAAGAAATAAAGAAATAAAGAATCAAAAAAATAAATAAATAAATAAATGAAGAAGTAAATAAATAAATGAAAACAAAATAAATAGGGCGTATCAGAGTTAGCAAACCTGCCATTAGAAACCCACCATTTTTTTTTTTGACAAAACTGGCCATTTTTCATGGCGGGTTTCTTAAATACACAAACCCCATACCTGGTGTATTTCAAAATAAATAAATAAATAAAATTGTGTTTGGAACAACCCATTCGAGGTGTGTATGTGCACCCACACGTTGATTGGGTTGTGTGGTGCCCTACACCACTCCCACATAATTGGGATTTGTGAATTTCTCATCACCCAAAGGAAAAAACCAAAGAAAAAAAGAAAAGAAAAGAAGAAAAGAAAAAAAATAAAAATAAATAAAAATAAAAGGAAAAAAAGAAAAGAAAAGAAG
The DNA here is from genome assembly GCA_025617555.3 of Puccinia polysora. Taxonomy (NCBI): domain Eukaryota; kingdom Fungi; phylum Basidiomycota; class Pucciniomycetes; order Pucciniales; family Pucciniaceae; genus Puccinia; species Puccinia polysora. The sequence goes on from CM062633.1 coordinate 347,193, forward strand.
AAAAGAAACAAATGAAAAAAATTAAAAAAATGAAAAAATGAAAAAAATCAAAAAAATCAAAAAATTAAACAAATAAAAAAGTGAAAAAAATAAAAAAATAAAAAAAAATATAAAAAAGAAAAAAAGAAAAAAAAGAAAGAAAAGAAAAAAAAGAAAAAAAAGTCAATAAAGAAAAAAAGAAAAAAAAAAAAGAAAAAAAGAAAAAAAAGTCAATAAAGAAAAAAAGAAAAAAAAAAGAAAAAAGAACCTCAAAAACAAATTTTTAAAAAAATCAAAAAAAGAAAAATATAAAAATGGAAAGAAAATTGAAAATCAAAAAACAACAGAGCGCATTTGATTACCTCCAAGAGCAAAATTTCCCCTGGATTTTTGGAAACAAAATTACCAAAATAATGAAAATTGAATTCTTAAAGAAGTAAACAATAAAATTTTTTTTTAAAAAAAGTACATATAATAGAAAAAATATCGAAAATATAGGAAAACAAAAAATGATCTGTGGGGGAGATACCTACATCCTAGCCTAGTCTGGTTTGGTATGAAACTTAATGCATCCCAGAAGCTATTGAAATATTTTTTTTTCCATGTCCTTCAAAATTACCATTAGAAGGTGCATCAAAACCAGGCCACAGTTGGTACAAAGACTGCAGGCTGGGCTCCAGATGTCAGAGATAAATCTGCCAAAAAAACACAGAAGGGTTCAAAAATAAACAAGAATTTGTCCATCAGGAGTGTCACCAAAACTACAGATAATTCAAAAAATGACAAGAAAAGCTGTTAGATTGAAAGGTTTGACGCCTGATTTTACTTGTATCCCAAGCAAATGGTTCCCTAACCTTCAATTAACCTGATAGACCTCATTTAGAACCCTGATAAACTGAAAAGGGATAAATACAAGCCTTTTTTTAGGATATATATCCCCAGGCTACTAACTATTAAGAATACAGGCACCAAGCCATACAGGAATAACCTAATTATTGGGATAAGTAAGTTATTTATGGCTTTAGTTTGAAAATTATATTGAACATTCAACTCTCATGACTCAGATTTTGCACCATGGAAAGCCCTCAAAGAATCATAATAGGCCCAATAACTAAACTTTACTTCAGTTATTTCAGGAAACCTGGTATGAACTGCCTAACCAATGAGTTGTTCCCCCCTGCTCTTTCAAAACACCGGCGGGATGTGTTCTGGTCCTTCAAAAAACCCTTTGGCAAAATCTTGTTTTGAAATTCCTTTTTCATAACAGATTGGAACCTGAATACATTTGAATTGTTCCCAAGCCATAAGAAATTGTGTCCAAAATTCAATTTTTTAATTTTTTTATTTTATTTTATTTTTTTTGATCAATTTATGAAAATACCAACTATGGATTCATCCTAAATCAGATGAAAGTTTTTTGGATCATTCTATACTTAACTTTATTTAATTCATATAATTCTACCAGGAAATATCAAGAATATTTCATTAAATTTGCAATAAAATTTCATCCTTCTACATAAAGCATTGAGAGAGTGCTTGGTAGAGGGCAAAGGATTATTTAACATTTCCATCAGATTCTCAGTTTATGAAGTCTATTTATTTTTTTTTGTGAAACCTACATCTTCAATTCCCCACTCAAGACTGAAGCCTGCAATCCTGCCATTCCAGTGTGGGTACTCCATTCTATGTCTGACTCAAGTGGGCCTGAACCATCTTCTTAGTCCAACCAGCAGACTGACTGGGGAGCTTGATTGACCAATCCTGATCATCATCATGCCTAGATCAACGTATCCGCTATTTCTTCTTCTCTTATTCCTTCACTCTCATCCTTTAAACTTCAACATAATAATAGTAATCAATTGATCAAATCAGAAAGCACCTCAAGCATGTCAAGAATTATTCAAAGCAACTCAAGCTTGTATTTCAATTCACTGACACCTTCTAACCCACAGATCAACCACTGATAATTGTCAGAAGGCCTCAACGCGGCTTCCTTGTACCAGAATACTGGACTTTCCAAGTATGAACAAATTACTCTCAATTTTTCATTACTGATTCTTTGTTCTGATCAATTTTTAGCAGATTTCTATGCTTTCTAGCCTGATTGTAACAATGTCAAGCACGTGCTGATTCATCAACCTCACAGAATTGCTCCTTTTTAGAATACTTTATCATTCCTTTCTTTATTTCTTCCATCTTCTCCTGTATTCCTTTTTATCTGGGCATTTACCATCCTTTTTATTTTCTCTTATCATCTTTATCCATTTTTTTCCTTGTTTCTCATCTGTTTCCTCTTCCAACCACCTTTCAAGTGTGCGTGCCAAATCACCTCTCTCTCTCAAGTCACAGGCGCGCACACCCTCATGTCAAAAACCTCAACCGCCTGCACACTACCTGAGGACAGATTGTCAAGCCAGACTGGAGGTTCTATTTCCTCATCCTTCTGTCTGACTTCCCATCTGCATAACCTCAGGTAGGTAAAATTTCTCAAAATGTTTCCTCAATAGTCTCTTCATTCTCATCTTTCTGTTGTGTCATTTCCTTCTCATCAATAATTCCTAATCCTTCTGTATGACTTCCCATTTGTGTATCCTCAGATTTCAACAGGTTATGAGCCCAGGGCGCCACCAACTGGGTTAGAATAAGCGCTCCAATATAATCAGAAGGATCCTTCACATCCAGTGTCATCACTATATCAACAATGGAAGAAGTGAATATTGTTGAGTAACTGAATGATTACTCAATTTTTATTGACCAAAGAGGGCTAAGCCAGTTTCAATATCAGTATAGAAACAGCAAAAAGGAAGGAAAGAAATGAAGAAAGAAAAAGATAAAGAAAACAAACATAAAGCACAGAACAGATAGGACGTGCAGTGGTTGAGTAGGCTGGATCAGACACTATGAGAATATTGAGGAACACAACAAGGATGACTTTGAAGAAGAGAATATCAATAGTTATATCAGACATGTATAGATTATTTGGCAATAGATGATTGTCTTACCAGTCAGAGAATGATGAAGATTGAGTAGAAGAGAGTACGATTTGAGTTGAGAATGAGAAAACAAAAAGAAATAAAAAGATAAAGAAAGAAGAGAAGAGAAGAGAAATAAGAAGAGATTCAATCTGATAATGAGTAGTTGTGTTGAGAGTCAAGATGTGACTTGAGTTAGGTTGAGGTATTTGTTGGTTCAGAGATCCTCCAGAGTTGCCGGCAGGTACGTGATCAAGAGAGATAGAAATGAAAGAGAAGAACAGGTAACATAGTTGTGAAAGACAGAGATAGGTTTGTGAAAGTGATAGGGTCCGCGCCCATGTGGATGTGACAGTAAAGAATAGCATGACCATGAGAGTACGGAGGCAGAATTATTCAACACCCCCCGTGACTTGTAATACTGAAGTCAGAGCCGTAAAGGAAGGGTGTATTAACTGAAGAAGAGTAGATAGAGAAGAAAGGGGAAGCACTTTTGTAAGTCCATCAGCTTTCCTGTTTGTTGCTGAAATTAGTTTGATGACTAGATTTCCAAGATTGAGTTCTTTGCAAAGAGCTTTGGTTTTGATATTGATGTGGCAATTTTTGGAGTTACACCCAAACTTCTTGAGTTTATTTTCTAGACCCTTATTTTCTATATAATGAAGACTGGGTGTTACACTCTTTTTCCAGAGTTGAGCCACTAAATTTCGCATCCATATGGCTTCTAAAAAGGAGTCAGCTAGAGGGTTAAGTTCTGCTTCAGTAGTAGAATGAGTTACATTGCGCTGTCTGTAACTACTCCAAGGAATGAGGGAATTGAAGAGGAGAGAAAGATGACCAGATTGGGAACGCCTTGTTTCCAAATTGTCACTTCAAGTGGAATTGCTGTAACATTCAATTTGAGTGCTAGAGTTATTGATTTGTAAGGTGAGTTTCAGATTTTTTGTAGCGTTTAGATATTTCCAGCATCTCTTGACTTCCCTCCAATAGCTAATACATGGCTTTTCACAGAATGGGGCAAGACTAGAAACAGCAAAGCTGAGGTCAGGACAAGTGAGACATGCAATGTAGTTGATGAGGAAGATGGCAGACCTATAGGTTATATTGAGAGACTTGAATTCTTCATGATCTTCATCAGAGGCCAGCGTCAAATTGAGGTTGGCTGACAGGGGGATAGAGGATGGTTTACAGTCTGTCATCTTTAATTCTTCCAATCCGTGTTCAATATGTTTAGGTTGAGATAGAAGTTTTTTTTTTGCAAATTCACTTGTATTTCATGCCCAAAATTGTATTTGGATTGTGATGACTGGAATTAAGAAATCTTTGGAGAAATTTGCTCTTAAAATTGTTCCACAGGCCAACCAGTATAAGGTTGTCAACATGAAAGAAGAGAACTGAGTTCAAGTCAGGGTCAATATACAAGCAAGGATCAGATATAGATTTGTGGAATCCCTGCTCTCGTATCCAAGAATTAAGAGTGTGAAACCAATTGGAGGGAGCTTGTTTTGAGCCGTAGAGGAATTTTTGCAAGATAAGAAACTCCGATTTTCCTTTTGGGCCTTTGGGTCTTTGAATGATAACTTTATTGGAAAGAGGAGCATGGATAAAAGCGCTTTTCACGCCAAATTGAGTAATAGGATGAGAGTGAAAGAGACCAAATAATAACGCTATTGACAAGGATGCCGCTTTACCAGTTGGGGAAAATGTGTCTTGATAATCCAATCCGTAAATTTGATTTAATCATTAGACGCAAAGTTGACTTTTGTAGATAAGAGGGTCTCCGTGAAAGTTGTCTTTGAGACGATACACCCAGGTAGTGTTCAGAGGATTTTGGGTTCTGGACCGTTATAATCTTCCCACACCTCAAGTTTTTCAATCCCATTGAGTTCATTGTCCATGGAGGTTTCCCACTTGAGAGCATTGGAGCACTTCTTGGCCTGTTCAAAGGTTTTTGGTACGTAGTAGTGATGGTATCCGTACCGTTGAGGAGGGTTTAAAGCAGATCAATCTTGGAGAGAGTAACTTGGAATGAGTTGATGTGTCAAATCTTTGGAGATGTCTGAATTGGTATCAGTTGAATGGCTTTTTTAAGTTTTTGTTGTAAGAGTAGGAGGAGAAGTATTAGGAGTAATGTATTGGAGGAAAAAGAATCTTTGGATGGTGAGTCAGGTTTGTTTGTGGCGGCAGTACAATTTAAAGAAGGAAATGGTAAATCATCATTGACTTTGATCTGTAAGGATTCTTCTATTGGATGTGAGTCTAGGGAATTCTTTGATGAGGAGTCAATTTTCAGTATTTTGAAGTGCTTTGTAAAAAAAAAGGAATTGTTGGGTTTCATTATTTGATATGACAAAAAATTGGGGTTGTAACCCACAAGGGTACCTGGAAGTCCTTGATCCTTAAATTTTTGCTGCAATTAATCTTATTTCTGAGATATACTACCTTAGACCCTAGGGGTTGGAAATAGCTGATAGGAAGAATTTTGCCAACAAAGGATTGATAGGGAGAGGGAGAGTTAGGAGTTTTTGGGATGTGATTCAAGGGAAGACAGGCTGAATTGGCAAATTCAGCCCATAGATTGAGAGGAAGTTTGGAGCTTCGGAGGATAGCTCTAATGGATTTGGTGAGTGTATGGTTTGCTCTCTTGACCTTTCCGTTTTGTTTGTGGTGATATGGTTCTGAAATCAAGTGCTGAATCAAGCTAGTTATAAGAAAATCTTTAAGTTCAGTAGAAGAGAATTCTCTGCCTCCATCAGTGCAGACAGTAGCAGGAAAAAAATTTTGTTTTTGTTTTTTGTGATTTAAGATTATTTTGAGTTGTTTGCATGCATCAGATTTGTGTTGGAGAGGTATTGCGGAAATGTAACCAGAAAAGTTGTTGATAATTGACATGATATAATTCATATCATTCCTGGAAGAGGGAGTGATTGGGCCTATCAAATAAATGTGAAGTTGTTCAAAAGTTTTGGAAGAGGAGGTCAAGGTATTTTTGAAAGAGGATTTGGAAATCTTAGAAAATATGCATTCTTTGCATTGAAAGTCTAAAATGGTTTTGGATCAAACTGAAGGAAAAAGATTTTTGAGACGGTAAGGACTCGCATGTGCAAACAATTGGTGAAGGTGATTAATGTTGTTGAGATCCACATTTTTAAGAGCAATGTGAAAAAATTTGTGCTTATTGCCAACACAAGGAGGAGAATCAAGAATAAACAAGTTCTCTTGAATGAATCCAGAGAAAGCCAGTTGCAAATTAGTAGAAAGAAAGAATTGATTTTGGAAAGAGGTAAGATAGAAGTTTTTCTCTGTGATTAATTCGCCAGGACTGATGAGGTTCACCACAAGATCAGGGACAAAAAGACAATTGGAGAGAGACACCACCAAATTCTTCCAAGAAAGTTTGACTGTCCCTTCACCCTTGATTGGGAGTTTTGCACATTCCTTTCCTGTGTTGATGAATTCTTCACCTGGGTATTCCTTGAGCTGACAAAAGAAATTAGGGGAGTTGAACATGTGGAAGGAAGAGCCAGAGTCAAGGATGATTTGATTCAGAGGATTGATTTCCTTGATCCAAGTAGTAAGAAGTGCTACGTAATGAGCTACTTCTTGGGTTTTTGAACTTGAGTTGAGTGAAGCGCTCCAGAAAGCTTGCAATTCCTTCCACCGTTTGGGAGCTAGATGTTCATGAAGATTCCAGCATTTTTCCGCTGGGTGGTCTGGCAACATGGGATTGTGAAATCCTTTCTTACATCTTTGCTCCAAGGGAACAGGTCCTTTGGAATACAAGAGGAGACAAGAGCTGTATTGCTAATTTTGGTTTCCTTGGATTTGACTCTGGTTTTTTTGTTGAGTTGAGTAAGGTGGTGTAAAACAAGATCCATTGTGACTGTCTTATCTGAGTGCATTATTTGTTGACAAAGAGAATGAAGTGGAGGAGGAAATTTAAAAAGAATGAGATAGGATTGAATATCATCAGGGAGATCAATCCCCAAATTAATCATTTTCTTAAGAGAAATTTTGGTTTCCGTAATGAAGAGATTGATAGCATTGGGTTTGAATTGATGAAAGAGGAACTTTTTAAAGACTTGAGCTTGATTGGCAGTTTGAGAAGAAGCAAATCATTCTTTGATGGTTTGCCAAAGAAGTCAAGCAGAAGTATGAATTGTTGGGTTGAAGACATTATTGTGAGTTATGGAATTTATTTGAGAAAGAAGAATCACTCAAGTTTCCATATCATTGACAGAGCTAAGAGTCTTGGAATTTTCTTTGAGAGCCTCCTTGATTCCTTTAATTATGAGCAACATTGTCATCTTGTCCTTCCAGATAGAATAATTTTCTTTGGATAGCAGAGGCATTGCTTTGAGTGCAGCTTTGAGAATAATTAGACAAAAGCCATTGTTTCTGGATCCCTCCATTGGTTTGGTTGAATTTTTTGGGTTGTATTTGGCTTTTAACTGTGTTGAGTAACTGAATTATTATTCAATTTGTATTGACCAAAGAGGGCTAAGCCAGTTGCAATATCAGTATAGAAACAGCAAAAAGGAAGGAAAGACATGAAGAAAGAAAAAAATAAAGAAAACAAACATCAAGCACGGAACAGCTAGGACATGCGGTGGTTGAGTAGGCTGGATCAGACACTATGAGAATATTGAGGAAAACAACAAGGATGACTTTGAAGAAGAGAATATCAATAGTTAGATCAGACATGTATAGAGTATTTGGCAATAGATGATTGTCTTACCAGTCAGAGAATGATGAAGATTGAGTTGAAGAGAGTAAGATTCAAGTTGAGAATGAGCAAACAAAAAGAAATAAAAAGATAAAGAAAGAAAAGAAAAGAAGAGAAATAAGAAGAGATTTCATCTGATAATGAGTAATCGTGTTGAGAGTTGAGATGTGACTTGAGTTAGGTTGAGGTAGTTGTTGGTTCAGAGATTCTCCAGAGTTGCCAGCAGGTACGTGATCAAGAGAGATAGAAAGGAAAGAGAAGAACAGGGAAAATAGTTGTGAAAGACAGAGATAGGTTTGTGACAGTGATAGGGTCCGCGCCTATGTGGATGTGACAGTAAAGAATAGCGTGACCGTAAGAGTAAGGAGGCAGAATTATTTAACAAATAATTCTCACCAAGTACTTAAAACTCCATCAATCATCCCTCTCAGCGCCCCAGGGTCTGAATCAAACTACCTTGACTGGGCCATGATAATCAGAATCCATTTTTTGAGCGTCTGGCGCTGGATATCTGATCAGCTATGATTTGCAAAAACCAAATGGAGAAACGTGGTCACAAGAAAACCTTGCGGTGTGCTCAGTTATCTCCAGATCCATAACCCCATTGAACTTTCAGTTCATACGCAAACACAAGGAGAGCGCTTTCAGGATGTGGAAGGCTCTGAGAGACGCTCATCAGGATAACTGGTCCGGAGGAAGGATGTACTGGTTACAAAAACTCCTCCTTACCAGACTGAATGACAAAGAAATGACCACCCATCTGTTGGAAATTGTCTCATATGGAGAAAAGCTTTCTTCATTAATCACACCCAAAAATCCTCTCACCGCCAACAACCTCCAATCAACCACAATGCTCATCTCCTTACATAATGACTGGCTGAGCTGTGTCTCCAGAATGATTAACAAGGAATTGGTCCCATCCATGAAACTCATTGCAGCCCTTAAGCAGGAACACCTCCATTTTCAAACCAGAAACAAAGATGCTATGGCCAACTCCAGAAAGCTACAACCACCAAAGACTGCTCTCCCTGAAGGAAAGTACCAGCAAGTGAGGGGCAAGTGGGGCACAAGTTGTGGGACCAAATGAGACGCAAAAGAGATGTGGACAGTACCTGAAGGAAAGTGCCAGCGAGTTAGGGGCAAGTGGGGCACAAGTTGTGGGACCAAAGGAGACGCAAAAGAGATGTGGACAGTACCTGAAGGAAAGTACCAGCAAGTGAGGGGCAAGTGGGGCACAAGTTGTGGGACCAAAGGAGACGCAAAAGAGATGTGGAAAGTACCTGAACAAGGTACGGATGGTTGAAGAAGAAAACAACGCATGAGGAGTTGATTTCATGAGGCAAGCATGATGAAGGAAGACAGGCTCAAGAAGAGAGACAAAGGAGGAAAGAAGAAAGAAAGAAAGATAAATGGAGGCATACCTGAAGGAAAGTACCAGAAATTGAGGGGCAAGTGGGGCACAAGTTGTGTGACCAAAGGAGACGCGAAAGAGATGTGGAAAGTACCTGAACAAGGTACAAATGGTTGAAGAGAAAAACAATGCATGAGGAGAGGGAAAGAGACTGAGTAAAACTTAGATTTTAAGTACAGGCTCTTAGAAACCTAACTGAGGGATAAACATAGTTTGATTACATAAGTTTAGGTTACTCCATGCTGCAACTTCCCCTTCAGGTCTACTGGTCGTCTGATTGGTCTGTGTTGGGAGTCAAAGAGAAGGGTCTGGGATTCCAACACTCTCTTCCACTCAAAACGCTGATCACAGACAACCAAGGACATACTTCTGCACGCACTGTAATGTTGAAGGAAATTCATTCTCCAGATGCACAGGGGTGGAAAGCTTTAAAACAACTGAAGAGAACAAACATCAAATCAAAGAATAGATCTGGAACAAACAATCCAAATTCTGCAAACATGAATCTGAGTAAAACCAAACCAAACAATATCAATTCTGACTCATAAAACTTCTCAGATTTGGAGATCATCTTCCACACAGGGTCAGCAGTGTGTAACTTAACAAGCATCTTCTCCAATTCTCAAAGAGACTTCAACCTTGAATCTGGATGCTCAATCTCAATTAAACCATACAAGTACCAAGTTAATAACTGGATTCCCAACAACACAGTTATTTTTCTTGTGGAAAGGTCAACCATTGCCTCAACTGAAAAAGGAATAATTCCCTTCTCCTTTGGACAATTGAAATTTTTTGTCGCTCCAAACCTTCATGATCCACTACTCTCTATCTCCAGTATCTGGGAAGCGAGTCTGACAGTAGTCTTTCAAAAGGATTGCTGCAAAATATTCCACAGATCAGTTTTGAACATAAACCAAAAACTGCTACAAACTGGCTACCAAAAAGAAAATTGGTACTAACTGTTGCAAGATACTGTAAGCAATGAATAATCAACCCAATCAATTATTGTTCAAACCTATGATAATAGTCTCTTTGGTTATCAATGTATATTATCCCATTTAAATTTGAAATCTCTCCAGAAGTACCTCAAATCACAAGGAATAACACCACATCCAAAGAACAAAAATGAAGTTCAGCAATGCACCACATGCATCCAATCCAAAATGACAAGAAAACCCTTTCATTCCCGTCTGAGTTATTGGTCAACCAAACCCAGAAAACTCATTCACACGGATGTCTGCAGCTTTAAAACCATCTTGTTGGAGGGGTTCAAATACTTTTTCACCTTGATTGACAACTGCTCAAAGGCCCTTTTTGCTTACCCCATCCGTTTCAAATCCAATTTTTTTCAGACCACCCAAACATTCATCCCCTTCTTCAAAAACAAATACAACTCAAGAATCATCTTTATAAGATTGGAAAACATAGGTGAATACCTCAACCATCCCATGAAAGACTTTCTAGCGTCAAAAGGAATCTCACAAAAACCAGGACCTCCCCACTCCCCACAACTTATTGGTGACTCTGAAAGGTCAAACTGCACTATTTCCAATCTGATCTGGTGCTCACTCTTATCCTCCAATCTCCCAAAGTCCTTGTGGGCAGACGCTCTGCGGCACCGCCTTTTCTCCTTCAACTCCTACCCATGCAAGACCTCCAAAGGTTTTTTATCCCCAAACTTCATTCTCAAATTGACTGACATTGAGCCGCAACACCTGCACCCATTTGGCTGCCTTGTGTGGTACAAAATCCCTGAAGCCAATAGGGAGAAACTGGATCAAAAAGGATGCCCCGGCATTCTCTTATCCTATCTAGCCAACCACTCCTGTTTTTGCCTATTTGATCTAACCACCAAGAAGTTTTCAAGTCCCAAGACTGCCTCTTCAACAACTCCTCCTTCCCTTACGGCTGTCTTTTTGTCTCCAACACTCCTAAAACCTCCATCCCTGTAGAGTTTCCATGGCCTGACATGCCCGAGATCCCGCCCGGACCACTCCCTGACTCAACATCCAGTCCAGCCTCTCCATCCATTCCCCTGGTCTTGCCTCAATCCAACCCTCCATCTTTGACATTGCCAATTGCCCAACCTTTCCGTGTTGGAATCAATCCTGGATTCCTGATAATACTGAGAATGAGCTGTCTACCAACCTTCTGTCCTTTCTGTATTGTTGTGTGCTGTGTGCTGTTTCATTCCTTTCTTTTTTTTTATTTTTCCTTCTGTCTTTCTCCTTCCCTCTGTCATGTTGACTCCTTGACGTAGCAACACCCGCACTTCTGGACCTGTCACCCGAGTGCGGATACTCCAACTTCAAATCCAGCATCCTGCTTGAACTTATCTACCTCTCTGATCCTGGATCCTGGGTGTCTCCTCTCCCCGTGCAACCAAGAGATTGCACCATTGACACCCAGGGTACTAGGATCAGGTAAGTTCCTCTCTCCGCTCTCGGCACTCTCCAACTGAAGATCCTGATCAGCAATGCCTCCAACTTCATCTCAAGTCAAATCCCTCCAACCTCACCGCTCACCGACCTCCCACAATTCCTTCAGCCCTGCGTTGGACCCCATCTGCACTCTGCTCTGTGTCTGATCCCACTCGCAACCTGGCCTTATTAGGTTCATAACTGTTATCCTTGTTCTTTTCTTCATTGTTTCTCCATTTCATCAATCACCTCAGCTCATCTGAAAATTGAAATCTACTGGCCTTATTAGCCTAAAAACCTTCCAACTTCAGATTTACAGTCCCAGAGGCCAGGTCACAAGAACCATGTCGGACAACAAAGATGCCCCAAGCTCATCCAAATTGAATATTCCTCTTCTCACCAACAAGAATTTCCCGTCATGGAGTCTCAGACTTCGAAGTTATCTGCATTGCAAAGGCATCCTGAACTACGTCCTTGAACCACCGCCCTCTCCTCTCAATGCACCTCAAAAGAAGAAGCTGTACAAATCTGCCGACGTTATCATCCAACATCTAGGAGACACAGCCTTTGACGCTGTCATCAACAAAGATAATGACGGTGATCCCCACACAATCTGGAACAGCCTGCTGGAACGCTACGCCTCCAAATCCACCAACAACCAAGGGCGCATCTGGCTCAACTTCATCCGATCCCAATACAAGGGTGAGTTGGCGACATACATTCAAGAATGCCGAAAAACAATGAACGAGCTGTCAGTTGTCAAGCTCGAGGTCCCACCCGACATCCTAAGCTACAAGATACTGGCAAAACTCCCCAGCAATTTCTACCACATAGTTGATACCATTCTCCTGAACGATGAGCTCCTGCTGAATCCGACGAACGTCTTAAACAAGCTGCGAGAAGTCATCCACCTCGAAACATCTCAAAGTAAGAATCCCGAGGAAATCAACAACAACGCTCCCAAGCCCACAGCTCTCATCAAAACGAGTTCCAAGTCAAAATCCCGTCCTCGACCCAAACACCTGTGCTCCAAAGGCCATCACAACCCACTGTCTGACCACCCAGAAAGCAAATGCTGGTTTCTCCACCCGCACCTGCGCCCTGACAATAACTCATCCAAGCCTGCTGTCCATCTCAATGCATCTGGTCAAACATCTGAGGACCAACTGCCTGGAACTGAAGCCGCCAAGCTCCACTTCAATGCCCAACTCTACCTCAAAAACCCCTTCTCCAAAGAGGCCTACCGACTGCCTGTTCTTGACTCAGGATCAAGCCATCACATCCTCAACAACCTGCAGTACCTTCACCAACCCAAAGCCATAGCCGTTGAAGTAGGCACCGGTGCTCCCAATACTGGCCTCAAAGCCACACACATTGGCAGTGCCCTTATCAAGAACCATGAGGGAAGGGAGCTGGTTTTGGAGAACGTCCTTCTCATACCTTCCCTAAATTGATCACTGATATCCCTCACTCAGCTGAAGTCAAGGAAGGCAGTATTCAATAGGGTTGGTCACTCAGGAATCGAGGTGACCCTGGACAACTTCTCCTTTATAGGCAGCACCCACAACAGACTAACCAAATTGTGCGGAGTGAAATTCATACAACCCAAGGAGGATCCCAGTGTATTCTTGAAAACCAACTCCAACGCAATCAATTGGCATCACCGACTGGGGCACCTCAATCCATCAGTCTTGAAGCTCCTCAATCTTTCCAACAAGGACTCCAAGGGCGTGTGCGAAATATGCAAAACTTGCAAGGGCACAGCCACTCCCTTCAACCACCACTTCAAGGCTGTGAAAGACCCTCTGGAAGCCCTACACTTCGACCTGGTGGGTCCCCTATCTGTTCAATCACGCTCAGGTAACCTGTACTTCCTAGCAATTACGGATCAACACACCAGTTTCAAGGCTGTATCTTTCCTCAAGTCCAAAAGCGAGGCGGAAAAGGCCCTCATCAACTTTATCGCCACCGCCAAAAGACAAACGACAAAAAAAGTGAAAACCCTTATCTCAGACAACGGAGGGGAGTTCACTTCAACCACACTCAAGGACTACTGTTCAGCTCGAGGTATAATTCAGAACTTCGCCCCTGCCTATACACCCCAACAAAATGGCCTAGCCGAGCGAACAAACCGCTCCATTCTCCAGAAAGCTTGATGTCTACTCTCCCAAAGTCGTCTGTCACTTACCTACTGGGATGAGGCCGTCAACACGGCCACGCACCTACTCAACGTTCTGCCGTCTTGCACCCGATCAAATAAAATTCCGTAAAAGCTCTGGTTCAACAGAGAACCCAATCTGGACTTCCTCAAACCATTCGGATGCCTCGGCTACTCCCTAATTCCAAAGCATCTTTGCGAATCAAAGCTGGCCCCCACAAGCAAGAAGTGCATTTTGCTGGGGTATGTCAACGACTTTTTGTTGTACAGATGTTTAGATCCTGCCACCTTAAAAATATACATAACTGCAAATGTTGTTTTCTGTGAATCCATTTTTCCTTCCATTTCCTCTCCTCATACCATGTCGCATGATACAAACTCCGGGCCTGCTTTCCTTTCCATTCCGGATAAAACTGGAGCTGACACTTCCCTCTCCCTCCCAAACAACTCCAACTCCGACTCCTCTGGCCCACTCACCAGTTCCTTGCCAACACCAATCACCCCGTCGTACAATCGCATTACCCCCAACAACATCCTCCATGGTCCCCGTCGCGAAGACTCCACTATTGGCCGAACCCAACTATACCTCATCTGCAACTCTGAATACAAAGATCCGGCCAACCTCAAAGTACTGCAACGAGTGGATCGAAGCAATGCGTGTAGAGGAGCTCAACCTCATATCTTACAACGTCTGGAAAGAAGTTGACTCGACTGCTGAATCTGTGCCAATCAACTGCGTGTGGGTCTTTAGAACCAAACGGGACTCAAGGAATCGGATTACGGAGCTCAAAGCCAGGCTTTGCGCCCAGGGCTTCCACCAACAATGGGGCCGCGACTATCTCAAAACCTTCTCACCGACCGGCAACAAAGCTTCACTTAGGGTACTCATTTCCTTCGCAGCGTCCCGGGGCCTGAAATTCCATCCAGTCGACGTGAAATCCACATTCTTAAATGCACCAATCAAAGAAACTGTCTACATCAAGCCACCTTCGAACATCCACGTCACCCCTGGCAAGACGCTCAAGCTCCTGAAGGCGCTCTACGGACTCAAGCAAGCACCGTATGCCTGGTACACTACTCTAACCAACTGGCTCCTTAGCATTGGATTCAACTGCTGCGACGCTGACCATTGCGTGTTCTGGAGCAAAGACTCATGGCTCTATGTCCACGTCGATGACATAGCTGTCTTCAGCAGGAAGCCGGAGGAATTTATTACGGCGCTTGGGTCCCGATTCACCATCAAGGATCTCGGCCAAGCCTCACTACTACTAGGAATGAACGTAGCAGCCACCTCGACAGGGTTCAAGCTGCATCAAGACACCTACATACAGCATATACTTCCCAGCTACAACCTCCCGGCGTTCAAAATGCATTCCACTCCTTTCCAACCCGGCGGCAAGCTGCTGCCTGCAACTGATGAAGAGAATCTCGAATTCTAGAAGTCGGATCACAACTACCGGAAAATCATAGGAGAGCTGAATCATCTAAGCTGCTGTACACGCCCCGACATCACATTCTGCGTGAACTATCTGGCGCAGTTCTTGAATAAGCCAGCCCACCATCATTTCAATGCTGCTCTCAAGACCCTCAACTATCTCAAACATACCTCCAACCGGGGGCTGAAATTTTGCAGACTTGACAACCAAACCCTTGCTGCATTCGCTGACGCCGACTGGGCGACCTGCCCAAGCACCAGGAGATCAGTCTCGGGAATCTCCATCAAGTGGTTGGGAAACCTCATCAACTGGAAATCCAGACGCCAGCCGACGCTATCTCTATCTACGACAGAGGCGGAGTACAAGGCCATGGCCGATGCTGTGAAGGAGATCTCATGGCTAAACTCCCTAATACATCAAGTTTTCCCTGGAAGCAGTTCAAACCCGTCAACTCTATTCAAAGACAACAAGGGTGCCATCAAACTGGCCCTGAATCAAGCTAATCACTCCGGCTTCCACTCCAAGCACATGGAACTCCAATTCCATTACATTCGTGAGGAGATTGAAAAAGGTAACATTGTGTTAACAAAGGTGTCGTCACAAGCTAATCTAGCCAATTTCCTCACCAAGCCTCTCAGCCGCCCCAAACTGATCACCTCTCTATCCAATCTGGGATTCTGCTGAACGAATTCTTAGCAAGGGAGGATGTTGGAATCAATCCTGGATTCCTGATAATGCTGAGAATGAGCTGTCTACAAACCTTCTGTCCTTTCTGTATTGTTGTGTGCTGTGTGCTGTTTCATTCCTTTCTTTTTTTTATTTTTCCTTCTGTCTTTCTCCTTCCCTCTGTCATGTTGACTCCTCGACGTAGCAACACCCGCACTTCTGGACCTGTCACCCGAGTGCAGATACTCCAACTTCAAATCCAGAATCCTGCTCGAACTTATCTACCTCTCTGATCCTGGATCCTGGGTGTCTCCTCTCCCCGTGCAACCAAGAGATTGCACCATTGACACCCAGGGTACTAGGATCAGGTAAGTTCCTCTCTCCGCTCTTGGCACTCTCCAACTGAAGATCCTGATCAGCAATGCCTCCAACTTCATCTCAAGTCAAATCCCTCCAACCTCACCGCTCACCGACCTCCCACAATTCCTTCAGCCCTGCGCCAGACCCCATCTGCACTCTGCTCTGTGTCTGATCCCACTCGCAACCTGGCCTTATTAGGTTCATAACTGTTATCCTTGTTCTTTTCTTCATTGTTTCTCCATTTCATCAATCACCTCAGCTCATCTGAAAATTGAAATCTACTGGCCTTATTAGCCTAAAAACCTTCCAACTTCATTCCGGTCCTCCAGCCCTGCCTTTTCTGATAATTCTCACATTATCCCCCCTCTTAATCTCACGCCTCCTCCAGCTTACCCCCCCTCTCTGGCACCCTTGCCCGTTTTCCTTCCCCCACGTCCGCCTTCCCCTTGCCGTTCTACCCAAACAACCCATCCGCCATCCCGGTTTGGCAATCTCTCCCAGCACGCGTTGCTTAAGGACAATCTGACTTCCCTCAAGACCTGGAAGCAACTGCTTTTCTCTCTTCACCATTCCTGCTGGATTGGTTTGGTGCAAGAAGAGATGCTGTCTCTTCAGGGGATGAAAACGTGGACGCTTGCCCCCCCCAAAGGACGCAAAATTATTTGGAGGAAGTGGGTCTTCAAAGTGAAGAAACGTCCCAATGGCTCCATCATCAAGTTGAAGGCCAGAATTGTTGCCATGGGTTTCTTGCAAGTCCATGGCTTAGACTTCTCCAAGTTTTTTTATCCAAAACTACGACTTGAAACACTGTGTCTTTTTCTCAGCCTCCTAGGGCATAAAGGGTGGGTCAGCCGTCAGTTGGACTTCAAGATGGCCTTCTTGAATGGACACATGGACATACCGGTTTACATGGCTCAGCCCCCTGGTTTTGAAGATCCCTGACATCAGGACTGGGTCTGCAAAGTCACCAGAGCAATATACGGTCTGAAGTAGTCCCCCTGTTAATGGAACATTGAACTCAACTCCGCTCTACCCTCCCTGGGTCTCTCCTGTTCTGCATTCAACCCATCCCTCTACTATAGCCTCACTGGTGGTGCACTCTTTGAGGCCATTACCACCCACGTTGATGATCTCACCATTGTCAGGACACCCTAATATTTCACCTCCTTCACAAAAGCAATAGGCCAACAGTTCAAGGTTGGGTCCAACAACAATCTCTCCCTTTTCCTTTCCATCTCCATCCGCTGTGATCTTCAAAGTAGGTCTGTTTCAATTGGTGAAAGCCACTACATCTCTGCCGTCATGGACTCCTTCCTCCCCGGTGTTTCCCTCACTTCTCGCACCCCTATGGACATCCACTTCAAGGATCTCTGCCCATGCGTGCCCAACTCCCATTCTTCACCCCCCAGTACAACCAAATAATTGGGTCCCTTCTATGGGTATCCCAGTGCACTTGTCTGGATTTCACCTTTGCGGTGAACAAGCTCTCTGAATTACTTCAAAATCCCTCCCTTGGTCACTGGAACACTGCCATTTGTGTCCTTTGCTATCTTCATGCCACATGCAATGAACATCTCACCCTGGGTGGTCCTTCTATTCAACTGTTGGGATACAGTGATTTGGACTGGGAAGAAGATAAGGGGGAAATTAGGTTAACCTTGGGATATGTTTTTTGTCTGGGTTGTGGGGCCATCTCATGGAAGTCCAGGAAACAGCCTACAGTCTTGCTCTCCAGCACCAAGGCAGAGTACAAGGCCCTCTCCAATTTGTGCAAAGAGGGTCTCTGGCTCCAAAGCATCCTGGTTGAACTAAACCTCCAGGATGGGTCCCCTGTGCCTATGCTTTTCCACAACAAAGGATCTGAAGCGCTTGCCTAAAATCCCAAACACAACTTGCGGACCAAGCACATCAACCCCCATCACGACTTCATCCGCAAATGCATTACTAATGTATTCTTCACCCTAAATCACGTATCTACTAACAACATGCTAGCCAATATGCTAACCAAGCCTCTGTCCCATGTTCTCCTTGAAGCTCATCAATGTTGTTTTGGTCTCAATGGCTGTGGTTAACAAGGGGGGAGGGTATTAGAATACTGAATCATTCCTTTCTTTATTTCTTCCATCTTCTCTTGTATTCCTTTTTATCTGTTCATTTTCAATCCTTTTTCTTTTCTCTTATCATCTTTTTCCATCTTTGTTTTTCCTTTTTTCTCATCCGTTTCCTCTTCCAACCACCTTTCAAGTGTGCGCGCCAAATCACCTCTCTCTCTCAAGTCACAGGCGTGCACACCCCCATGTCAAAAACCTCAACCACCTGCACACTACCTGAGGAAAGATTGTCAAGCCAGACTGGAGGTTTTCTTTCCTCATCCTTCTGTCTGACTTCCCATCTGCATATCCTCAGGTAAGTAAAATGTCTCAAAATTTTTCCTCAAAAGTCTCTTCATTCTCATCTTTCTCTTGTCTCATTTCCTTCTCATCAATAATTCCTAATCCTTCTGTCTGACTTCCCATCTGCGTATACTCAGATTTCAACACCCCTGTTGGTTTAAAATTTTTGATTTGTTCTCATTTTCCATTTTGTCAACAGTTTTCATTCATGTCAATTCTCTATTTTTTTCTCAAACATTTGAGATCACTCTAGTGGTCCTGGTTATCAACAAGCTTTTTTAACTTTTTAATTGTTATGTAAATTGAATCTAATCTCCTTTATTTACCACTAATTTCAAAATTATTTTGGTTTTGTACTGTTTATTTACTGTTTATATCATCTGAAATGCTTGATATCATCAAAACAATAAATTTTTTTTAAGTCAATTTACCTCATAAAATCAGAAATAATTTTGTTGTGGTTTAATATGGAGTAAGAAAATATATCATTGAAGAATCCTTTCATGAATTTAGATTGATTATTACCTTCCCAAAAGAAAAGATGTTGTAATTGAGGCCTATTTGAGATTGAAATTATAAAGCCTAAGTAATCCCAAACCAAAGAAGAAATCTCAGGAAGCTTTGAACTAATTCCCTTGTTAAAGGCTCTGGTTCTCCTTTTGTCCATAAAAATGTATGATTTATCAAAAAATCCAACTGATTCCTTCAATTGAAAATGAGCTGCTGACAGTTTTATCAATGGAATGTTTCTCTTGCCTGCATCAACTTTAAGTAATTCAAGAATGGTATCAATCATATCAGAAAAGAAAAGAACAGCTAAAAGTGTCTTCTGAACCCTTTTTTTGTAAACAATATCAGATTTTGTGAAATTCATGTCAAGACTAATTTGAGTACATGATTTCCAATAGGCCAACCATTTGTTATTTTGATTCCACAGTTCATTTATTGATAAACGCAATAGTTTCCTTCTTTTTCCATGGTTTTCTTTTTTAATCTTATCATTATCTTGATTTGAATTTCCACAATATTTATTTTTACTTAAGGCACCAAAACCAATTTTTAATGGGCTTAAATCAGGACTGATTTCCTCCCAACAATTTTTTCTCTCAACCTGTTTCTCAATCCATTGACAAATATGCTTGTGAATATTATCATCATGAAGTACTGTCCAGTAATCCTTATTAAATGCTCTTTTGTCAAATAAAAATTTCTGAAAAGAGAGATTTTTTGGATAATTTTCATTGGGATTTCTTCCTATTTCATCAATTGATACTTGGGGAATTTGTCTTTGAAAAACTCTGCTTGATTCAGAGTTACACCAAGTTTTTTTATAAATATATTCAAACCCAATTGGACTAGAGGAGGCACCTTTATTTCTATCCAAGACATTCTCTATAGTTCTGAGACCTTCAAAACAATCTACAGGAAGTTTTTTTGTTTTTTTATTTATCATGTGGTGATGGTTGTCAACCTTCTTTTCATTTATAGCACAAATGTCACAATGTTGCAATTTCAATTTCTTGAATTTACGGGGCTGGTGACCATCTTTGTGAGAATTTGATTCTGAAACTCTACAATCAAGAAGAGTATCTGGTTTTTCTTCAAAATTATACTTTTCATATTGAATTGAATTCTCCCTAAATTCATTTTTATTTTTGTATCCACTTTCAAAATTGGTAATTGCATCACTTCCACCATTTAGCTTATCATCACAATGTTTCTGCGTGTTTCCCCCTAGAATTTTCAACATCAATAAATCCTTCTCACCCAAATTAACTTGTGGACGATCTTCTGGTGTGTAGTGGTTTTCCTTATCTTGCATTTTCAACCTGGAATATTTATCTTCTGCGTTTAAAAATATTCCATTTTCCAATTTTTCCTGTTTTCCCAAGAAATTGAACAATTTTCTGTGAATCTGTTTGCCATTTGGATGGCCGGTAATTTCCGGTGGGATTTCCGGAACATGGTTATCCACAAGAGAATGACTTGACATGTAATGTTCACAAAATTTGTTAGGATTTCCTTCGCGTAAAGCATTTGTCTTAGATCCAGCAAATGGTGACGGCCCTGAAGCAAGATGTTGATTGGATGATTTAATTTGTTGGAAATCACGAGTATCGTAAGACCGGCCTTCTTGAACGGAGTTCGGCACCCTTTCCAAATAGTTCGTGATACTGATGGGGTGAGAAGTTGTAGCCAGGGAGAGTTTCACTAAACTCTCGTCACTGAAGGAGGGCATGGAGGGATTTTCGGGACGCTTTGAAGTTGCAGGGGCGAGACTCAAGGAGAGATCGATGAGATCATCGTTACAAACAATGGAACCATTGAATACTTTCCAAAAGACGATCCAGCCTTGAACAGTGCAAAGTGAGTTCCGCATTGTTGCATTCATTCTTGAATCGAATCGGTCGTAGTTCGACGAGATGGTGATGCGAAATTTTTCAGGAACATCTACTTTTCGCAGAGACATATCCTAGGTTGACAAAGCAGTAAGCAAGTCTTCATAATTTCGCACGATTGCACTCAAGTTGAGACTGCGTGGCTGACAATGACCCGCTCTTGACTTGACACAGAAACGTGACTGTTTACACCAAACCCAAAACATGACCATTGTCGGTGACACCTGAGACATATTATGCTCCAGTCGGGGTTCAAATGCTGCTCAAGTATACAAGTAACCAAATCTTGCGATCGTCACAAAAACCAGCCACTAATTCTCGTAAATTGTCTGTTTTTGACATCTTGTCCTCGATCAGATTAGAGAACCTCTTATCGGTAGAAACTTGTTCAAGCGAGGGCTGGAATTGTTGAAATTATCCCAGCAAATATCCGAGCGAGGCCAGTCTACGTACTAGCACCAGTCAAGCATACAAATGTGTCTTCCCTTGACCCGAACTATGTAACAACTGACATTTTGCAATCCGCGCTGACCTGACGTAACAAAATTGAGCGCAATGTCCTCGGGTCTTTTCAAAAGAAAAAAAAACCCGGTGGGCGCCATGACCCTCTGGCAGCCTGCGAATACCTACCAAGACCCGCAGGTACCCATCACGGGTTTGGGTATGGATTCAGGGGCACTTTGTTGTAACCACAAGTTGGTTGCATATGCCTATACCCTATGATGCATAACATACCTCACACCTTACACTATATAAAGACAAGAAATACACAAGACAAGAAGATACTCATGGGTTTTACCTCTCATCACACTAAGTACAGGTTATGAGCCCGCTATCCCAACATATTTTTTTTCTTCACTCTATCTCCGCTTCAACAACCCACTGAGCGTACACAACACATAGTTGGGAGCAGCGCAAAAATAATGCCAATTGCTCCAGACACCATTGCCCTGATTATACACTGTAACCAAACCAAACAAAAACAGAAAACCATCAATGTTTTTCTGATCTATATCTCTGTACCATCTGTTCCTTACACAATTTTTTTTCCTTCTTGCCTATAACCCCCCCCACCTGTCCAACCCAAAATAACTCCGTCAGGTGAGCGTGCAACGTCTACCCAATGTTAAATAAGGTTTTGTCCCTGGGGACACCAGCTGAGCTGATGGGATCAGTTGTTGGAACTCCCCCTCCCTCCCCAACGCTGTTTTGTGGGTGCCTGTGTCTTCTCCTTCCTGCACATCCTGCTTTGTTTCCCCTTCCCTGCTTGTTCCCCCGCTTTCTCCCCCAACCTTTTCCTATCCTATACCTTCCCCCAATCACCATTCTGCCAGCAACACAAACAAGTGCATTGTGCAAACCCGCAACCCCAGCACTGACCCCTGCACCGGAACCAACCATGCCCAGCGGTCTAAAACTATCATAATCCATCTGGTCAATTGACGTCCCCCCTCATCTGCAACTGTTATAATCTGAGTCACTTTCTCTCTTTCATTTTATCTCACAGATGTTCTCTGATTCAATCTCAATTACTGTTTCTGGATTGTCAATTGTTGTGTGCACACTGTTGGTGCGTTATTTGTTTCACAACCTGTTTTTCACTTCTTTCTTTTCTGTCTCTCACATGTCACCTACTCGCCTCAGCTTCCTGTGCGGACACTTTAATCTCCAAACCTCGCGGCCACACTCCCAATCCACCTTTGGCTCATCAATCTCAATCAAAGACTGCTGTTGCTAAAACATCTACAAATCAACCAACAACTCCACCAAACTATTGGAACGCAACAAACAACTTACCTCAACACTCAACAGACAACCATATCCAATCCCAGCAGCCAGTCTGATTTCAGTAAGATCAAGTCCTTCAACTCATAAATCAATCCAAACTCATCTGCTTCCTATCTGGATCTCTCAAGGCACTCAGCAGAAACCATTGTTGACTTTTTTTCTGGCCTGTCCTTTCATCTACTCTGGCTTATCTCTCTCCTCTCTCAACCCAACTTCACTCCTTGAGCTCAGCAAGTTTAGATCCCTGTTTGTTGTTTTATATTTTTTTACTCCTTGTCTTATTTCCTTATTTCTGAGAAGAGTCACACTCATGAGTATTTGTTTGAAATTGAACTAGTCTGGTCTTGGTGACCAATCCAAATTCTCTCACGGTTAAAAGCCCATCCGCTTGGAATGGACCAACCAGGATCATCATCAACGCCAGGACCAGGGGGGGAACCATCCATGAATTACAAGGCTCTAGCCGTCAAATCATTAATCAAATTGATGCCTCTACTCACCGCCAACAATTATAGCAGGTGGAGGAATAAATTTGAGAAACTTTTCAAACTGCGGGGCATATTCACTATCATGGAAAATCCTGATGAGTCAATACAACTAGATGAAGAGATCAATCAGGAATTTGTGGCTCATTTAATGGCAAAATTGGACTCCGTCACTTACAACAATGTAATGACAATGTCAACAAAGAAAATTCCAAGCTTATCTTGATTTCTACTCAAAACCACTTTGCGTTGTCTCAATCCGCAAACAGGGCCAGGTTCTTCAACAAATTTCTTCACCTAGCCATGGAAACCAACATAGATTCTTTTGTCACTTCCGTCAAGGTTTATCTCAAGAAGGTGACTGAAGTAGGCATTGAAATTCCCTCCAACATCATTGCATACCTTGTTCTGTTCATATTTCCTCCTCCAATGCACAACATGAAGTCTTAAATCATGCATGTGACAAGCAAAATGAAGATTGATATTGTACTCAATCACCTTATCCAGCATAAGAATGAGGTGATTGCTCAAGAGGACCACGCTGAAACTTTCAACGTAGCTCTGTATTGGGGCCCCAGATGCGAGAACGGTAAACATAACCCGGCCTTTACCTCCCATACTGCCAGTTCCTGCTGGTTTGAGTTTCCAGAACTCAAACCACCAACCATCACAATCAAGGGAAGAAATAAAAACAAAAGCAATTAGAAGAGGCTCACTTTTACTCATTCTTTTGCGGGATGAGTACCGATACCAAGATCCTCTTGAACCAATTCATCCTGGACTTGGGTTGCTCAGTACACATGATAACCGACAAAGACCTATTTAACAAAATTCAACTCGGCAATCAGCTTGGCACTATAAAAAATGGCAAGAGAGACGCCAGGATAACAATACAAGGGACTGGAGAGGCCTTGATTGCTACCAAGGACTCCTTCATTACGTTATCTGAGGCAGTATGGGTTCGCAAGTCAACTTTCAACCCCATATCCTTAGGAGCTCTCATGATCAAAGGCACCTTACTCAATGTCAACCCTGGTGTCTCACCAAGTACCTTCCACCTACACAAGAAGGGTTGGACTATCCTGTCAGGAACTATCAGCAACAATCTCTTTGTCATAGAAATTTTGTCTGAAGATAAGGCCTCCCATTACTACTCAGCCAATCTCATGAACATTCATTGCTCACTAGGACACGCCAGTCTGGGAAGAATGGAGAAGTTTCTCAAATACACCATTCCTTCTGCCAACAAGGACGCCTTTGGGTGTCTTAGCTGTGACAAGGCCAAAATAACTTGGAAGTCCTTCTCTCTTCAGCAAACAATGGCTTCAAGATGCTTTGATAAAGTCCATCTCAATCTGATAGGTCCAATCAATCCCATTTCAAAAGGTGGGCTCAAATAAATTCTCAATCTGATTGACTCCTACTCAGGATATCTTGCCTGTTTTCCTCTCAAAGCAAAGAGCAACTCGGCCGACACAATAATCTTTGTCATTGAAAACCAACATCAAAAGACAAATTGTTATCCAAAGGAAGTCTGTTCCAACGGAGGTGGCAAATTTGTGAATTCCAAACTCCAAGCTTACTATCAAGCGCATCAGATCAATCAAATTGTCAGAAAGCTGTATCACTTGCAACATAACCGCAGGGTGGAGAAAGCTAATTGAATGGTTATTGAGGCTCCTAGAGCTACTATCTCTGAATCCGGACTACCAAAATCATGTTGGCACGAGGTTATAAAGGGGTGCTATCTCATGCTGAATCAAATACCTAAACAGAAAGGTGAAGACTCTCCCTGGATGAAAATGCACAAGAAATAATTACCAAAAGATTAAATCAAGCCCATAGGTTCCTCTCTCATTTATAAACTCAATCAGACCAACATACGGTCTAAATTAGATGAGAAAGGAGCATCAGGAATTCTAATCAGTTTCAACCCTCAACTTCTCTCTTATAAGATAATCAACTCATCTGGAAGAATAATTGATATGAAGCAGGTCATCTTCAATGATCAGAAACCCATTAAGATCTTTGATGAGCACAATTCCTCAGAAGCTTCAGAATCCCCTTCAATCTCCTTGTCGTCAAACCCTTCAAACCCAATCCAAACACCAGTGGCTCAAGATTCCCACAAAATCAAAGAGGAATTGCCAAGTGAATCCTCTGAGACATAGAGTGACAATAATCCCGCCAACAAAGCATTGGTGGAACACAATCTTCAACCCATTCTGCAAAATTGGGACAAACTTGCCAAGCCAGATCAATATGGGTTCTTCTCAGATAAGATACCCAACAACCTACAAGAAGAAATGCAAATTCCTCACTGACGGGAATCGGCTGCTAAAGAATTCTCCACAATTGAAGATCAAGGCGTATGGGAAGATGCAGAAGACAATGAGGTAACCAACCTGCTTAATGCTTTACCGGTCTTCAAGATCAAACTTAACTCTCATGGCAAACCCAAAACCTACAAAACCAGAATATGGGTTCAAGGATTCAGCCAGAGATACGGTCTTTACTACCTTGAAACGTACGCTCCAACTGGTAAAGTTGCTTCACTACAAGCGGTTCTCACCTATGCTGCCAACAAAGGTCTTAAGCTCCTACAAATTGATGTCAAAGGTGCTTTTCTGCATTCCAAACTGGACAAACAGGTCTTCATCAAAACTCCATTTGGTTGCAATCGCAAGTCCAAATACCTTCAACTCAAGAAGTCCCTGTATGGACTTAAGCAAGCGCCTTGAAACTGGTACCGCATGTAAAGCGACTGGATCAGGTCTCAAGGATTTGCCAACTCAGAGTGTGATCCAAGCTTGTACATTGGGAAGGACGGTAATTCCGCGGTGTTCTTTCATGTGGATGACCTGCTATTAGCTGGAGACGTAGATTGCTTCAAAGAGGCTTTCCTCACCAAGTTCAAGAGCTCATCAGCTCACAAACCCAACACTCTCCTAGGAATGAAAGTTGGTCAAAAAGATGGGCTCATTAAACTTTCTTTACTGCAACATATCAAGAAAGGTTTGAGTGAAATAAATTTAATCAACTTTTGACCTGTCTCCACTCCTCTCACCCCTGGTCGCCATCTACTGCCAGCTAACAATGATGACCATCAAAAATTCCTAGATTTGAACATCAGCTATTGCTATCCAATCAGTCTCCTGAACTTCATCGCCGGCCTTGCTCGTCCCAACATCAGCTTTGCTGTGTCCTACCTGGCAAGAAACAGCAAGAAGCCTGGTTTGAGCCATTGGAACAAGGTCTGCCACGTGTGGAAGTATCTTGCCTAAACCAAAGACCTAAGTCTGACTCTTGGACACCGTTCAATCTCGGATCAACTCATCTGCTTTAGCAAAACCGCCTGGGGTGACAACCCTGTGTCAAGAGTTGCTCAAAGCAGGTTTATCTGCTCCTTCAAAGGAAGTTCATTATACTGGACCAGTTAAAGACAACAAAATATCACCCACTCATCGACAGAATCCAAGTGTGTGGCTCTATCCAGCTGTCACCTAGAAGCTCCCTGGTTACAACAGCTAATCAAGGAAGTATATAAAACCAAGTTCAAATGTCCATTCCATCTCATCGACAACAAAGGTTTGGATGATAAGATCAAAAAGTTTGGATCAATCTCTAAGGCCAAACACATTGACCTCAAAGCCAAGAGCCTTTGTAATGACCTGAATGATGGCCTTATCAAACTCAAGCTGGTTCCCTTGCTCTTGATGACAGCGGATGCCTTGACTAAAGCCACTAACAAATCCTCCACAAATTGGCTTGTAAATGCTTTCAGTTCTTTATTTCATTGATTGATGAGTTGAGGAGGGCTGTTAGAATCTGAATCACTTTCTCTCTTTCATTTTATCTCACAGATATTCTCTGATTCAATCTCAATTACTTTTTCTGGATTGTATATTGCTGTGTGCACACTGTTGGTGCGTTATTTGTTTCACAACCTGGTTTTCACTTCTTTCTTTTCTGTCTCTCACATGTCACCTACTCGCCTCAGCGTCCTGTGCGGACACTTCAATCTCCAAACCTTGTGACCACACTCCCGATCCACCTTTGACTCATCAACCTCAATCAAGGACTTCTGTTGCTAAAACATCTACAAATCAATCAAACTATTGGAACGCAAAAAACAACTTACCTCAACACTCAACGGAAAACCATATCCAATCCCGGAAGCCAGTCTGATCTCAGTAAGATCAAGTCCTTCAACTCATCAATCAATCCAAACTCATCTGCTTCCTATCTGGATCTCTCAAGGCGCTCAGCAGAAACCATTGTTGACTGTTGTTCTGGCCTGTCCTTTCATCTGCTCTGGCTTATCTCTCTCCTCTCTCAACCCAACTTCACTCCTCAAGCTCAGCCAGTTTAGATCCCTGTTTGATATTCTCTATTTTTTATTCCTTGTCTTATTTCCTTATTTCTGAGAAGAGTAACACTCATGAGTATTTGTTTGAAATTGAACTAGTCTGGTCTTGGTGACCGATCCAAATTCTCTCAGAAACCAGCCCATACGGCTACTGGCCAGCCTATTGATTAGCAAGCGGGCAACTGGAACCACACCCCAATGGCAAATCTTGACCTGTATAGCATACGTATTGAGTTCAAGGAGCAA